>CP136888.1:33265796-33503296 GCA_033000465.1 Sciaenops ocellatus
CTGCTTTTCTCACGTCCCGATAAGTGACATGTTGGAGGTACTACAGTAGGTTTTTATGCAATACTGACAAGATCTGTGTGTGTGTGTGTGTGTGTGTGTGTGTGTGTGTGTGTGTGTGTGTGTGCAGGGGCCTCGGGGGTAAACACAGCTTTGTGACACTGCAGTGTGTGTATGTGTGTGTGTGTTATCTCTGCACTAACTGCTGCTCTGTGTTGCAGACGAGACGCTGAAGGACTGAAGATGTTCAAACTGTGAACACGTAACTCGACTCTAAATATGCAACAAACACGTCAACCTGTCACAAAAGCTTCGTCTTTCTCACACAGCGGGATTCTGTACGAGGCACGCTGTGCAAACTGTAAACACAAAATGTGACGATGAGAAAACACTGAAACACAAAGACAACTTATCAAATGTTGAAACTGAGATTGTTTTCCCATTCTTACTCGATGTAGATTTCAGCCAGACTCTCAGACTGCTGCTTGAATACGTGCAGAATGTGGTTTGACATCGTCTGGGTGACATAAGCGAGAAAAAGACGTCATCTACATGGCAGCATATGTGGCTCCAAAACCTGAATATAACAAGCCGATAAGGAGCCGGACGGTCCCTCTCTTCTTTAGCCCGGAGGACGCAGCGTCCATGATTTCCAAACAGAACTTCACAGTTTTCTTCCATCTTCACTGAAGGCCCACAGATCTGGTTTCCTCTTTGCATGGTGAAGTCTGAGCTGTCATTTGTGAATGCAGAGATGATTTTTTGAAATGTTCCTCAGTCCATGCAGTGCTGACTGTGTCTGTTTTTTGATGCACTGCTGTCTGCAGGGCCTGAAGATCATGGCCATCCAATCGACCTCGTCCCCTTGCGTACAGAGATTTGTCCTGATGCTCTTTGAATGTTATTATGAACTGAAGATGCAACATGCAAACTAATCATCAACAGGTTTCAGGCAGTTTGTTCCAGAGAACAAGACCAAAGTTACTAAAGCACCTTGACCAGACCTGGATCTGATTTCAGGTTCAGTTTGAGTCTTTAAAGACCAAAGGTAGAAGTCTAAAGCTGATTCTTGAACAAATGATTTAAATAGTATGGTGAGCTTACATGTGAAGAGAAAACCTGTTCGACCGGTTAATGTATATGTATATAATATTATAACCTGACTGGTTCCTTTGCTGCTAATTTAAAGCACAGACGGAGTAACAGTGTCGACGCTCTAATTAAACCTCACGGTCTCGTGTGTTATCCGGTATTTAATCAGCTGAATGTGCACATCACCTGCAGGAAGTCGTGTCCTCATGAGAGGCCGCACTGTTCATCAAGTCTTATCTTTCATGTCAAAATAGTTTCACGTGTACGAGGTGAGAAAGTCACATTTATCTGCTGATCAGCTGATCATGAACACGCTGAGCAAAAGTGTCACCGTCGATGACCTGAAAGGTGTTTCTAGTCATTTTCAACCTGTCACAGACAAATCATGTCAATGTAAGTACAGAGCACATTGACAATAAACAAACTCTCGATGATGTTTCAGCCTCTTTTTAGCGTTGGATTTCTAGTTTCATTGGTGGCTCTGTACATCGCCTTTCAAGGTCGCAAACCTTCGATGTGAATGCACAAATGATTGGTTAGGTGATTATCCACGACTTGAGTGGAGTCAAGTCAAATGAAGTGAGCGTTAATGGGGAAAGATTGAATTGGGCCTCTGATCGTGGTTCAATACTCAACATGTTGACTTCAGCTTCACAGCAATAAGAAACAGCTCTGGTTCCACTGGGGATTGAACCCAGGACCTTCTGCGTGTAAAGCAGACATGATGACCACTACACTATGGAACCTGTTTGGTCCTCCAAACTGTTGATAAGAATGAGAGAAAATTGAATCTACAGGCAACGTTCAACACCAACTCTGCAGCTCTGTGAAGCCGTTTTAGCCTCTTTCAGCGCTGTCTTTCTGCCCGCTCTGTACATCAGCTGTTCAGTGTAAACATGGCAGACACAGAAATCTTTAAAAACACCCTGAAACCTTTAAACCTGCTCAGACACAGTTAGAGACCAGTTGGTGAACGTAGTGTGCAGTGAACAGATATTTCCCTCAGGACCTGCTGGACACCAAAAATTAATCTAAAAGAGAAAACGCTGAAAAAAATTCATCACGTAGACAAACACACGTCTCCAATCTTAACTTAAGATGTGACTGTGACTGAATGTCACTTTTATCTATAAACTAAAATGTGGTTTTATTTTCTGCACGTAGATTATCCAACTACAAGAAAGTGTCAAACATTTTGACATTATTCTAACATAATATCACTCAAGTGAATAATCAGTGTAATTTATGTCTATAAAAATGTGTGTGTGTGTGTGTGTGTGTGTTACATCAGAGTCATTATGTAACACTGACATCTGCTGGGAACACAGTGAGTGATGATGATGATGATGATGATGATGAGCTGCTGTCGTGTTCCTTTGTTTACTTCAGTTAACGACACTCCGTCCTGACAGTGAACGCACCATTTATGAGTGTTTTTAATGAGTGAATTAATGAGATTTAACAGCACAGTTAAACTGACTGACTCGTGTATTGATAAATAAATCGTCATCGTCATTAAATGAGATGATGACGCACGCTTGATTTATCAGTCATGTGACTCTCATTAAAATGTTTTTGTTAATAACGTTAATTTGTGAGAGTGCTGTGGTGTTTGTATGGAAGATAAATGGAGACCAAACTCACATAATGTTTATATAATGTTTGTTATGGTCACATGTTGAGAAAATGTGTGTTATAATAAGAAAAGATGTTTATTTTATTTATTAGAAATATATGAGGCCTAGTGGGAGGGGCTACGACTATAAAAGGAGCTTCCTGGGCTCTACAGGTAACAGCTACAGAGCATCAGAGTATGATGGTTTTCATGTGACGTTGACTTATTGAAGAACTCATTTGTTTTCTTTCTTTTCTTTCATTCACCTTATGTTTTTGTTTGTGTAAATATTGTCACTGTTTGCACCTGATGAGGTGAGACAATAAATCAGAAACATCAATTTTTCCGACTAAACCTGGATTTGTTGTAAACATCGAGGAAGACACTGATTTACTTCATTCATCTGTCTACAGCCTCATTTAATTGCACATAGTATTTGTAGTTCTAGTTCAGTTTTTATTAAACATTTTTGTTTCTACTTTTTATATAGTTTTCCATTTGTATAGATGTGTGGAGGGGGCGCTGTGCATCAGCTGCAGGGGAGAGCAGCGCCAGGTGAGAGTGACTGGCGCACCTGGATCCAGTTAGCTAATTACTCTAACTTCTTAACACAGTAATGTGCTGGAGCACACACACACACACACACACACACACACACACACACACACACACACACACACACACAGGTGCTGGGCAGCAGAAGGTGGTGTGGACTGTGAACGGCTGAACAGTGTGTTGTATGTCCAGAATAAATTAAGAGGTTCTGAAAGGGTTCCTGGTCTGGTGTGTGTACGCTGCTGAAATACCCACGGTGGCAGAAGACTTGCCACAAGATGATATTTTGAATTTGGTCCATTACTTTTTCATTACCAGTCACTGGAACAGTTTTTTGGTCACATCCTACTTGCTCGTACTGTTTCCATCTTTCAGCCTTCAAACTGTTCAGCATCCCTCTGTGTAATAAACAGGGGAAATGAATTTAACATGTATTGAATGGAGCCTCTATGGCATCCATCTTGTCAATTTTCAGGGGGGCCGTCAGGCTGAGTTTAAGAGCTCTAAACTGGTAGGCGATAAGTTAATCCTTTTATCCGCATCCTTGCCGCAGGCCGACCAAAATAAACGCTGAAATGGGAGTTTGGGATGAATCTGGTGAAAGAAGCTGCGACTGTGAGCACAGACACAGAGAAAATAAAGATGTGAACCGGGCTTTTACTTGACTGGGAGGTGGAAACGTGAATACATTTCTGCCTAATAGATTTAATACAGTCAGCTTCTCAGTGACTGCCTCATGACTTATACGTACAGCGTGGTGTTGGATAAAAGATTGAGGCTGGAGGTTACAGCCGCCAGTCCAAAAATGAACACTGAATAGAAGCTTTCAGCAGGGAGTGACTCAATGTCACACTGTTCTCCTCAAACAAGCCAAAAAAATCAAAGAAAACACTTCAAAACAGGATTTCATGAAGCGTTCAAATGACAGTCGAGACAAGAAAGTCAAGGCTCAACCTCCGCATGAAGGACAAACTCATGAACTACTTTCAGGATTTTCTATCATTCAGTTTCCACTGATGCAGGCGGCCTAAAACACACCTGTGCGTGAGTGAGCAGGTGTGACAGGCGTCCATTCATCGTGTCGGTACAGTCGACTCTCACCTGAGCAGCAGCAGAGCAGCTGAATAAATCACCGCGGCGTCTCCGGGCACTCGGGAGCTAAAAACAGGACAGCGGAGACGAGAGGGAGGCCGGCTGGCTCGTCCCTGCGGACCATCGAGAAACATCTGAAATATCTCTGCTGCAACGCTGCCGGGCCGACTCACAAACAAGGATCCAAAGTTTTTACTGCTGCGCCAACAAATGACTCAGAACACAGAAAAATGAGTTATCTGACTATTTGTTTCTTAAACTCTGTCCTCACACATGACTACAGCCTTTTTATGGCATTTGCATCTATATTTGATTTTTTTTATTACTGCAGTCCAGAAGTTCACATCTACCGTCTGTCTCTCATTTACTGCTCCTAACAGCAGAAACACTCCTGTGGTGAGTGAGTTACATCATGTAGCATCTTTTAAAAGGATCTACAAATATTTAAACGTCTCGTCACGATGTGCCAGTGACGAGAGTAAAAAGACATTTGCTGCTGGTGTAGACCGTCACATCAAATAAAATGGGAGATAAAGGTGGAGTCTGCACAGACCAAACAAAAGGCTAGTCTTAGACAAAGACCTGTCACTACAATGAACACTCCAGACCCCAGCGCAGCGTCAATTTAAACCAAAACACGTTAAATAAATTCCTGATCTTTGTGTCGTAGATAGTTTAAGTTGTCATCAACAACCAGAACCACAAATATTCATCACTACGTTGATATCTATGATTTTATTTTGGCGGGTTTCCACCCAGTTTCCTCTGTCAGGTTGTGCTGTGAGGGAGATCCTGACCCACCGTGCAGAGTTCATCATCACATCATCACCATCAGTGAACAGAGGGACTGACCCGGAGAGTTCACCAAAGAGCCGGCAAGGAGGACTGACCGGGTCGACGTGACTGTAACACATATAAACTGACGATTTTTAACTCAGGTAGCTGAACTGATGTTTGTTCATATACAGGAAACAGCTAACTTGTGCCTGTCAGTGACTCTAGAGGGTTAACAATGATGTTCACAGTGCAGAGTTAGCTGATAATACTGAGTTACTCACCAGTCAGCAAAATAATGAAACTCACACTGAAAACATGCCGGCGAGTCAACACCGGCTTTTCCAGGTTTGACCCGTTTAATATTAAAGTCAGAACTTGGACTTGACATTGTTCAGCTGCCACATTTTGACACAGTCAGACTGATGATGTTATTTCTCGTTAATAACTCACAAATGTTTCCCTGTTTAATTAACGCTGCACGCCGGGAGCCACGCAGATTGATGCTCTTGGCCTAAAAACAGTATTGTTAGCTGATGACCAATGTGTGGTAGTATATACAGGGACGGGTGGGGGTGTTGGTGTTAGGGCGTTGTCATTAATATCTCCCCAGGCTCGGGCCCCTCAGACCCGGTGCGGAGCAGCAGCAGGCGCTCCAGCACATCTTTATCTTCCACGACCGAGCTGCAGCTCGCCAGGCCAGGTGAGTATCCATCATGGCTATTATTACCTGAGGCTCCGCACTGCATCCATCACACACACACACACACACACAAACACACACACACACACACGCCTTCCTACATTACCAACAGTGGACTCTAATTTTACACCAACAATGTGTGGACCTCTGTTTCTGGTCCACACTTATCTTTGAAGGTCCTCTTGCAAAATATGACCGGAAATGACTCCTAATTATTTATTGTAGAAAGAAAAATAGAAAATAATAATAAATAATAAATAAATGTTACATTCTCCCAAGAAAGGTTGAATACCTGCAGTAGCTACAGACAAGGAGCATGCAGAAGAGCCACCTCTGTTATCTCTGTTAGCTGTGCAGCTAGTCCACTTGTGGCAGAAAAGGCAAAAGAAGGCAGTGGAACCGTACCACACAAACCTCATGCACGGCATAGAAAATGAGTTATCCATGAATGTATGCCAAACGTAGAGAAATCAAGTAGGTCAACCGAGCTTGAGCTCTGAGACTATCCTCTACGGCTGTTTTTTACTTATTTAAAAAACAATGATTAGAACCGAGCGCTGAATTCATTTCTTTATATTTAAGGTCAAAATAAAACCTCTGCATGGCGATGACATACGTGAGAAGCGCGTTGACTCTTTGGTTTTGACTGGACGTGCTTTTCTTCTTTGGCCAACATTTACATACATGAGATGAGAGGGCCATAATATCAGAAAACATTTCAGTGTAGTGCAGTCCAACAACAGCAGCGCACACTATGACCTCAATAATAAAAATAATGTAGAATTATGACCTTTCTGACGTGGCCGATCTGTGTATAAATATTTTATCAAATGTATCCAGATTTTTATTTTCTGACAGCTTTACTCACATTTTGCTACATGTGTAATTTCTTGTAAATGTTTTGGAGCCTGTGCTTTACATCTCATTTGTTCTTAATAACTTATTTCTTAGAGTCTTTGAGCTCTTGGACAGTTTGAAGTGCTTGTTTAAGCATCTTGAGAGCATTAATTTTAAACTCATTTAAGACAATAGTTAATTATCAGATATATTTCTTTCTCTAATCAGGACTATTCACAGTGCTGATGGGATCTGTCTGAGCGTCTCTGCACTTTAACTTTTGAATCTTTTGTTCTTTTGATCATCTAAATCATAATTTCAGCACTAAACTACAACGCTGCATGTGATAACATTCTGTTTCCATTACTCAATACAAGTCAAGGTGAGTAGAGGTGAGTCCTGCCTGCAGCAAGGCATGATGGGAGAGAGATACGTCCAGGCCTTCAGTGATCGGCATGCCCAACCATCACACACACACACACACACACACACACACACTGCTGTCTTTTCTTACCTCAGGTGTCAATTTTTTCTCTCTGAACTCTGGGTGACTCATATTTTCTGTGTTAGCCTCCATCATAATGAGTTCACCTCTCCATCAACCTGAGGGGAAGTGTGTGTGTGTGTGTGTGTGTGTGTGTGTGTGTGTGTGTCAAGCAGAGGGGAACGTTTCTTAAACTCAGTCGAGGTTAAGTGCAGACAGTCAGCCTGAACCAATCAGATTGCCGTTTGACGCGAAGGACATTTATCAGAGATGTCGTAACCTGCTGACTAAGCGCTTACTTTACTTTTAAACTTTGTTTCTGTTTCTTGTCACGTTAGCAGATAATTCAAGAGGAAATATTAAAGTGTAACTAAACCCTGAAACTAAAAACAGTGTATGTTTTTCAAACTGTTCATATCCTGCTACAGATATGCATAGTGTAGCTCCCTCTACTGGCTGAAACCCGGCTATTGCAATTGATTTTTGTTATTGGCTGATCTGGAGCAGGTGACATATATGGTAGCTTTAGTCAGCAAACTAACACTGACTCCCCATCCCCTCATATTAAAACAATGTGTTCAACCCTCGACTATCAGTAATGGATAATGGTATGGGGGCTGTTTATCAGGGTTTGGGCAAGGCCCCTCATCTCCAGTGACGGTCTATGTTAATGCTTCAGCATACCAACACATTTTGGACAATGCTATGCTTCCAACTTTGTGGCAACAGTTTGGGGAAGGCCCTTTTCTGTTCCAGCGCACAGAGCAAAGGTCCATAAAAACATGGTTTGAAGAGTTCGGTGTGGAAAAACTTGACCGGCCCGCACAGAGCAAGACCTCAACCCCCATCGAGCACCTTTGGGATGAAGTGAAAAGGAGATTGCGAGCCAGGCCTTCTCGTCCAACATCAGTGCTTGACCTCATGAATGCTCTATGGGCACAAATTCCCACAGAAACATTCAAACATCTTGTGGAAAGCCTTCCAATAAGAGTGGAAGCTGTAATAACTGCAAAAGGGGGACCAACTCCATATTTAAGTATTTGAAGTTGCTGTCCAAATACTTTCGTCCATATAGTGCTGTTTCTGGTGTGGACATGAAGAGTCTGGTAGCAACTACTCATAGCTGATGAGTTCAGTTAGCTCTGTTAGCTCTGACTACCAGCAGCTGTATTCCTGCTACACTGAGCGGTGGTCAGTCTGTCACTCTGATTGGCTCCACCGTCACTAACTACGTACCTGTTTCTTTAAGGATCATAACTTTAAATTTATGAATCTAAATAAAACTGATGAGTCTTATACAGGTTGTTGCTGGTGTCTGTCATTGCTGTGGTCTTTTGTCCATTTCCAGTGCCCTGCCTGCCTCATAGTTCTTTGCTCACTTTTTCAGACTTGTTTATCTGCCAGTTCACATTCCTCTGAGCTGAAGTTGTGCAACTGTCAAACATAAGTCTGAGTTTGTAATATTAAACATATGAGCAGCTTGCAGCTGTGGCCAGTGATGGTGGATGTGCAGGCAGCAGGAGATCCCAAACAGTCTGATTAACTCCTGCAATGTTTGGGCCCCTGCAGGAAACACGACCTGCTAATGAACGAACACACTGTTTGTTCTGCCACCACAGGGGGTAGATGACGGAGACAGCGGGGCCTCGACAAACACAAGATGAGGCAAGTGTAAGTCGAGGACTCCGGTTATTCAACTCACGGGTTAAACACAAAGACTGAGAACAGAAAAAGCAAAAGCAAACATCAAATTTGCACTTAAAAACACTTGAAATGAGAAATGAGGTTACAAAAAACTAACAAGTAATGAAACCAGATCTTGTGCATTAGCAGAGCTTCTCTGAAGGAACAATGACAGAACAATACACTCTCTCATGTAATATTGTCATTATACAACAGTTACCAACTAAATTTCACACATAATCAAAATGTATTCATATTGTGGTGCAATTCACTCTCAAAATAAACTAAATTTCTTTGCTCGTGTTATCTCTGTTTCCATGGGAATACATGTGGTCTGACTAATAACTAGAAAACAGTCACGTCAGTAGACTCCTATATGTGATGAAAGCCAGTTCACTACTCCAGCAAAGAGCAACAGCAGCAAAAAAAACTGAATAAATACCACACATATAAACACAAACTGAATAAATACCACACATATAAACACAAACTGAATAAATACCACACATATAACCACAAACTGAATAAATACCACACATATAACCACAAACTGAATAAATACCACACATACAAACACAAACTGAATAAATACCACACATATAACCACAAACTGAATAAATACCACACATAAACACAAACTGAATAAATACCACACATATAACCACAAACTGAATAAATACCACACATATAACCACAAACTGAATAAATACCACACATATAACCACAAACTGAATAAATACCACACATATAACCACAAACTGAATAAATACCACACATACAAACACAAACTGAATAAATACCACACATATAACCACAAACTGAATAAATACCACACATATAACCACAAACTGAATAAATACCACACATATATAATAATACATATAAACAGATACTGGAGTATAGGCAACATATAGCACAGAGATAATGTGATTTTAAAAAAACATTTTAAAATATTGTGATTGATTACATCATTTTTGTTGAGTGATTCTTCTTTTTAAACAGGGTGGTGGGCTTTTCCTTTTTACCCTGAAGCACACATACGCACGCACACACACACACACACACACACACACACCAATAAAGCCATGCAAACAGTGCCTTCTGGCAGCAGTACACACAAGTTTTGAATCTCGGCAACACAGAATCCACGATAAATTAACTCTCAATAGTCTTTTTAAAAAAGATTAAACCTAAACCTGTTATCCATCAAACCAACAGTTGCCTCCAGTCATCTAAACTGTGATCTCCTCTGCCCTCCATCACTCTCTTATTTTTCTAATCCCTGAAGTTTCCGCGGCTCGCTGCCCAACTGTCACAAACACTCTTTGTTAGAGCGGCAGCAAATTGCTTTAATAAGGTTTTTTTCCCAAGGATAACGTGTTTGTGTTGCGTGTTTCAGTCTGAATGTGAGATCATTGTTTCCTGCTGTGAAACTGGAAACAGATCTCGGTTTAGACTGCTGAGTTTGTCGGTAACACTGCTTTCAGAGTGAGCTGGTGAGGTTGTGTTTTCAACACCAACACACGAGGTCAAGTAGTTTCAGTTCCTGCATCTGACTCTGAGGAAGATATTAGATTTCTCTGAGGCGACTTCAGAGAAAACAACAGTTTCTAACACCCAGCTTCTGCTTGTGCTCACACATTGTAGTTTACAAGTCTCACTGAAGAGACAGTTTCAATCAGCTACCGTCATCCCAACAAAGATTGCCAATATATTCACACATTTTGTGTCCAAAGTTTCACTAACTGTTCAGAAAGCTGATATTCTTACACACGTTTTCCTTATTAAACAGAACAATGCAACCATACATCTTCTGAATGCAAGTCTGTATCTTATCAAACTAAGACTAGCCTAAAGCACCATTGTGTAACTTTTCTACAGCTAATCCAAAAATGGGCAAGCGAGGTTGGACCTGAGGCGGGCTGAATGACACCTGGTTGCTCAAACAAACCACCTGTGACGACACCCACCTGTCAATCAAAGCGTCCACGCTCTTAATCCTGCATAACTTTAAGCCTTAATATAATTTGAACAGGTGAGTTGTATAAAAACTCACCCTCAGTACAGTTGTCATGAACGGGGAAATTAGCTACAGAGACCAAAACTGTTTTTTGTACCAGGCTGTAAACATGTTTATTTCTGCTGTGAAGTTTTTAACATGGAGACTTATGGAGACTGACTCACTTCTGGAGCCAGCCTCAAGTGGACGACAAGAGGAACTGCAGCGGTGTTACACTGGTATTCTCTACATGAATACACAATTAATATTCTCTAGAGGACACAGCATGACTTCACCTCACCTGGATGTTAACCTTCTGCCGAGTCCACTGGTAGAAAAACAGGTCTGTCTCCAGTTTAACAAGCCGTCCCCGGTTTACTGGTTCCCAAACTGTGTCCTCATACATGTGATTGTTTGGAAACACACACACACACACACACACACACACACACACACCTTCAGGTTCAGACTGGCTTCATCTATCAGGAGACTCAGGGATGAAAAATCAATGTGTGAAGGACGGAGAAGAAAAAAACCTTCGAGCAGAGCAAACAGACCTGCAGCCTCATCAGTTATAACGATCAGTGTCAACAGATGACGCTCAGGTGTACAGAATGAACCTGAATGCATCTCAGCTTACAGGACACACTGAAGTGAGATAATTTTATCATATCAGATTATCAATAAAACACCACAGCTGACTCGTGTGCAGATAGTTTTACTGTCTACGTTCATGAGGTGAACTGATGAAGTTTAATCTTGTGTTTTGTTGGCACAGACCGAACTTTCCATGTTTTATACGTTATATGAGCACATACATCTTGTCTTCCTCCGCTGGACCTCTCACCCACAAACTGTTGTAATGAAATCAAGACAAAAGGAAGCAAAAATACACATTTGTGTCCTGGGTTGGGTTTGGATCTCGTTGCATGATGTTCTTGCTTTAAAGGATGAACACGAACAGCCTCATAATCACTGTTTCATTTCAAGTTTAAAGACCAAATAATGAAGCATGAGTCACTTTCCTACAAACAGTGAAACCATGTTATTTTATTATGTAACTTTCCGACCACAAAATAACAGATTTTAAACTGTTGGTTTATGAAGCTCTGACTCATTTTTTTCTGATCTGTTCTCTGATGGTCTGGGATCAGGTCTGCTTATTTCTAAAACTGCAGCTTTCAGTCTTTATGCTCCTGACATCAACATCAACATCGACTCTTCTGTCTCGCCCCTACCAGGGTAGAGAGAAACTTAGGAGTCATGATCGATGACCAGCTGACCTTCTCTGATCACGTTGCCTCGGTTGCCCAGTCAGGCCTCACCTGCCTCAACATGCTTCCTGGCTCCTGATCCAGGCTGTGTTCACCTGTAACGTCCCTCCTGACGGGCCTCCCATCCTGCACAGTGAAACCCTTTCAGATGATCCAGAACGTGGCGGCCCCTGATGCTGACTACAAAGTAGTCTCCGGTTCTTGAACGTCCTCATACAGACATATGTTACCTCCTCCAATGAACGACGCCTGGCTCTGCCACCCGTACGCTCAGGACAATCCAAACTTTTCTCGTCTGTTGTTCCCCGTTGGTGGAACGTCCTACCAGTTCCTACCAGATCAGGGGCGTCCCTCTCTACCTTCACAAACCTCCTGAAGACCTCCAGCTCTTCAGAGAGGACCTCCTCTACAACACTACCAACAACTGGACATGATACATCTGTCCCCTCTACAACTGTCACAGCACTTACTGTCACGTCCTCGTCACACTGACTGTTTCCTTTGGATAAAAGCGTCAGCTAAATGAATAAATGTAAATATAATGCTCCTCATATCTGCAGGAACCTGCAGGTCTGCTCCAACTCTCAGTTCATTTTAAATATTCTGCATGCTGTGAACTTTTCACACTACCTGCTGAATACTTTTCACATTCATAGATTTTTTTTTTTAACTTGAGACAGATTCTTTGTATGTGGAAAACTACTTCCTACTTAACCTGATTCTGATTTCTCTTCTGTTTACATTTGATCCATTTTTACCTTTTAAATCTAATTAAATGTTTCGTCGTTAAATGTCGTGATACACACCTGATGAAAGGGTCGTGTAAATGTTCTATAGTTCATTTTTGCAGCGCGAACACTGAACCGAGGGATAAAATCATTTGTTTTTCATCTCTCCTGAATCACAGATTGAAGCTGCCTACAGAGAATATCTGTACAGTGTGTCCTGATAATGTTTGTTGTCTACTTTGCAAACAGCTCTGAGGGTTCATGTTACATCAAGGTTTCATCAGCCACATATCACAGACCAGCAGTACAAAGCTCCATCAGGAGCCTGAACACATCATCTGCTTCTGCAGCACCGAACTGTCAAAGAAAAATCAAAGGCCAACACATTTCTGTTCAGCAGCAGCCAAAAGAAAAGAAAAAATGAAACACAGCCCAACAACAAAAACATAAAATATATAAATATATATATATAAACCCCAGTCAGACAAATCAAACAGCTAAATCCCATTAGAGGAATCAGAATATGTCCGCGTTCGAGCCAAGAAGACGCAAGATGGCGGGGCTGAAAATCCAAAATCAGCCCCTCAGGAGCAAACAGAAATCTGCTTTGAGGACATGATCAGAAACAAATCTGTAATTTCTGCAAAATAAAACATGAAACTGTGCAATTTTCAATCCTCATAAGATGTTCAACTGTAATACAGTATGTGGCAATCTGAAACAGCTAAGATGGTAACAGAAGCTGGGGGTGTCTCTGACAGCTTCAGTGCTCATTCTCAATTCACATCTTCCTTAATCAACATGACGTAACTTTATAACGTCTGTTACCTCCTGTTGATCTGCACTGACCTGTGATCAGGTGAATGGTGTCTCTGTCATTCGTACGTCTGTTCTCACACTATGTAACTTTGGGCTCCGGGTCGGGAGAAGTACGTAACGCTTTACGGCACTAAGTCACACACCACCAACTATTTCACTGATTTTGGTGAAACTGGATCATATTTTATGGAGAAAATGTTTTCTGGTTTTCCCTCTGATGTCCTCCGGCTGCTCCGCCTCAACTCTCTGTGATTTAAAGAGTTTCCTGATGGACAGTGAAGTAAACTGCTGACAACTGTAGCTGCTGTTAGCTAATGTTAGCTCAGTTTGTTAGCCGGCTGCCCGGACTGTGAGCTCAGAGCACCGGGGGAGTGTTAGTGTTTGTACCACAGGAGGTTTGGACCACCGGGAAGAAGAAGAAGAAGAAGAAGAAGATTTTCTGATTTTTGAACAGCACTTTATTTACAGTTAGCATAAAACAAAACAAACAGTTACTTAATCAATAAATCAGTTTAAGAATGATAAGAATTTCAGTTCTCCACTGGTCACCTGACACAAAAGCTCTTGGACGTTTTTGCACAGCAGTGGGCTCATGAAGAAGAAGAAGAAGAAGAAGAAGAAGAAGAAGAAGAAGAAGAGGTTTACAGGCCCAGCAGTCAGCAGCTTCTATGGACATAATGGCAGAGGAGAAGAGAGTGAAGAGGACGCTGACGGAGGAAGCTAAGAAGAGAAAAGGAGAGAGTGAGCGAGCAAGAAGCCGCCGGACAAGAGTAAATCTGGGACTGACTTTTAGTGGTTGGTGAGAGCTTGGTGAAATAAAAGGCTGAAAGACAGACGCCGAGCAAAGTTGTCGACTTTTTGTCACAAGTTTCTCACTTCATTATAATTTCTTACACAAACACAAAATGAACCATGAAACACTGACGCTCTGTATTCGTCTTTAAAGACTCTTTGGTTTATGGTTTTGTGACCTCGGTGTGTCTGTGGAGGAAGAGGTGATGGAGCGTCTCCTCCTCCATCTGCTCGCAGCAGACTGAGGTGATGAAGGGTGACGCCCCGCCCACCTCGCTGTCAGGAGGTGAGAGCCAGGACGGCGAATCAAACACACACCATCACACGTCTTCTCTTACACAGCCTGCTGATTGTCACTCAGAGTGTGTGTGTGTGTGTGTGTGTGTGTGTGTGTGTGTGTGTGTGCTGGCTTCAACATTCGACTTGGATCTGAGTGTGTCGACCTCTGAAAGACTGTTTTCAATCCAAGTTTGCATGTTCAGTAACTTCACGTCTGCAGCTTTGAAGGACTCGAGGTGGATTCAGGACAAACATGAAAACATTGTTATTGAGAATGAATTCCTCCAGCTAATAATTGGAGGGGTGGTGATATAACCCTGCAGGTTGTTATGCAACAAGCTCTCTAAATTCAGGGTGAAATACGAGAGGAGTGTGTTCAAACACCACCTGGGTGTGTGTGTGTGTGTGTGTGTGTGTATGTGTGTGTGTGTGGGTGTGTGTGTGTCATTTGAATAAAAAAAAAATAACAACAGAGTGAAAAACTTTAATTTCCCCACGGGGATTAATAAAGTTCTTCCAGAAAGCTTCATGAACAAAAGAGCAGGAAGCTTTGGAGTAAAAAGAAATAAAGTTTTCTAATTTAAAATCAATGAAGAGCGACGCAGAGGAAGCTTCCTAAAAGTGACGGAAGATTTACTGAGCAACAAAAAAATAAAGACGTTTCCGACAGGAAGAAAGAAAGAGTCAAAGGAAACAAGGAAAGGGAAACTTGTGAGTCAGGAAGTAAGAAGATGTCTTGTTAGGGAGGAAGGAAACAAAGACGAAGCGAGCTTCTTAATTCAGGAAAGGTAGTCAAAAGTGGAGGACGAAAGAGGAAGCATCAAAGTTAGGAAGCAAGGAGAGATAAAGATTTCTAATGAGGATGTGAGGAGAGAAAAGGGTTTCTAGTTTTGGATCAAATGGTTTCCTATTTAGGGAGGAAGGTAACAGGAAACTAGTTAAGGAAGAAAGAAGGAAGGGAGAGGTACGGTTTAGTTTTACCTGTGAAAAAACTAAGGTGGGCTCTAAACAGTGAAATGGAACGCTTCCAAGCTTCAGATTCCTAATTAATGGAACAATAAGGCACAAGGAAGAGAGTAGAGCAGAGAATAAGGAGGAAGCTTCCTGTAAGAGGAGCAAGAGAGGAGGAAGGAAGAAAAATGTTTCCTACTTAGGGAGCAAGGACAAGTTAAAAGCTTCCGAGTTAGGAAGCATTTAAGCATTTATTTAGGGAGGATGGAAGCAAGAAGTCTTTGAGGAAGTGGTTAGGACGCAAGGAAGGAAGATCATTCCTATATAGGAGGAAATGAAAAATGAAGACTCCTACTTAGGACACAAGGAAGAAGGAAGTCTTAAGATCTTAAGGATGCTTCCAAGTTAGGGAACAAGAAGATTTCCATTTTATGATATGAGAGAATATCAAAGGACGGAAGGAAAGATGAGCAAGGAAAAGGAAGCCAGTAAAGCTTAATGTAGCCAGGAATAAAGAAGCTTCCTTCAAGGGATCAAAGAAGGATCCTATTTTCAACCACCATAAGGAAGAACAATAAGGAAGGAAGCTTCTAGTTTAGGGAGCAAGAAAAGAGGATGAATCCTAATTTCAATGTTGGGATGAAGACAGGAAGCTGTCGGATACACTTCCATCCTCCACCCTCCTCTCACCTCCACCTCCTCCACCTCCTCCACCTCCTCCTCCACACTGTCCATGAATCATCAACTGATGGGACAGAAATATTCCAGATCTAAAAAAAATTCAATTTCCCAAAGTTAATTTACTCCTCCACGCAGGAGGCGAGCGGCCAATCTGAGTTTAATTTGTGACGGAGGAGAGGTGACGGAGGAGAGGTGACAGCGAGAATATTAACGAGGAAGCACACGACTTTTATTTTACAAATCCGCACATTTTATTTATTTAAGAAGCTGTCGACGTCCCCGTAAACCACCTCCACCTCCACCTCCACCTCACGTCGCTGTGATGACACGCTTTGAGTCTTTCTGACATGTGACCAAACGACTTCATCTGATTACAGCTACCATTAATAAACGTGTGTGTGTGTGCGTGTGTGTGTGTGTGTGTGTGTGTGTGTTTGTTTTCGACTGTGTTTCGGAGTCATGCAGCGCGCTCGCCTTCAGAAGCTCCCTCCTTCCTTGTTCCCTACCTAGGAGACTCTTCTCTTTCCTGATTTGTTATTGTGAAGCTTCCTGCTTCCTTCATTCTTGTTCCATGAAGCTTTTTTTTCTTCTTTGCATCCTAATAAGGAAGCTTTCTCTTTCCTTGCCTCCTAACATAGATGTTTCCTTCTTCCTTGCTGCCTGTGGAGGAAGCTTCCAACAACACTTCTTCATTCCACATTAGGAAGCTTTCTTCTTCCTTGTGTTCCTTCCTATTTTCTGGCTCTCTAAATCAGAAGTTCTCCTTCTTCCACGCTTGGTGTCTACGATGTTTGTGTCTTTGTTGACTTCTTAAAAGTAGGAAGCTTCCTCCTTCCTTGCCCCTAAAACTAGAACATATTTGTCCATCCAATTACCAGTTTGGAACTGACCAGGAAACAGAAATATCGAGATGAGTCTGAACTCAACTGACATTTGATTGATCTTGGCTGATCTAATGTCACCTTCAGTCGGTCTGACGTCTCTGAGTTTGTCTGTTTCTCTTGCAGAAAAGTCAAACGACGCCTTTAAGACTCTTTTTCAGCGACACAAACTCATTATGAAGTTTATTCCACAGTAAATACAGAAGATCTGTAAAGTTCTGTCACCTGAGGACAAAAGTTCCCCGCTGCCCTTTAAAGCGAGGCGCCATCGGTGGTTTTCACTTTGTGCCATCAATCATTCTGTACGTCTGCATGTCGGGTTTTCTCCCCAAATATCTCGTCTGGGAAACAAAGATATGAATCAATAACTGTGAGGAGCTGCTGAGCTCCTGAGGGCGAAACAGAGAGATGAAAAAAGAAAAAGTCAAACATCACTTTCACTTCAACTTCGGTTAACTTTGCTCAAAGTTACAGGAGACAAATCCGCCATCAGAAGTTGATCCATGTCGACGCGTTTCACAGCGAAAAAAGACACGATGACCTCCTTCAGAAAAATTATTATACAAAGACACACACCGTGTGTGTGTGTGTGTGTGTGTGTGTGTCAGGTCAGTCTAAGAATACCAGCTCGGTGTAAAAGATGAGAGAAACTTCCTCATCGATCACCAGCTGCTCTAATATTGTCCCACTTTCAGAGAATAAGATGGCCGCCGCCGCCCTCCTTCATGGAGATCTGTGAAAGGTAAGCGGTGATCAAGGTGAGCCGATCTACACCTGAGCAAAGTCACCGCTGAGAACTCGACGGACACTTCAGGAAGTTCAGACCGAGTTATCTGATTGGATATAATCCACAAAGATAAACTGAGTTGACTTCAGCACGAGGAAGTGACCGGATCACGGCTGAATCACTCATCAACACATTAAAACGTCTTTTTAAAGATTCTTTGAGGATTTTAAATCAAATTAAAACTGTAAAATTGTTGAAAAATACGTGAATACACATGCACACATGCACATGAACAAAGTCGCTTCTTTTTTACTTCCTTCAGTTATGGAGAACGTGTTACGCCAAAACTGCACCGGGCTCATCTTTGTCCGTTCTCCACGCGACTTCAAACCCCACCAGGAGCATTTTCCCTCCAGACTTTGTTAACTCCCTCAGATTTGGTCATTTTTCTGGTTTACGTTCTTTTAAATATGTAAATATGCTAGTTAAATTGTTGTGATCTGAAGTTTGCGCAGGGTGTTTTATTTTGAGAATCGTCTGGATTCTCTACGTCTGACTAACCGGGCCGCGGTGCTCCTGGTGGAGTTTGGAACGTTGACAAGAATGACTGCGATTAAGAAAAACACAAACCAGTCACTATGAGGGGGAACCACAGAAGAACATCAGAGGAACCACAGAAGAACATCAGAGGAACCACAGAAGAATATCAGAAGAACATCAGAGGAACCACAGAAGAACATCAGAAGAACCTGTGGAGCCAAACTACAAACTGAACTCTGTGTCGGCTGTAGAAACATCGTCAAACAGAGTCAGCAACAAAAAACTTTTTAAGAACCTCTAGGGGCTTTTCAAGGATTTTCAAGGCTTTGCAAACCTTAACTTGTAAGAACAAACCAATAAATTAATTATCCGTCCATCCGTCCATGCACTCCACAGTATTTTCTCATACTCTCTCACTTCTTCTCTTCCTCTCTCAGTGGGAGACTGTGATTGGTCGAAGCCGGTGGCTGTTAGGCTCCTGATTGGCTGAGACACAGCAGGCTGAGTGCTCTTTTGGCTCCATCGTCCTCTCAGCGGGACTCTGAACACTTTGGGAAAACAAGGCAAAGTGCTGCACACGTGCAGATGTGTCTATTTTCATATTTTAACCGGAGGACCTGTTCAAAACAATGTTTTTAAACGGTATTTACAATCTTCAAAAACCAAAAAAACCTCCACAAAATTTTTCAAAAAGACCTTCAAGACTTTTGAAAAACCTTGAAGAAGTTTCCTCTCACCTGTCAAGAGGCTTTAAAACCCCAAACGAACCCTCCAAACCACTTCAATCCTCTTCAGAACCCTTTAAACCTCACACACCTTCATGAGTTTAACAATGAAACATTTCAAAACAGTTCAGAAACTTCTCGTTCCTTCTCAGTCGTCTTTGTAACGTGTCAACGCGGCTGTCGCACAATTCAGCCTTTGCAAACAGGTTACTGTTGGTATGATGCTCAGAAGTGGCAACAGGAGCCACAAGGGCCAGGCCACAGGCCGCTGAGGGGAGCATGGAAGCCTAGGGTGTGGGTAAGAGGTCAGCGAACGCTGTTCGGAAGGGTGGAGCCTACGTCGCCTGTAGAAAAGTGAGTTCAGATCCTCGAATCTGGAGTGGCCAGAGAAGCTAGCAGGAGCCCCGGAGAGAGTTTTCTTGTCTTTGTGAAGGACAGGGCGCCCTGGAAGGGGTTCGACCCAAGAGAGAGGCCCGTGCCCTGGAAGGCGTCATGGTTCTGGAGGCATCCAGTGAGCTCTCACCAGGCCAAAACTGAGAGAAGTTTGCCCGTGATAGGCAGGTTCATCCAGCCTGTATTTTTTGGAAAGTGCTCGTCCTTTTTCCAAACGGTCTCCAGCGATAACTGGTGGTTCTGTGTAACAAAGCATCTGGAGCAGTCAGGTTAGTCGTGAGCTGAGGCCTTAAAAGTGCAACAGCTTGTTTGGAGCTGCAGACTGACACCAGATCAGATCCGGCTGACAGGAAACACCTGCTTTGATCTCAGCTGAGCGGTTTGGTTTTGCATTTCAAAGAGCTGCTGCTGTCAGTGTTTGGAAGTCTGCACAGTCCAGCACGAGACGAGGCGACGCTGAGGCGAGGCTTTCAGTTAGTCTGTTAACAGACTTACAGTCCGTCACTGTCCTGCTGCACCTTTAAAAATAGTTTTTGAATTTGAAATGCCATTATGTCCATAGAAGCTGCTGACTGCTGGGCCTGTAAACTTCTTCTTCTTCTTCTTCTTCTTCTTCTTCACAGCAGTTTACCTCACTGCCCATCAGGAGACTCTGTAAATCACAGAGAGTTGAGACGAGCAAATTTTCGACTCCACCACCAGGTTTTAACCTGTCTCACCTGATGACATCACTATGACATCATCAGGGTTATATCCACTAACCGAGCCTAATGAGGCGAGACTTGAGGACAAATCACTGAAGCATTTATAATAATTAGTGAAGATGAAAATATGTGAACGTGTTTCAGTGCGAGTCAGTTAAAGGGTTAAAAAGGAGGAGAGCCGATCTCACCAGAGACGACTGTCTGTTTGATTTATGCCACAGCGCACACCGTCGGAGAGAGCGAGAGCTGAGGGCAAGGTCTAACACACACACACACATGCACACACACACACACACACACACACTGGGTTCAGATCCTCCCTTCAGGCCAGTTTGTGAACACAGACGGTCCAGTGAAAGCCACATATCTTCAAATGTTCTCGAAGAATCAGTCACATTTTCTTCAGAAGCTTGTAGATTTACTGAAGTCACGTGAACGAAGGTCGAGTTGTTCGTTAAATGTTCGTTAAAGACACACCATGTAACCTTTCTCACTCTGAAACTGTGTTAGGATCCGGTGCTGCAGCCCGACGTCACGCTGCAGCCAATCAGACGCTCAGACTGGTCAAACCTCTACAGGCCGCCTGAAATGTCTCTAATCTAAACTCTGATACTTCTAAATCTGAGTCTGACTGAAGATTAGAAGAAGTTTAATTTGGTTTGTGTCCGATGGTTTGAGAGAGAGAGAGAGAGATTAAAAAGTCGGATCGATCGTTAAAGTCGTTAATCAGAGAAATCAAAAGTTATTTCCTGATTGTTTCACCACAAACAGACACACCAGCAGTGACCTCACACAGCGCCTGATCCTGTCTGAACGTGGCTGAACGCAACAAATACTGATTAACTGTGTTAATGTGCTTATTAGCAGCAGACTTACTGGCTACGTTAGCTGGTAAGCTTGCTAAAGATGTGGAGGAGAAGCCAAGCTGACATGGTGGCCAAACCGTGTGATGACAACAATGCCGTCCGTCACGTGGCAGAAGCTTTTAGTGTGCTATATACAGTGTTGGGCAAGTTACTCTAAAAAAGTAACTCGTTACAGTTACTAGTTACTTCTCCCAGAAAGTAACTAAAGTACTTACTGAGTTACAAATTATAAAAGTAACTAGTTACTTTGGAAAGTAACTATTGCGTTACTTTCAAGTAATTTTTTAATTGCTCAAATGTGTCAAAGAATTTGGACCCCACCTCCACCCCTCTTTGACGGAACTTAAAATACATGTGCGTGTTCAATTATTTATGATAAATCTGAATATTATAATGAAATGGACACTTCATACAATACATAACAGAAATCCACAGCACACAAATCTAAACTATTTTAACGTTGCTGTGGGAAAGTGAGACTAGCATCCAATAAAATGTCATGGATTATTGTAGATATTATAATTACTATGTTTATAGAGTGGATCGATAAAAATAACACAATAGATGTTTTGGAACTTTTGATATTTATTGCACCTCAACAGGCCACAACTAAGCAAAATTAAATTATGCCTGTTAAGCAACGTACCAAGAAATAAATAATATATTCACTCTTTGTAGTTGGAAGAAGCAGTACTTTTGGACTATTCCTGTTTCTCGTTGACTCACGTGAATATCCTGTGTCGTCTTTGTGTGTCTGATTAGACTAGTCACTAGGCTACGCGGGCTTTCGAATTTGTGTAAGCAAAGCAACACCCGCCCAACTCCACCTCTGATTGGCTTACCATGGAATTTTACTCAACCTCAGCCAATCGTCATCATTTATGCGATGTCTCGTGCCCCCGCCCTCACCAAGGATTAAGGAGGAACAAGAAAAATCTTTGCCGCTCGGCTCAGAGATCTAGTTGGTCTGATGAAAAACAGCTGCCTTCAATCAGAGTAACGCGCCGGATTTTTTGGCAGTAACGATAACGGCGTTATAATGATGGGAAGAGTAATCAGATAGATTACTCGTTACTGAAAAAAGTAACGCCGTTACTAACGCCGTTATTTATAACGCCGTTATTCCCATCACTGGCTATATATCCGGATAATTTGATGCGTGAAAATCAAACTTTGAAACACGAGCAGTGACAGAACATGAAGACATTAAACAGACAAGTTTCAATGAACTGCTTTTAAAGGCTGCAGTAACACCTGGGAGACACGATCACCTTCAACGACCAGTAAGCCCAGTCAGAAGATCTGAGTGACCTGCCGGTGATGTGAGGGTGGAGCATATCAGAGATGTAAGCTGGTGCAGAGCTCCACGTGGGACCTCAGAGTGAATCCTGAACTTGAAGCCAGTGTGACTCTGATCATTCAGGAGTGATGTGGTCAACGAGAAGAGAGCTACGATACTGATCTGTACGTAATGTCCACATTAGCACAGGACGAGTCAAAAATAAACACAGAGTGTGTGTGTGTGTGTGTGTGTGTGTGTGTGTGCGTGTGTGTGTGTGCGTGTGTGTGTGTGTTCACAGGCAGCACTGACATGATAACACAGTTTCTCACCTTGAACACACTCCTTCACTTTTTTTTTGCAGATGATAAACTGAAGGACGAGCTGGTCTGCTTTCTGTACAACGCACATACACACACACACACACACACACAAGCACGCACATGCACACGCACACACGCACATGCACATGCACACACACATTTCATCTCAGTGAGAAAAACAAACATCTTTGCATCATGTGTGTTTCCCTGGTGGATTCACAGAGAGAAAAATAATCAGAAGCAGAAGAACTTCTTTCATTTTTCTTTTGGTTTCAGAGTCTTCAGGGACACACACACACACACACACACTCACACACACACACACACACACCTAATATCTGACAGCGGGTCTCTGCTGTAGCTGTCGGTTGGTGTACATCTTCACTTCAGACCTCCATTATAAAAGAATCTGACGGTGCCTTCAATGACCGTCTGTGTTCACAACATTTGAACTCATGTTGTGTTCTTGCCTCACACTCGTGCACACAAGAGTTGGTATTTATCTCGACTAAAAACTCTTTACTCAGCAGAGACTTTCTCAGCTTTTGTTGCTAAAACTGGAAACAATTAAAGTTAAAAAAAACCTGCAATGCAGAACGAGTCTGTCGGGCTATCAGTGTGTAAACACACACACACACACACACACGAGATGTAACATTGCTCATATGTGTGTTACCAAGTGATTCAGGTGAGCGCTGCATGTTTGTTAGCAACTACTACATTTAGAGCAGGCGCTGTGACCTCTGACCTCCATGAGGCAAAACATTTCAATGAAACGCTAACTGTATCTGCCATCAGCTGGCAACAGAACCGGGCTCAGCAGCCCGACCAGACCGGGTTCGAGCACAGCCTCTGAGACCAACAGGGAATAACGTCACCCAGGTGATTTACAGACTTTATGATGGAAAGAGGCAAGAAAACCACCTCAGTGTATTCCCTGCTACCCGCTGGTTCGGAAGTTGTGCTCGGTCCAGTCGCGTTCACTGGAAGGCAGACGCTGACGCTAGCTCACAGCGCTAGATTCTTTAGTTTGTTGACTGTCGGCTCTGTTAAATCATGTTTCACTGCAGAGATCTGACAGAACAATGCGAGCAGCTCTAATCCAAACACGAGAATTTTACCATTCTGCATTTTGTGCCGCCGCCCGACGTCATGCCAAATCTGCACCGAACCAATGAGATAAACACTTCTGACTGATGAAGACAATTACTCTCTCCACACTGTGTGCAGGAACAAAGAGGAGGCAGAAATAGCTTTGTATGCAAATCAAGCTCCACACCCTCCACCCACCCCCTCCACCGACGCTGGAAATACGCACTGACATCAAAGGCAGCAGCTGACATGACTCCAGCATACAGAAGGAAACTGATCAGGATTCACAGCAGTGTAATGATACTTCACTTTATTCCTGCAGGGCGACTTCACCTGAAGAACATCAGCACACGTCACAATAATAATCAGAAGAATATTAACACAGCCGCAGCGTCCATGTGGTGTCAATGCAGCGGTTATAACGCACTTCAAAGCATCCGATCAGTCGACAGTGAGCAGCTCTGTGAGGCACAGCAGTGCTCTGAGCTACAGGCTAACAGCTTCAGTCAAATTTGACTCACTGACTGTCTAAAACCTGGACGTAGTCTCTGTGACGTCCCCGCAGACTGTCTAAAACCTGGACGTAGTCTCCGTGACGTCCCCGCAGACTGTCTAAAACCTGGACGTAGTCTCCGTGATGTCCCCACAGACTGTCTAAAACCTGGACGTAGTTTCTGTGACGTCCCCGCAGACTGTCTAAAACCTGGACGTAGTCTCCGTGACGTCTCCGCAGACTGTCTAAAACCTGGACGTAGTCTCCGTGACGTCCCCGCAGACTGTCTAAAACCTGGACGTAGTCTCCGTGACGTCCCCGCAGACTGTCTAAAACCTGGACGTAGTCTCCGTGACGTCCCCGCAGACTGTCTAAAACCTGGACGTAGTCTCTGTGACGTCCTGCAGACTGTCTAAAACCTGGACGTAGTCTCTGTGACGTCCCCGCAGACTGTCTAAAACCTGGACGTAGTCTCTGTGACGTCCCCGCAGACTGTCTAAAACCTGGACGTAGTCTCTGTGACATCCCCGCAGACTGTCTAAAACCTGGACGTAGTCTCCGTGACGTCCCCGCAGACTGTCTAAAACCTGGACGTAGTCTCCGTGACGTGACTCTGTTAGATATTTAAACTGTTCCAGGCTCCAAATGAATTTTTATTAATAAACGATTCATATTTTAACATTTTAATGAAGTGATTAATCAACTGATGTTGGCTCTGATGAAAACGTGCAGCAGGAAGGCCGCAGATAAAGAAAAGTTTCAGACAGTCTGACGGATGGATTGACCTCATCATTTTAACATTAACGGCTTAACTCTGATCGTATCTGAAGCAGTGAATCATGTTCATGCAGCTTCTCCTCAGACGAGTCCAATGAGAGTCCTCCACACCCAACAGCACACAAAAGTATATACATATATATATATATATATATATTTCATTCAAATCAACGGCATGTAACTTTTCTCTCATTAACTAACGTCTGTTAAATCTTGTTGGTGTTACACTGACTTAGCCGGGCTGCCCGGACTGTGAGCTCAGAGCACTGGGGGAGTGTTAGTGTTTGTACCACAGGGAAGAAGAAGAAGAAGAAGAAGAAGAAGAGGTTTTCAGGCCCAGCAGTCAGCAGCTTCTATGGACATAATGGCAGAGGAGAAGAGAGTGAAGAGGACGTTGACGGAGGAAGCTAAGAAGAGAAAAGGAGAGAGTGAGCGAGCAAGAAGCCGCCGGACAAGAGTAAATCTGGGACTGACTTTTAGTGGTTGGTGAGAGCTTGGTGAAAAATGACTATGCTAAAAATGAACATTAACTAACATTGTTATTAGTTTTATTCAGATTCATTGATTGATGATTTAATATTAAGAAAAATAATTTTCTTAATGACACAAATTAAACTTGAAGTTGACAGACAGATGGTTGTATCAGAGTCCTTTGTGCCGATACTTCACATTTGAATCCATCAAACCTGTTGTGACTGTTTGACGTGAGGACGTGCAGCAAACAGAGTTCAGTCGTTAGTCTGAAACCGCCTCACTCTTATTTTCCTCGGCCGCTTCGACTCGCCGCTCCTCGCCATCTGGACTGTCTGAGCGGAGTCCAGCCAGGAGTTGACTCTCTTTAACTGCTAATTGATATTTGTGGTCAGGTCAGCCACCTGTCGGGGAGGAAGGGAGGAGGAAGAAGAGGGCAGATGGAGGAGGAAGGAGGGACAGCAGGAGCACAAACGGACACTCAGGCTTCAGGAGGACAAATTTAAGGATTTTCAACGCTGCCTGGAATCAAATTCAAGATCAACTCAAGAACAAAAGTCAAGTCATGGTGGTCTGGAGCCAGATGTTCGACATTTATCACAAAGATGAACGACAAAAACAACAACACTGTCATCCTGCACTCGGGGTACGGCGTGTACTAATTTATCATCCAATGAAACGCGTTCTCTCTTCTGACACCGCCGGAGCGGGCTGCTTCCTGTTTGATCCAGTCTGTGAGTGACTGTTAGAATGCTGCTCACTGCTGGTTCAGAAGTTGTGTTGGGTCACGGGTCCGGCTGTGCACACTGGACACTGAAAACGCAAATCAATATCCGTGACAAGTCCCTCCCTATGTGACAGAAATCACGTACAAATGAGGAAATAAACAGAACTCCACTTAAGAAATGTTCATAAAGAGCCTCTGTACAGCTCTTTTATTGTGAAACATCTGCAGGAAGTTTAGCATTTTAAAAAACTCAAGGTGTCGATGATAAATGTTTTCACACAGATCTTTGGACTGAAAGGTAAAAACCTCGTATACATTTTGAAACTATTGACTCATGCACTCAGTCCTGAATCCAGCTGATTTCCTTCAGGTCGGTCGTGAGCGGTGAAACATCTGATCTCAGCTCCTGCAGTCGGATCGAGTTCAGAGATAATGAAATTTCCATGACAGCAGTTTCTATCAGAGAGCAACGAGCCGTGTTCTGCCAAACAGGCGAGCCGCCGCACAAAGGAGCCGTCAACATGCTAATTAACAGCTGGCTCCAGACCAGAGCAAGAGGCACTCTGGGTAATTATCATCAGAGCGGAGTAATTCACCTCCTCGTGTACGAGTCTGGAGGAAGGAGGAGGTGTTTGTGACATAACCTGAAGTACAAGAAGACATCTGAGCAAGTATGAAGACAAGAAGGAGGGACGAAGAAGTCTGGTTTAATGTAGTTTACTACTGTTTGTTTGTTCATGTTACAGCACAAAATGTTATTATCAGTTGTTGGTAGTGTTGTAGAGGAGGTCCTCTCTGAAGAGCTGGAGGTCTTCAGGAGGTTTGTGAAGGTAGAGAGGGACGCCCCTGATCTGGTAGGAACTGGTAGGACGTTCCACCGACGGGGAACAACAGACGAGAAAAGTTTAAATTGTCCTGAGCGTACGGGTGGCAGAGCCAGGCGTCATTCATTGGAGGAGGTAACATATGTCTGTATGAGGACGTTCAAGAACCGGAGACTGCTTTGTAGTCAGCGTTAGAGATTTGAATTTAATGTGGGCTGCTACAGGTAGACAGAGGAGCTCCATGAGCAGCGGGGTGACACGTTGAAGAGCAGGCGAGCCGCCACGTTCTGGATCATCTGAAGAGGTTTCACTGTGCAGGCTGGGAGGCCCGTCAGGAGGACGTTAGAGGTGAACACAGCCTGGATCAGGAGCTGGGTAGCCCCACAAATCTGACACAATGGACCTTGAAGGGCTTCGTTGAAATTATATATGCACATACTGTACATGTGTATGGATTCCTCAAGGGAAGGAAGTGGCTCAGTTGCAGATATATGAGCATGAACATGTTTCTAACAGGTCATCAGGTCATATCAGGTGGTCTGTGTGGGCACAGGGCTGTATTTCAACACGAGCAGCAGAGCTTCAGTTTGCTGTCGGTTGGAGCAGCTCCTCTGAGCCTCTCTGTTGGATGTTTTAATTAGCAGCGAGCATCAAACCTCCAGCTGTGCCCGCTGAACCTGCTCAACTCCAAAACCAGCAGACGATCACCTGAAATATTCAGATGGAAAAAAAAAAAAATCAGAGGTGACCAATCAGGCGTCAGGGCCTCCTGGCAGGGGAGGTATCCGGGCAGATTGGCAGCAGACTACGGGACGAGCCAGCGCCTCGCAGCAGATTGTACGGAGCTGATTGAGAGTCAGCGCGAGGCCGAGTCACACGCTGTGATTATACATTATTATATATACATTATAGATTATACATCAACAACTATGACATGAAATAATTCAGACGTTCCCCTCAGGATGAATTCTGAGAACTCTGTCGGTCCTCTGACTTTTAATCAGGTGTTCACGTGTCCGATACTTTGGTTGGATGGGTGTTGAACATGGTCATTATTATTAAAACTCCTCAGCGACAGCATGTTGATGTTATTGTGAGCATGTTAGCACGCTGATGTTGATGCATTTGTGTCTATTCAGCCTCACAGGGCGTTTTTCTGAACTTTCTGCTGCATTTCGACAGATGAAACATTTGACAGATGTTTGTTTGATGAGCCAAATGGTAAAAATCACCGGACAGTGAAGTTAAAGGGAAACACTGTTGAATCAATCAAAACTCTGCAAACCACCAAAGAATCCTCAGAGACTCAGACTCCATTTGTCTTTGTATGAATAAGAACAGTCTGTCTGCTCATCATCATGAAGATCATTAAATCCTGTTCGTGTTGGTGGTTTGTGGTTGAAAACATTCAGCTGCTGCCTGTACACTTTAATTCAGCCGCATATCAAAACCCTGAAGTCACACGAAAACACACCAAACCTCCAGAATCCAAACCGCAGAGCCACCGGGGACCCATCGGCCAAAATAACTTCACACAAACCGAGCACATCGTCGCCCAGTTTGTGAAACACTTTAAACTGGGTCACACGTTCACATCCAGCTTCTCTCAAAGTGACAAAAGCAGTTCATGCAAAACTGATCTGAGGTCTGCAGAGCTGCAGCAGAAGGTTGAAGGCGAGCGGAGCAGCGGCAGCAGGTGCAGCGCCGGCTGAACAGGCCGCGACCTTTGACCTGACTCCGTTCAGAGACGACGCCTGAGAGTCAGAGCTCAGGGACTGACTTCATTTGTGCATTAAAGAAAAGGTGTTTCTGTTTTTCTTCAAACGTGGACGAGCTGCACGTCAGGGTGGGCAAAACGCAGATTTTATACGAGCTCACGATTAAACACATCACCGACCTTTGTGACTTCACGGGATTAAAAGGTCAACAAGGTCAACGTAAACAGTTCACTAAGTGATTAGAAATAAAAGGCTAACAACTGACGCAAAGGGGCTAACGAAATGAAATGAGACAACACGAGACGAGACAACAAGACAACGGCAAGAGTCGAGATGCGACGAGTGATGAGACAAGATGAAACAAGACAACACGAGGTGAGAAGAGACAAAACAAAGAAGAAGAAGAGAGAGAGACCTTGAGTTTTAAAACATTTAGGAAGTGACTTCTATTTTGAAATTCCGTGAAGTTTCTCGTGAACAGCTTTGTCAGTCTGTCAGATTTATGAATAAAGTTTGGTGCAGGCAGCAGGAATGTGGGTCAGCAGGTTAGTTAAAGCTGTTCTCAGGTCTGTTGTTGAGCTGCCGTCTCTGGCTCGGTGCCCTTCGAACCCGTCACCTCTCACATAACACGCCTGCTGCCTTCGAGTGCCGTCAGAAATGACACCACTGCCAGCTGAGAGCGCCTGAGCAGGCCGGCAGCAGTCTGAGGAAATTATTCACTTTGTCATATGTTTCACACATTTTGACTTTGAATAAATTGTAATATTTCATGCAAAAACATTTTTTTTCTGCATCAGCAGCTTTGATTTCATTTCATTGATTGTTTGAAGGACAAATTAAATCAACATGACGTAACTTTATAACGTCTGTTAACTCATGTTGATCTGCACTGACCTGTGATCAGGTGAATGGTGTCTCTGTCATTCGTACGTCTGTTCTCACACTATGTAACTTTGGGCTCCGGGTCGGGAGAAGTACGTAACGCTTTACGGCACTAAGTCACACACCACCAACTATTTCACTGATTTTGGTGAAACTGGATCATATTTTATGGAGAAAATGTTTTCTGGTTTTCCCTCTGATGTCCTCCGGCTGCTCCGCCTCAACTCTCTGTGATTTACAGAGTTTCCTGATGGACAGTGAAGTAAACTGCTGACAGCTGTAGCTGCTGTTAGCTCATGTTAGCTCAGTTTGTTTGTACCACAGGCGTTTTGGGCCACTGGGAAGAAGAAGAAGAAGAAGAAGAAGAAGAAGAAGAAGAAGAGGTTTTCAGGCCCAGCAGTCAGCAGCTTCTATGGACATAATGGCAGAGGAGAAGAGAGTGAAGAGGACGTTGACGGAGGAAGCTAAGAAGAGAAAAGGAGAGAGTGAGCGAGCAAGAAGCCGCCGGACAAGAGTAAATCTGGGACTGACTTTTAGTGGTTGGTGAGAGCTTGGTGAAATAAAAGGCTGAAAGACAGACGCCGAGCTGGGCTGACTGCTGTTGGACTAGTCAGTAATATTAGCTGGCTGCTATGTCTGCTGTTGGTGACCTTGTTGATGTTTGGCTGTTAGCAAAGCTGTCGACTCGCTAGTTTTTGATCAGAAGTAATGTAATCAGAACAAATACTCGAGTACAGCTGATTTTCATTCAAAACCAGGCACAGAAGATGCCACTGAACTAACAGACTCATTGGGTTTACAAGGTGCCCTTGAATGCAGCATCTGACCCACTGCTCTCTGGCAGTTTTAATTTTACCTCTCAGTGTTTCCTCATGTCCTCTCACTCTATCTGCTCACTGCTCTGAAAACTGAATGAAGCCCCGTCTGATCGCCTCCTCCTCCTCCTCACCAGTCTACATACCAACAGAGAGCTGCAGGGAAATCTGCAGGAGGCAGGAAGTTAACCATGTGTGAGACTGTTTCTGAACAAACAAATGAGGTTCATCCTTTAAAATGTGTTCTGTCATCTGAACCCCAGTGTCTGTGGGGAGGCCACGGAGACTACGTCCAGGTTTTAGACAGTCTGCGGGGACGTCGCAGAGACTACGTCCAGGTTTTAGACGGTCTGCGGGGACGTCACAGAGACTACGTCCAGGTTTTAGACAGTCTGCGGGGACGTCGCGGAGACTACGTCCAGGTTTTAGACAGTCTGCGGGGACGTCACAGAGACTACGTCCAGGTTTTAGACAGTCTGCGGGGACGTCGCGGAGACTACGTCCAGGTTTTAGACAGTCTGCGGGTTCACAGCTGTTGGATGGAGCTGAGTTCATGGTGGAGGAGCTTTGTGCTCAAACAGGAAAGAGACTCGAACTGTTGACGACTCAAAGATGGAGGAAGTGTCTCAGCAGAAAGATTCACCTTCACTGGAACCGAACCAACAACCTTCAGAGTCACATCCATCACATTCATCCACTTTCACGCTTCAGGTCACTGATCAGATTCACTCCACTGTTCAAACTTCCTCCAGCTGAACAGCAGCTCTCTCTTTGCCCAGCTTTAAGTCACCGTCCGCGGCTTCACGAACCAGAGCCTCCGCTGACTGCTGCGTAAAGGTGCCACGCGGTTCACGTGTATCCTGAGTGTGTGTGTGCAGGTGTACAAATGTGTGTTTGAAGTTGCTGCTGCACACAAACCAGCTGAACTCTTACCTTTGCTGTAGCCGGAGCCGGAGGAGCTGGACCCGGAGCTGCTGTGTCTCCTGGCCGGAGTCAGGTGTTCTTCACCCCGCAGAGTCTCCAAGCTCGACGGCGTCTCCGTGACCGGCGTAGCGGGATCAGAGCCGCTCCTTCCCGGATCGCTCGCCGAATCCATCCATGCACCGAAAAAACAACTCCAAAAAAAAAAAAAAAACGATCAAAATCCCGGTGAGCAGTCGGTGGGTGTGAGGAGAACCGAACCGGTACCGACGGAAGCCAGCGAGCAGCCGGCGGAGCGGAGTGTTTGAGCAGCGGGAGAAGCGCAGCTGCTGGGCGGCTGTCAGGTCGCTACTGTGAGCGCTGTTTGGAGGGGAAGAAGCCGGGCTGAGAGAGAGGGAGGGCGGCGCTGTGGTGAGCTGGGCTGCCCTCCCTGGAGGCAGAGACCCGGACTAGATCCACAGACACAGAAACACACAGAGACACTGAAATAAAGATGAAGGGAGGATGAACCTCATTTGATATGAGACAAAATTTGTAATGCAAAGGAACTCTAATGTTGATCTTTATGACATGTCATTCAGTGAATGTCACTTTGAACACCTGTAGTACAAAATAATACAAATGACAGGAAGTAGATCCACGTGTGAAATTATACATTTGATTTTTTTAAATCAACGTCATGAAACTTTTCTCTCATAAACTAACAGAGTTTACGGAGACTACGTCCAGGTTTTAGACAGTCTGCGGGGACGTCACAGAGACTACGTCCAGGTTTTAGACAGTCTGCGGGGACGTCACAGAGACTACGTCCAGGTTTTAGACGGTCTGCGGGGATGTCACAGAGACTACGTCCAGGTTTTAGACGGTTTGCGGGGACGTCACGGAGACTACGTCCAGGTTTTAGACAGTCTGCGGGGACGTCACAGTCCTGTTGATGCTACGCTGACTTGTAATCAGGTGACGGTGTCTCTATGTAACTTTGGGCTCTCTTTGGGGAATGCTGATGGGGTGCAGAGCCAGTGTCGTGCCAGAACCAGAGCTGGGCATTGTAACCTGGGTTCAGCAGCCCTCCGATTTTGGTGAAACTGGATCAGACCAACAGGGAATAACGTTACACTACCGAGGTGATTTACAAGAAAACCACTACTGTACCTGCTGTATTCCTTGTTAGACTGCTCACAGTCAGTTCGGAAGATGTGTTCGGTTCCTTTGGTTGTTACAAAACAACTGAGTTGAAACCAATAATGAGAAGCATCGTTAGCTGCAGCTCTCGTTGGATGAGGTCTGATCAGAGTCACACTGGTCCTGGTTTTTGCTTCGTCCTGGACTCCCCTGCAGTCTTCCTGCCAGCTGCGTTACCGCCTCCCTCTCTACCTTTTCATCATCAGCTTTTTCTACCGCTAATTTCCTTTTGCCAAAAGCTTCACAGTGCCTGGAACGTTTTAAAAAAGCAAGATATTGCTCCAGATTTCATCACTTTAATCAGTTCAGATGAAATAAACGAGCTGAATATGATGATGATGATGATTTAAGAGCCGGGATGAGGACTGAAGTGGTTGGCAGTATTCGTTAGCCTGCAGTGAAAACGCCTCAGGAGCGCTCACACTTTGCTCATTTCCATCTCACCGTCCACCTGCTTCACACTGCTGCTGCCTTTAAACTGATCTCAGATCAGACAGGTTCCACTTTGTTAGGCTTAAAACTCAGCTCAGTGGTGTTTCCTCTCACGTGTCCAACTCAAGAGTTCTTTATTTCAACGAATAGTTTGACTGATATTTGACAAATAAAAAAAAAACATGATCTTGGGGAATAATTAAAGGTCCAGTCTGTAAGACTTAGTGACATTTAGCGGTGTAGTTGTTGATTGAATCCACCTCGCCTCGCTCTCTCCTTCCAAACACGATAGAAAAACTCTTTAGACGAGTTCACAAGCTCATGAGGAGGTTTCTTGTCTTCTCAAGAAGGTTATACCAGTTTGCAAGGAGGCTCTAGAGATTCTTGACCAGTTTCTACAGAACTTAAGCAAGAGCATGAGTTTACAGGATTTTGAGGAATGGATTAAAGATTCCTCAGGATGTTCCTGAGGGTGCTTTAGCTTAGATAGTTTTTTTCAAAAATTAGCAGGCGTTTTTTATTTTTGAGGGTTTTATTCAGTTACCTTAGGATGCTACAGTAGTTCTTCTGAGGTTTTCTAGAGGATCCTGAGGAGGTTACATGGGTTCATAAGGAAATTATACAGGTTCTTCAGGGTTTCTTCAGCACCCTGAGGAGCTTCCAGAGGTACCTAAGAAGGTTAAACAAGAACATAATGTTCTTCAGGAAGTTTTCCTCAAGGTTCCAGTGGCTCTACTTTCTTCAGAAGGGAAATCGGTTTGCAGGATTTTGAGGCATGGATTAAAGGTTCTTCACAATGTTCCAGCAGCGTTTTGAGGGGTCTAGTATCTCGAGCAGGGTCCAGAAGATTTCAAATGTCCAGTTTTATCAGGATGCTCCAGAGGTTCTTTAGATGGTTCTAGAGGATCCTGGGGAGGTAGGTTCATAATGATAGCATTGAGGAGAGGATAAAGTTTCTTCAAGATGCTCCAGAAGAACTTTCATGGGTGTAATATTTCAGGGAGATTCCAGATGATTTTAAGGGTGTTTCAGTGGTTCCCTCAGGTTAGATACAGATAGATAAAAATATAGCACAGGGCCTTTATTCTTGGGGATTTCATACAGGTACTCAGGATGCTCCAGAGGATCTTTAGAGGGTTCTAGAGGAGGTTCATGGGTCCATAAGGATATCATACAGGTTCTTCTTGGGGGTCTATAACTATAACTCTCCTTTGAGGATGATCATATAGACAGCTTTTCTAGAGTTTCTTGGGTTCCAGAGGTTCTTGAGAAGGTTACACAAGAACATAATGTTCTTCAGGATGTTACACACATTCCAGGAGGTTCCAGTGGCTCTAGTTTCTTGAGAAGGTGAATTGGTTTACAGGATCCTGAGGAGTGGATAAAGGATCAGTCTGGTATCTCACAGAGGTTCCAGAAGATTTGTTTAGAGGGTGCTAGAGGATCCCGAGGAGGTTCCATAGGTTCATAAAGATACCACACGGGTTCTTCAGGGTTTCAATTCAATTTAATTCACTTTTATTTATATAGCCCAAATCATAACAGTGGCGAGGAAAAACTTCCTTTAACTACAACTTCTGATTATTTTGAGGAGGTTGATAGGTGAGGCTGTTCTAGAGCACCATAACAGGGTTCCAGGGGTTCTTGAGAAAGTTTTAGGTATTTAAGGGTCTGTGGAGAGGGCGAGGTGCATCAGCTGCAGGGAAGAGGCGTGGGGATGGCTCAGGAGAGCAGCGCCAGGTGAGAGTGTTCGGCACACCTGCATCCAGTTAGCTAATCACTCTCCCTTGTTAACACGGTAGCGTGCTGGACCAAGAGAGAGACGGTTGAACAAACACATGTACAGACATGTTGGCAGCATGCGAGTGGTGAAGCCTGCGAATGCCAGGACAGAGAGTATGTTCTGGACCGTGTAAATAAACAGAACCATTGAAATGATTCCCGGTCTGTCTGTCCTTTGCTGAAAGTACCCACGGTGGCAGAAGACCTGCCACAGGGTCTTTTTCAGGGGTTTCATTGTTGATAGGAAACTCAGAGCAGGTTGTAGATCTCTGGAAAGTAGCAGACTGTTCTGCTTTTGAATGCAGTTTCAGGAAATCCATTACAGCCAACACTTACACCCGACACAAGCTGCGCTAATTAGATCTATACACAGCCAGTACATGTTAGCACGTTGGTATGATATCATTAAAACACTGGAAGTCAACAGGTTCAACCGTTCACAATAGAAGTGAGTGTCATGTGAAGCAGCGAGGTGTGTTAAAGGCAGTGATCAGATGTCCTCACTCATTACCACAATCACACCACCTCTGGGTGGAGCTCACAGCCGCCTCACCCTCCAAATAACCGCACAGCCTGAGGGCTTTATTCACACACCTGTGTAACCTGCACTGTTTAAAACCTGCTCCTCATTTCCGTAACGTTTCCACCGTGTCGGTCAGATGAAGAGAGCTTCATTCCAGTGACACAGAACACGTCCTGGGCTGATCTTTATCCTTATAGAAGAGTGCAGATCGATAACCAAGTCGTATCAATACTTCAGTCGGATCCATCACATGTTAGATGACATCCTGTTCATATAAATATGAACATGTGTCTTTTTATCTTTAACTGATCTACAGAACTTCTCATGAAGGAACATGAAAACCAACAAAGATTAATTTGACTTTATTAAAGTGTCAGTAAGTTAATAATGTCACTTTGAACACTGTAGAGTTGTCATAAAGATGTTAACCAAAACAAATGACACCCTGTCAGCAAGTAGATCCACGTATGAAAAGATAAATTTAACATTTTAAATCAACATCATGTAACTTTCCTCTGATAACTAACATCTGTAACTCCTGTTGATCTGCACTGACCTGTGATCAGGTGAATGGTGTCTCTGTCATTCGTACGTCTGTTCTCACACTATGTAACTTTGGGCTCCGGGTCGGGAGAAGTACGTAATGCCGTTAGGAGTGTTAGTGTTTGTACCACAGGTGTTTTGGACCACCAGGGGGAAGAAGAAGAAGAAGAAGAAGAAGAAGAAGAAGAAGAAGAAGAAGAAGAAGAAGAGGTTTTCAGGCCCAGCAGTCAGCAGCTTCTATGGACATAATGGCAGAGGAGAAGAGAGTGAAGAGGACGCTGACGGAGGAAGCTAAGAAGAGAAAAGGAGAGAGTGAGCGAGCAAGGAGCCGCCGGACAAGAGTAAATCTGGGACTGACTTTTATAGCATTTCTTTATTTAAAATGTTGTGTTTATATGTGATGAATTCATTAACAGAACAACTGAAATCAGAAGTCGAATAATCAGTAATTCTGACGTTTCAATCCCTTTCATGACGGTACATCAGCTGCTTTTAAGTAACATTGTGTTTTTTTTTTCAAAATTGTTGTCCTGTATTTCTCTAGAATAATGTTGTGACAGGTCTACTGCCACCGTGGGTTTTCTCAGCACAAAGACGCACAGACTGATGCCCGTTTAGCAGGTTTTTTTATGATTTCCGTGGCACGCCGCAGGCTTCTTGGACTCTCTCCTTGCTGCCGCCTGGGTGCGCGTTCATATCCACTCTCTCTCCTCCTCCCGCCCGGTCCAGCACGTTACTGTTAAAGGGGAGAGTGATTAGTTAACAGGGAACAGGTGTGCTAATCATCTCACCTGGCACTGCTCTCCTGAGCGCGCTCCACACCTCTCTCCTGCAGCTGATGCACCACGCCCTCTTCACAAATATGATGTAATCATTTTTTTGTTGTTAAATAAAGTTATATAAAAAGATAAGTACCGTCCTCCTGTTCTCAGGACATTGAATGTTAGACATTGTGAGGCTTTACACAATAAAGTGAAGTTTGTCTTCTCCTTGGACCAATGACAGTACATCCCAGAGTCCGTGAGCCAACAGGTACCTGTCCTGCCATCCTGGAACACCTGAACGTGAAGCAGCCTCGGATCTGACAGAATTTGGCTTCATTGTAAACAGAGCTCGTGTGACCCGTTCATACAGCGAGGAGGAGGAGAGGTGGACCTCTGTCACCAGCTCATCAATCACACCGTGGACTGCGAGCCTCCACCTCTCTGCTAGGCGCCGTCACCTCCACCTCCTCCTCCTCCTCGGCTCTGAGAGCAGCCATCATTTATCTTGACGGGGAGCAAAGCTCTCAGCGGCCGGTTTGTCCTCGTTGTGAACGACACCGAAGTCACAGCGAGAAGAGGAGGACGAATTAACAGACGAGTCAGCTGTGAAGTTCTGTCATCTGACCGCTTAAAGGTCCACAGGATAGAAACTTCATAACTCTGCTTTCATTGTGTTTGATCTGAAATTAGACTCGTTATGGTTTTGTTACCTTAGAAAGAGACTTTCATATCTACACCATGTTGGACCGCCATGTTTCTAATTGTTCTGAGAGTGCGTCACATTCTCACCAGATGACCAGACAACCACATTTTTTTCCTGCTTGAAAACCAAACGCAGCCCAGCTCGCGTCCAAATATGGATCCAAAACAAAAACAAGATGGCGACAGTCAGAGTGCCAAAAAGGTTGATGCACTTATAGAAAGAAAACACACTCACAGAACAAAGACTTTGCAGTTAAACAGTAACCAGTTCATTTTTATGATGAATGACGTAATTTACTTCGTGAAAGGATCCTTTTTATTTCTTTTCAGTTTAGTTTTTGTCCTAAAATAAAATAAAGTCCGACAGTTGATGAAATAACAGCGGTCAGAAATCAGCTGGTAGCCAACGGAAACAAGCGGGAAATTAAAATTAATCACAAGATATTTATTCTATGATTGTAACAAAACATTACATCATAACCACCGTCATTACTTTTACTTGCCATGCACAAGTAATTAATGTTTCCAGTCATTGATTAGACTGGAGTCTAAATCACAGCCGTTGGTTTGTTTTTGTAAATTACACTTTTATTTCCATCCTCTGTTTTTTCATGGTTCAGCAGAGTTCGGTCTGTTTCCAACGTGTCGTCTACAGAGTATGGATGTTCACACATTTCTACTTTTCTATAAACGCTGTGATAAAAACACATTCGTCAATAAAAGAAGTCCAGAACACCTTCCTCTCCCTCCTGTGTTACTTTTGCCTCTCTGCTGTGTTTTAAAGGGTTAATCTGCTCCTCCGTCTCTGCAGACTTACATACCAGCGCAGAGTTCAGCCGGGTCGCGTGGAGGGATCGCAGTACGGCAGGTCAGAGGGGTCAGATCTGCAGAGGAGATACAAGCAGCTGCAGGAATCCAGACTGAAGTTCAAAACATGATCCGACACATGGACGAGAAGGAAACTCTTATTTTGATACGAGTTAGTGTCAAAATAAAAGAGATGGTGCAGATTCTAAAACATGAATAAAATCAATAAAACGAATAAAATCCTAATAAACAGGTGACTGGAGTTAAGTCTGGTCCAGGGCTGGGGTCCATGGGGGGCCACCACAAAACTGTAGGAAAGACAAATACAATTTGAAAAAGCAACTTTAGAAAATGAGTTTAAATTCGCTCAGTTTTATTTAAAGTCACATGATACTCACTACTCTGAGTACTTCCTGTCTGTGGCTCATTGGTTTCTACTGAAACAACCTCAAAACTATAAAAGAAAAGTTCTTTATAAAAGTTTTTTATTTAACATGAAGATATAGTGCTAATTTGCGGGGGGGACTAGTTTCAGTGGCGGATTAATCCACATTTGGGGTTCTAGAGAACATCTGTGGGGTTCTACAGAACATCTGTGGCAGCAGGACGGTGTGTGAATAAACTGTGAAGGAACAACAGTGATGTGTTTTTAATGGAGCAGCACAAGACAACAAGAAGAACCGAATATCACCAGACATCTACTGAAAAAACTTCTTCTTCCTTTTTTTTTAAATGACAAATTGGTAACTAAACCAGCAACCCTGCAGTGTTCAGCAGATTTGGCAATTACTCAAAGTTCTGGTTGTACTGGGGACTGAACCCAGGACCTTCTGCGTGTAAAGCAGATGTGAGAACCACTACACTATAGAACCCAAACTCTGAGATAAACCAGCAGCTTCTTGCTCGCTCACTCTCTCCTTTTCTCTTCTTAGCTTCCTCCGTCAACGTCCTCTTCACTCTCTTCTCCTCTGCCATTATGTCCATAGAAGCTGCTGACTGCTGGGCCTGAAAACCTCTTCTTCTTCTTCTTCTTCTTCTTCTTCTTCTTCCCGGTGGTCCAAACCTCCTGTGGTACAAACACTAACACTCCCCCAGTGCTCTGAGCTCACAGTCCGGACAGCCCGGCTAACAAACTGAGCTAACATTAGCTAACAGCAGTTGGCAGCAGTTAAATAAATGTGATGTACTTCAGTAAATGTGCTTCTTTCCACCTCCGTCTGTTAACGGACGTGTTTTTGTACAATAAATGAGCGAACAGATGATGATGATGATGATGATGGTGATGATGAAGCCCAGCTGATAAGTGATCAGTCAGAGCTGAGCTGATAGAAGATCAGACGTCTCCTCAGTGATCAGACCAAACTGGAGCTTCACACTCAGAATAACAGAGAGCGAGACGTCATCGGACAAACGGCTCAGTTCAATAATTCAGCGCTCGTCTGTAAGCATGAATTATTGAGTCTGGACGCTGTGAATATTTCTGCTCTCATCAGGAACTTTTCTTTTCTTCAGAGGAGCTGATTCAGAGGAGAGGAACTGAGTTTCCAAACAATATGACTAGAAGACGATGAAGTGAAGCCAACACACGAAGTACCAAGAACTGTAGTTCCCCAAACGTCCACTTGAGGCTGGCTCCAGAAGTGTTGGGTCGTTTAATTCAGAACATCAGAATTCATAATCTCTTATGTTTTGTATAAATATCATGTATGTCTGTAAAGAAACTAAAGCTGTCAGTAGAAAGTGTCACAGACTGTGACGTCCCCGCAGACTGTCTAAAACCTGGACGTAGTCTCTGTGACGTCCCCGCAGACTGTCTAAAACCTGGACGTAGTCTCCGTGACGTCCCTGCAGACTGTCTAAAACCTGGATGTAGTCTCCGTGATGTCTCCGCAGACTGTCTAAAACCTGGACGTAGTCTCCGTGACGTCCCCGCAGACTGTCTAAAACCTGGATGTAGTTTCCGTGACGTCCCCGCAGACTGTCTAAAATCTGGACGTAGTCTCCGTGATGTCCCCGCAGACTGTCTAAAACCTGGACGTAGTCTCCGTGACGTCCCCACAGACTGTCTAAAACCTGGACGTAGTCTCCGTGACGTCCCCGCAGACTGTCTAAAAGGAGGATCCAGAGAGATTTCTATCGATGAGATGAAACCATGTTGCTGCTGTGATTATAAATCCAGCACAGGAACCACCGGTAACAAAATGACACTTAAAGGCCGTAAAAGTGTCTAAACTGTTGTTTAAAATGAGAAAATCTTCGGGGTTATCACTTCATCCTGCAGTCTGCAGTCTGCTCTTCATTTTCCTGTTAAAGTTCAGATAAAAAGCTGCTCTGACATTCCTCTAATGAAACTGAACCATCTGCGTTCAGTTTGCTCTCTCATCTTCACATGAATCGCTAATAAAGTGTCACAATCATTTCATCACGCCCGGCTCTGATGAAACACAGACTACAAAGGGAAGCTTTAAAATTATAATGCTGTGAATTAGCACACACTGAATATTTCCTTTCTTTTTAACTGGATGCATTTTAATAAGACACACCGCATTCATTTGCATTTTCTGCAAACTCCTCCGGCTCAGAGAAGTGCTGGACGTTCCAATGAAGACATTTAAAGAAATTTGTCACCGTCAGACGCCTGAGTTAACAACCAGGAAGAAGTTTGGATGATTCAGACGCAGACGTGCGGGCAGCTGGAGGTCAACTTAAAGTCTCCATGACGTCAAACTTGATGTCCATCTGTCTTCTGTCCTGCAAGTCACAAGTCACACTTGGCCTCGTCAACGACTGTCATACACACCGGGCCTCAGGTAACAAACCAAGCTGAAACAACGTCCTGGTTAACACCAGTCAGTCAGAACTGAAGAGACCTAATAAAAGTCCAGTTGGCCCAGATTGAACTCTTTTCAAAGAAAGATGACCTGGACAAACCTTCACAAACCTCTAGGTTCTTTAAAAAAGACATTTTCTTTAAAGTTACAGTGTCTGTGGAAATATTTGACTTTTAGTCAACAGTCTTAAATAAATCTTTTAGAACTGACGTTACCGTCTACAGCAGAAATCAAATACTTCTTTCAGTTTAGAACATCTCCAGAATCAAAGCAATCCTCATTTTCTCTAGACCGTAACTCACCAAGTCTCTCCCTCTCTCTCTCTCTCTCTCTCTCTCTCTCTCTCTCTCTCTCTCTCTCTCGCCTCCAACGGGTCAAGTTTATCAAATTATGTGACTTTTTCCAGCTTGGACGGAGCCCCTCGAGGTCCACGGGTACTCTGGTCTGGTAGCCAGCAGCAGGAGGTCAGAAGACGTCACCAAACAATAAGAAACAAGCTGCAGCCGTCTGTAACATCAGTTTATGTTTGACGTCATGACAACTCATTCAGAATACTTACTGTACCACTTTGCCTACATCAGGTGTAAACAATGACAGCACACATGGTTTAATTTACCATTTGTATATCATATTTGACATTATATTATGATGTTTGTGTGTGGAGCGGTACATTTTTATTCTGATTATATAATTCTGATTATATACTAAAGAAACCACTAAGAGAGAAAAAATCAGCTCATTAAACTGCTTTTATTTTCTTTGAACGTGACAGTGATTCATTTATTACAGTTTATTACAGTCATCTTCATCATTTCATCTCTCTGTGTTCTGAACCTCTCAGCAAACATGGGCTGGATGGTGACGGTGTGGTTCTGATCCGACTTAGAAAACTGAATATGTGGCTCAGATCTGGAACACATATCTGGAAAAGATGATGACGCTCAGGTTTGGTCAAAAACCCTGAAAGTACTTCTCTACATTTCTCTGAACAATATCAGTTTAGTTTGGATTTTGTCATAAAAATGTTCTCATCATGTTTTTAACTGGCTGTAAAAATACATTTTTATATATCTATTACATATATGTTTATATTAATATTCAGATTATTTGGTTGTTATGGAGAGAATTCATCACAAAAAAACAGAATCATAAAATCAAAAAAACAATTTAATATTGATTGAAGCAAATTTATATAAAACAAGCAAAACTCCTGTCTGCCCGGCTTCTGCCCCCTGCTGGCCTGGAGAGACATGACAGCACACAGATGAGACTTCCTGCATCACTCCTCTCTTCAGTTCAGTGAACACAGACTGATGCTTCATGTCAGTCAGTCCTCTAAACCACAGACATGTGTCAGTACCTTGTAGTAGAAATAAATGGCAGTGATCCCCAACAGCAGAGTCAGCAGCACGACGACCCATCTGGCTGGATGGAGCAGCTGATGGTGAAGGTGGAGCCCCTGAACACCTGAAGCCCCTGCTGCTGGACCTCGGAGACCCCGTTCATGGAGGACACAGAGATGTTGGGCTGAACCAGCAGGTCTGTAGACAGAGAGACAGACAGGTTCCTTCAGGTGTGTCCTGTCAGGTGAAGCTCAGCGGTCTGTGGACTGTTTGAAGGTTCCAGAAACAAGTTCACTTCTCTACACTTCAGGATGTCGCTGTCCTGGACTGAAGTCCATTGAAGACCACCAACTGTCCCTGTGACAGAGGAAGGACTGACTTACCTGAACAGGTGAGATTCAGAAAGAATGGAGAGGAACTTGATGCTACACAGTCCCTCAGAGGAGATCCAGACTGAACACAAGGAGGCCAGATCATCCACACAGATCTGAATGAGGACTCCTTTCTTTCTTAGAGAAACAGCAGAGCCACAGTCCAGATCTCTGCAGACAACAGCTGCATCCTTCAGGGTCCATAAAGGGTCACTCCTTGGTTCGTCATAGTTACTCACTGGTCTCCATTCTCCCAGATGTTTCAGCTCCAGTGTTCCTGCACAGCGACTGTCTCCTCCCACCAACCTGACAGACTCTGAACAGAAACAAGAGAGTCATCAGTCAAAGAAGTCCCTTTAATTAAAGGCTCATTCTGGTATTTTTACATCTGGGCCTGTTAAACGTGCTGCAACAAAACCTTTGGGGGAAACTGTGCACCATCAAAAGTCTGTCCACTAAAAGAACTTGTTTTTGCCAGTGACGGGCTCAGAAGACGACGATGGGAATGTGAGTCAGTAAATCATCTTACCTTTAAGAAAAAGGTCTATCTCCATAATAATCACAATCTGAGTGTGGCTGTGACAAAAACAAACTCTTGTAGTGGACGTTTAATGGGCACAATTACCCCCAATGATACATTGACAGCCTTTCAGGACTTCCTGCTGAGGTGATCTACTGGACCAATTCCAAATCTCTTTGTACCTGTTAGTCATTCAGACCCTGAAATATGTAACAATGCTCAGGTGTAAAAACACTGGAATCACCCTTTAGAAAAGGGTCAAAGGTCAAACTAAAACTTGATTTCTGATTCTGCTTTTGTGGTTCTTAAGTTCTCTTTTCTTTCTACATTTACCTTCTGAGCGGTCTGTTTCTTCAGTCTGCAGTCCTGAGGAGAAAATCAGAAAAGAAACATCAGTATGAAGCAGCATGTTTTGGTCCAGGGTTACATGCATGTAGGGTTGTGGTGGTGATCTCAAAGCAGTGTATGGTTAAGAGGAATCCCACTCCCTGATTCAGGTATGATCTCTGTTTGTTTTTTGCTCAACACAGGAGAGACAACTCATCAGGACTCAACGCTGCAGTTTTCCTTTGTTGACCGAAAATTTTATTCCCATCATGTAAAGCCAATAAAAACATAATAATGAAGAAAAGGAGAAGAAATATCCAAAGAAAAAACATACATACAAGTTCACCGTGCGCCTAAAGCCTGCATTTCCATTATTATGACAATACAAACAAACAAAACAAAAAGGAAATGCATGGGAAAAACTGCATTTTGCCAATATTTTAGAGATTTTCACAAATCATGTTTTCAGGGGAGCTCATGTCTCATTAAGCGGGGCTGAGACCCCCCTGGCTCCCCCGTAGTCCGCGTCATGGATATGTTGTTTCCCCAGAAAGTATCGATTTTTCAGCCGCGAGTATCGATACATGAAGTCCCCCGTGTTCCGCCTGGCACTCTGCTCGCTGCCCATTTCCCCCCATTGGCTTTGCAGGAAGAGTGATTAGGTCAGCCAGCTGCTAGTGCCTCTGTAGAGCATTTCTAGCAAGTTCCCCGTCTAGATACTCTCTGTGCACAGGCCGACGACGTCTTCCTGTTCACGCAGTCAGAGCGAGCAGACTTAAGAGAATGGCGGCGAACAGAAATCCAGCACCTTCATGCTTCAAAGCAGATGTGTGGGAGCACTTCGGGTTTAAGAATTAGAGGGAAAGTGACGATTTATTTCAAAGTCTGGAGGTTTGCAAGCTGTGTCACACAAACGGGAAATACTCTGGAAATACCACCAACCTACGAGCCCACCTAAAACGTCACCACCTGGACAAGGTCATGCTAAGTGAGGAACCCAAGAAGCTGCCGCGTGACCCAGAACAAACCATGCTGGACAGCGATGGCGGTTGTTCCCACAAGTTCCCATCTACTTCACCAAGGTCGCAGAAGATTACAGAGTCCATCGCCTCCTTTATTTGTCAGGATTTAAGACCTTATTCGTTGGTGGGAAATGCAGGCTTTAGGCGCACGGTGAACTTGTATGTATGTTTTTTCTTTGTATATTTCTTTTCCTTTTCTTTATTATTATGTTTTTATTGGAAATAACATTTTCAGTCACCAAAGGAAAACTGCAGCGTTGCAGCACCAGCGGCTGCAGCTGCAGGTCCAGAGCGGCTCTTTTCTTTCCTTTCCGGTGTCCGGTTTAAAGTGACGTGTAAGACATAGCACCCCCACGCTTCAATGATGAGGACAAGAATCGCATGCAGGCCGGCATCTTTATTAAAGTGAAGTAGTGATGAATCACCCTCATGCGCAAATCAGCCACTCTGGACCTGCAGCTGCAGCCGCTGGACACGCTCAGCTTCGGTGCTGAATCGTATTTCCTGCCATGTTCTGCAGTCATCATGTCGAAAAGAAAACAGGGAAACCTACTCGCAAATTTTGGATTTACAAAGAAATCGAAGACGAATGACTCTGAGGAGCAGCAAGAGGCGAGTTCTTCGGCAGATGCCAGCTTGAGGACAACCGACACCACCGCTGCACCTGCGGGGACTGCTGCCGGTGAAAGGCCGCCAACAGCCGGGCTCGGGGTGACCGTACAGGACGAGCCGACAGAGGCTGGAGATGGGCTTAACCACAGCTCAGAGGCCGCTGATGCCTCTGAGAGGCAGGTGGAGTCACCGTCATCAGCAGCCCATCTCTGGCCTCTGTCGGCTCGTCCTGTATGGTCTGTATGCATGTTTTGGTTCTGATTCAGATTTGATGCGTGTGTGGAGGTTGGACGTTATATGTGCTGACAAATCATGGATGTGTTTTGAGTAAGTCTAGTTCGCACACTGAACATATCGATATATATCGCAGGATCGATTCAACTGCTCAGCCTTAGAGCTGATCAGCTGTTGAGCACATGAAAGGTGCCGTAACTGGCTAACAGGCAGAACAATATCCAACAACATGAAATGATCCAGATAAATAAATGTTTCTATGAACTCTTACACTGTATAAAGGATGTATAATATAGAAACGTATGTCACGTGGTTGACCTCAAACCTTCCATATACAGTAACATTAGCTTCTAGCTTGCTGTCTGATATCATGGTCAGGTTGATCTGGGTCCAGCTCTTTCACACGGAGTTTGTCCGGCAGAGTTCTCCTCTCAGACGGATGCTGAAGGAGTGATGGTACCGTAGTGAGGGTTGGGTCTTGGAGGAGTACCGTTACGTACGTCATTGTTCACACCTTAAATCAGTGATTGGTTTACCTGCTTCATAGACCCGCCTCCTCGGGGCGATTTCTCCAGAGCTGCTGAGACATGCGCACAAGGGACAGCATGTTGCTGCGCAGTGGATCTTAGATCATATTTTACACATATTAATGGATGTAGAACATTATTTAAACACACACATGTTGGAAATATGAATGATTTCATATTATTATTATTTTTCATTTGATTTTTGTGCCGCCACTGGTGTCACTGTCAAACAGACAGCTCCTCACCTGTCAGTCATGGTCTCCAGGATGAATCAGGTGTTCTGGTTGTTCTTGTTCTTCAGGTGCTTTAGATGACTGTGTGATTTAGATTTTATATTCACACATTAGAATGACATTATATCTTTGTTCTTCTCACGTGACTCATGGAACAGCTGTAAAACTTTATCAACACTGCAAACAGCGTCATCTCTCCTCTGATGACTGTGACCCGCCCACTGACAGGTACCATGACAACCAGCTCACCTGTCAGAGGGCTGTACAGGACAGGTGAGCGTGGTGTCCGCTGGCTGCTGTAGTACCGGTTGGGTCCACTTGGGGGCGCTGTGGTACAACAAACTGAAGTCTGAGTTCTTTGATTTGATTTTATAAAAACAAATGTTTGATTATTTATTAAACTTCTGATTGATTGTTTTATTTTGAAAATACAACTCAAAAATAAAATAAATGAAATCAAAATCAGTTTGTTTTTGAAAGGACAAATGAAACAAGAACAAAACCATAAGTGATACCAAGGGACGTGATAAATGTCCTGTATGTATGAGATGAAGAAAGTTACAACCTTCGTTCAAAATGCCAATTAAAGCAAAAACAAAGAAACAAAAGTCTGTACAAATGAAACATTTGGTCCTCAGAGTCCATGTTGGAGCAGATCAAACTACAAAACCAGCATCCATCTTGTGTGTAACATGTGACCTCTGCTTGATGGTTAGCAACATCGTCCTAAAAATGTTGAAGACTTCTTTTCAAGAACAATCATTCAAACAAAGAATAAAAATAAGAGCAAACTGAGCTTACGGCAGCTAACAAACTGAGCTAACATCAGCTAACAAAGTGAGCTAACATTAGCTAATGTTATGAACTTAATTAGTTTTTCTGGTCGCGTTCACTGAAAGGTAGACGCTGATGCTAGCTCGTAGCAGTAGCTGCTGTGCTAATGCAGTGAACTCCAATGATCTGTCATTATGATGTAATTATGTTTTATTTGGACCGTTAGCTCCACGATGCTATCTAGCTTGCCGTTAAATCACCACACTGCCGAGCCACAGCCAGCTGGTTAGCTCTTAGCTTAGCTTCAGTTAGCGCGTTAGCTCCACCTTTGCTTTGAATATTAAATCATTTATCGTTGGCTAACGTCAACATGTTAGCATCACGGGTCACGTTAGCTGAAAGCTAAAGTAACATACACATGCTACTTGTGTTAGCGGTAACGACAGCGAGCTAAAAGCTAACCTTTGCTGATGTGGGGAGGAGATCCAGCTGTGTGTGTGTGTGTGTGTGTGTCACACACACACACACACACACAGCTGGATCTCCTCCACTCTTGAAAAGAAGTCTTCAACATTTTTAGAACAGACTCCAGGAATGATCATTCCCTCCAAACAAACAGTCTTCTCTGTCTCCTAACCAGGGACACATGGTGTGGGACAGAAATAACATCAGCTGTGTGATCCTGGACACACTCAACTGATCTGTTCAGCAGAGACAATGTTTGTCTGACAGGAGGAGACTCTCCTTCCTACAGACGACACAGAGACACTGAAGAACCAGGACCAGGCCACCAGGACCAGAGTCCAAACCCAGGATAAAGAGGTTCAGTGAATGTGGTGTTGAAGGTGTGGAGGTGGATCAGTGTGTCAGAGGAGACTCTGTAGAAGGACAGAGTGCCAGCAGGACAGTCCACATACACTGCTACTCTGTGAGAGACCGAGGAGGAGGAGGAGGAGGAGGAGGAGGAGGAAGAGGAGGAGATGGATGTTTCTCTGTTATTGTGCCTGACAGAGTAACCATCATCAGAGCAGAACAGACTCCAGGACTGATCATTCCCTCCAAACAAACAGTCTTCTCTGTCTCCTTTCCTTCTGATTTTTCTGTAACTCACTGATATATCAACTTCTCCTCTCCACTCGACCTCCCAGTAACAGCGACCAGTCAGACCAGTTCTACACAGCAGCTGAGGCCAGTAGTCAAATCTGTCTGGATGATCAGGATATGACTGATCCTCCTCCACATATGTCATCTTCCTGTTGTTGTCAGACAGTTTGATCTCTCTGCTTACTGTGTTTGTGTCGACTGTGAGTTCACAGGAATCTGATGGAGAGAACAAGACAGTTATTAATCTATCATCTGTTCATTTATTGATGATGACATCAGAGATTTGAAGGAGTGATGTCACAGTTTGAAGATGGTTTGTTTTCATGAATCAAATTAAAAACACACTTACACTTCCTCAGACCTGGTCTCAACCATCGGACTCCAGCAGGCTCCACCCTGAAAGGAGGAGGGGGGTCAGACCAGCACATCCTCTTTCAGCATGCAAACATGGACATTACATCACTCTCATACACAGTTTGGTTTTTCTGTTCACATGGAGGGTTGGGATTTGATTCATTTGATTCAATCCAAATCCACTATCTGATTCCTTTTGAATCCTTTATTCAATCTAATCAGGTTTCACTTTCAACATTTGCAGGTAACTCAATTTAGAAACAACAAAAGTCAAAGGCTCCGGTCCAATAGTCTTTTTGTTCAGGAAGGTTCCTCACTGAGTGAAATGACCCAGAAGGATTTAAGTGTCAGCCATGATAAGAGCTGTTTGAATTCTCTGAAGAAGGAAAAGAGCTTCACTGCTTCCTTTCTTGTCTCCTTTAGCAGAGGAGACACTGGACCATCCTTTACCAAAGGAAAGGAGATAATGCCGTCCCACAATTCCTTGTGGCGGCAACAAGAAAGTAACGCAGCGTTCAGACAGGAGGAGGCGCTGCAGGGAAAAGGTGGCTTCTGGGAGTTTGTCTGTTTGTGTTGAACGTAACCTCTGTGGACCAATCAGGAGAGAGCTTTTTATTTCTCTGATTAACAACTTTATCGAGGCCGACGCTCGCTCACTCTCATTCACTGTCTATGTCTCTCAACCACAGCTGTCTGTCTGTCTGTCTGTCTGTCCCTTTATATCCACAACAAATGGTCCTTGGAGCCAGAGATTGAGCCACACTCCACACAGTGACCTAACATGGCTGATTGAGTGACTGATGCCATTCATCCTATTGATGAGCGCACTAATGAAGGTCAGGCTCCTTCTACTGAGTATATGGATGATCCCAAGGTGTAATAGACTGAAGCAGCTCAACATGGATGAGTCCACCCCACAGCACCGAGGCCATCTACACCTCCTCACCAAACAGAGCCTCGCCTTTCACCTGAACCATTGTTGTCTACCTCTCACACAGAGTATCAAACCCAGGGCCATCAGTATCTTGTGAAGCGTTAGCTAAACCCCTCACAATGCCAGTTAGCATTAGCCATGACCCAGGGGCTAGACCCAAAAGACAGAGGCAGCCTCCTGACTGCTATGGGCTTCATATGCTGAAGACACATACATGATCCCATAGCTCACGTACTTCTCCCATCAAGAGGACTCGTTGCACTACAAGCTCTCACATTAGTCGGCATTCCAGGAGCAGCCATGCTTCTAATCTGAGTCATCTCCAAGCCAGTATTCTTGAGGAAAAGGAAAGGAGGGATGAGCTGGAGGAGACAAAAACAGGAGGAGAAGGAGCTTCATGAACGATGGAGATGAACTGACCAAGAGGCCAGAGCTGCTCAGCACAGGCAAGCAAGATGGACACAAGGAGAGAGAGAATTCTCAAAGAGGTTGACATGAACAGATGTATCTGCATTAAAGAAAGAGAGCTGGAGTCAGCCCAGCTTGTTTCTGCTTTTATTCCACAGAATCTCTCCTCAGATAATCACCCCGATGGAGCCTCTGCTCCTCCTCCCTTATCTCTTCATGAAAATGGAGCCAGCTCCTTTTACGACCTGCCTCCCTCCACCATATTTACTCCTGCCCCCCCAAACTTCATATATGTCCATTCTCATTCAGCTTTCTTAACTCAGCTTCCCCAGAGGACTACCTAGGGCAGGGGTGCCCAATAAGTCGATCGCGATCGACTGCAAAGGAAGTGCGGGTAGATCGCCATTCAAAAAATAGATGTTAGCGTGTCCTCTATCCTGCCTATGGCTTTTCGCACTTGACGTACAGAGCAGCCAGTCTGAGGTCTCGTCTTTTCTGTCACCACGCATGTGCGATCAATTGTGCGATGTGCGAAATTACAGAGTTAACCTTCCAGTTTATTTCTACTGAAGAAAGGGTACAAAAATGAGTGAGGTAGGGATCAAGTAAGAAACCGAAGACTTATCACTTCCATGCGGAATGGGAGGATGATTTTTTTTTCACGATGTCATATTCGAAGTGCGTTTGTCTGATCGGCCAAGCTACCATTGCTATTCAGAAAAAGGGAAATGTGGAGTGAAACTTTCGGACTGTTCATAAAAACTACGACACTGACTTCCCTCCAAAAAGCGAGCTGAGAAAGAGGAAGGTGAAGGAACTAAAATCACCGATGAATGATGGAGTGACTCGTTCCGGTTGAGTCACTCCATCATTAAACACGAGAAGTCATTCCAAGACGGAGAGATGATAAAAGAAGCATTCGTAGACGCAGCTGACTCGTTGTTTCGGGACTTTAAAAACAAAACCGAAACATTATCTTCAATCAAAGCTCTCCAGCTATCAAGAAGTACAGTTACACGGCTCTGTGAAGTCATGGCCGAGGATTTGACACAGCAGCTTTGGAAGGACATCACAGACTGCGAGTGTTTCTCGCTGCAATTGGACGAGTCTACAGACGTAAGTGATATGGCCCAGTTGTGCGTTTTTATTCGGATGGTGTTCACAGATATGACTGCAAAAGAAGAGCTGTTAACAATACTGCCCATGAAAGAACACGCGCGGGGAGAGGACATTTTTCAGTCTTTTAAAGACTTCATTGACAAAACCCAGCTCCCAGTGTGCAAACTGATATCAGTCACCACGGACGATGTGCCCACAATGGTTGGCAGCGCAAATGGATTCATCGCCAAGTGCAGGGAAGACGATGCTTTCCCTGACTTCCTTAATTACCATTGCATAATACACCAACAAGCCTTATGCGCAAAAATGCTAAACATGAAAGAGATAATGAATGTGGCAACAAAGATCGCCTGTTCTATACGTGCTAGATCACTTCAAAGATGGCTGTTCCGTGCGCATCTGGAGAAGGCTGACTGCGACCACTCTGACCTCCTGCTACACACTGACGTGAGATGGCTTAGTAGGGGTAAACTCCTGCAGAGATTTCGAGAGCTCTGTCCAGAGATAAGGGAGTTTCTTTTTGCTGTTAAACATGCAGAATACACCCAACTCAAAGATGATCAGTGGCTGCTGGACTTGGCATTTTTAACCGATCTGACCAACATGTTAAATGAGCTTAATTTGGAGCTGCAAGGAAAAGACAAAACCATGGTCAATATGATCAGCTCAGTTAATGCCTTTAAACGAAAAATGCAACTTCTGTCCTCAAAGCTGCAGCGCCATGATTTTGGGAACTTCCAAAACCTCGCGCCAGAGCTGGAGACGCAGCGGAAGGCTTGTGCACAATTTAACACTGCGCGCTACACGGAGCAGATTGACAGCTGTCGGTCAGAGTTTGACAGACGCTTTCAAGACTTTGCTTTACTGGAGCCAGTCGCTACATTCATGTGCTACCCATTTAGGGACAATGTTGAGGTCGATTCACTCGCATCGAAAATTCGTCTGAACTCGTCTGAAGTGGAGGATGAGATTTTGAAACTACAGACTGACATTGAGCTGAAGTCCAGGGCTCATGGACAGTTTTGGAACTTACTCACCGGGGAAAAGTACCCAAACATGAGGAAATGTGCAACCTCCTTGACTGCATTATTTGGCTCTACTTATTTATGTGAGTCAGCCTTTTCCCACATGAAGATTATTAAGTCCAAATACCGTTCCACAATGACTGATCATCATTTGGAGGCCTGCTTGAGGCTGGCTACCAGCAGCTACTGTCCGGACTATGCAACCCTGGCTGATTCTATTCAGTGCAAGTCATCAGAGTAAGGTAATGACCAAAAATGTACTGAATTGTAATGTGCCATAAGGGCTCATGCAGTTATGCAAGGTACATGAACATATATTGTGTATATACACTCCTGATCAAAATCTTAAGACCAGGTAAAAAATGACTAATATTCGCATTTCGCACTGTTGGAACTTAACCAGATTGTAAGTTGAGCTTCAAAATGCAAAAAGAAGAAACAGGAGCAAGAGACAGCAAAACAGAATCAGCAGTTTATTGAAAACTGCATTTAAACTTAAACAGACTGTTTATCAGCTGATCAAAAGTTTAAGATCACAGCCTTAAAAAGTCAAAATCTGTGCAAAAATCTGGCTTTCATGTCATTTTCTATCAGACATTCACGCTGTCCTGACTCCCTGATGGCAAAGGCAAAAAGATTTTCTGTCTTTGAACGTGGAAGGATTGTTGAGCTGCACAAGCAAGGCTTCTTGCAACGCGCCATCCCTGCCGAGCTTGGACGCAGTAAGGCAGTCATTTTAAATTTCTTAAAAGATCCTGAGGGTTATGGGACAAAAAAGTCAAGTGGTAGACCCAAAAAAAATTTCACCTGCACTGAGCTGGAGGATCTGACGGGCTGTCCGTGAAGACACAGGCCGATTCTTGACCCAAACTAAGACCCTTACTGTACTGTACTTTTTGACTGTAGCCCAGTCACCATAAGACGGCATCTGCAACAGAAGGGCTTAAAGAACAAAAAATGTCTTTAAAGGCCACGTCTCCTCCCACACCACAAACTTACCTATTTGCACTTTGCAAGGGAGCACCAAACATGGGACATTAGAAGGTGGAAGAAAGTTTTATTCTCTGACAAGAAAAATTTAATCTGGATGGTCCTGATGGCTTCCAACGTTAGTGGCATGACAAGGAGATCCCACTGGAGATGTTTTCTACGCGGCACAGTGGAGCAGGCTCCATCACGATCTGGCGTGCTTTTTCCTTCAATGTAAAAATGGAGCTTCAGTTTGTGCAGGGGCGTCAAAATGCGGCTGGCTCTGTGGAGATGTTGCAGCAGGGACCCCTCTTGACTGAGAACCCTCGTCTGTGCAGTGATGACTGGGTCTTTCAACAGGACAACGCTTCAGTTCACAACGCCTGCCTGACAAAGGACTTCTTCCAGGGTTAGGGTTGGGCTCTTTTGGACCATCCTGTGTGTCCCCCTTATCTAAATCCCACTGAGGACGTTTGGGGATGGATGGCAAGGGAAGTTTACAAAAATGGACATTTACATTACATTTAGTCATTTAGCAGACGCTTTTATCCAAAGCGACTTACAGAAAAGGGAACAATCAAGGTATAGTGCGATAAGAAGCGTCAGTGCAGTAATAAGTGCTAGTGACAATTCTTTAATTGGACATCAGTTCCAGACCATGGATGCCCTTCTTGAAGCCATCTTCACCACATGGGGCAATGTTCTCACCAACCTTCTGGAAAAACTCACATCAAGCATGATAAATTAATTTTTGAAATGATAAACAAGAATGGTGGGGCTACTGAGTACTACTGAGTACTACTGAGTACTACTGAGCACTAGTGAGTCAATTTTTTACACTTTTAGATCTATTTTTGGGCTATTTTGAGCTGTGGTCTTAAACTTTTGATCAGCTGATAAAAAGTCTGTTTTAGTTTAAATGCAGTTTTCAATAAACTGCTGATTCTATTTTGCTGTCTCTTGCTCCTGTTTCTTCTTTTTGCATTCTGAAGCTCTACTTACAATATGGTTAAGTTCCAATAGCGTGAAATGCGAATATTAGTAATTTTTCACCCGGTCTTAAGATTTTGATCAGGAGTGTATATATATATATATATATATATATATATATATATATATATATATATATATATATATATATATATATATTTGAAGTATACTCAGTATATATACAAATAAATATATGTTTTACATTTTTAGTGTAGGTAGATCTCTTTGACTGGTCATGTTAAAAGTAGCTCGCAAGTAAAAAAAAACTGCCTCACCAATACAGCAAAGCTTAGCCCCTGTTCAGGCTACCTCTGTAGCTACCACTCAAGCTGCAGCGTTGTCCATTCCCCATGTGTCTGCCCAGGCCATACCCTCTTCCCCTGTCCAAGCCCCTCATTATACTGCATCCATGTCTGCCTTTAAAAAGCAGACATGGATGCAGTATAAGCTGGTGGTTTGTGGCTCCAGTTAGAGCCTTGATATCCAGAACAACAGTCTCATACAGACCGACTGAGTTCTCTGAATTACAAAGAGATGAACATGATCAGCCTCTGTTTGAACACACAGAGTTTTTGGGATATGTTCTTTAAGTCAGTGTTCAGAAATGACATTGCCTCATCCGGCGTAGTGCAAACCTGGAGCGGCCCTTGAGTTTGATGTGGAGCTTCACTGGAAAGAGGAGACTATGCTCCACCTTCAGCTCCTGCAATCTGCTCAACACCTCGCTAAACTTGCTGCACCACATCTGGTGTGTAGTCCGGGAAAATAATAATAATATTCAACTTCAACCAGTCGCAGTCTGAGCGCCTTCTCACGATAACGTCGGGGTAAGAGTCCCGATAAGTGTGATCAGAGAAGTTTCCGAGGCAGGTGAAATCAAATGTGACACTGTAAAAATATGAAATATAATGACTGACATGGAGGAGCCTCAGGAAGCACGTCTACTCCATGTGCTGTTTGCTAGCTCCTCCACAATATTCCATTTTATTTCAGTTCTGACGTTGATAATGAAGTCAGATTTTTCACCGGCTCGTCCACGTTTATATATCCTGCATGAAACAACACGGTAAGAACGCACAGGGAGAAGTATCTAAGATGGAGCTTTTTGTAGTCCATCTTCTGAACTTTGTAGTTCTCACACAGAACACGTCAACAACATCCACCGTCACATGATTACATAGCCTAGTGAAAGTGCAGTCAGACTCTCTGAGCACTGTGGTGATCTTTTCCTAAGTCCTTATAAATGATCCTTCACATCTTTCCTTGACCTCATGACCTTTTCCATCCAGGTGGAGGAAAAGTGTTTAGGAAAGGACAGAGGAGGTCATTTTTTTGACTATTGGACCGCAGACAAAGATTGAGTTGAGATCTGTCACCAGCTTTGACAGAGAAAATGTTTCCAGCTCTTCCTCCTCTATCACACTGATTGTCTGTGGCTGCAGCAGGCCTCTTCATACCTGAGAGTGTCCAGTCTCCAGTGTGGATCCTCCAGTCCAGCAGACAGCAGCTTCACTCCTGAGTCTCCTGGATGATTGTAGCTCAGGTCCAGCTCTCTCAGATGGGAGGGGTTGGAGCTCAGAGCTGAGGCCAGAGAAGTACAGCCTTCCTCTGTGATCAGACAGCCTGACAGCCTGAAAACACACAAAACAACACACATGGAAGATCATCTGAGGTCCTGCTGCGTCAGTCAAATACAAGAAGAAACTGTCTAAAAATAAATAAATATATAATACAATGACTGAATCAGAGAGTTATTAGAAGAAATCTCTGAAATCAGCTTAAAGCTCCTTTGACAAATCATATTAGCAGACACAATCCTACACAGGTTAGCTGTTTATCGACTCATGTTGTAGGAGCCATTTGTGTGTGTATGTTTTGTTTGACCACTAGGGTGTAGTATTTTTGTTTCTGTCTAATTGGTAACCACCCAGCACCAGGTGTACATAATAGGATTGATATCAGTTTGAGTTGAATGGTGGTGGGGAGCACAGTAGTTCTTACACGGCATCCAGCTGAAAAGCAGCTTTATGTTAAACTCCAGTCACCAACAACCTACATGGTAATGTTTTGTCTTTTCATTTCTTTGTTTTTGCAATAAATGGGAACCTCACCCAAAAGAAGAAACCTTTGCATAATTATTTTGTTTTGCCTGAAACCGAGTGAAGAACAATTCTCAAGCCACCATTAGTGACTAATCAAGTTTCTTTTTGGCAGTCACAACTCATGTAAATCAGATTTAAATGGTCATCAGCTGAATGGGTTAATGGATCCTGACCTGAGACTTTCCAGTGTACAGTGTGGACTCTCCAGTCCAGCAGACAGCAGCTTCACTCCTGAATCCTGCAGGTTGTTCTTACTCAGGTCCAGATCTTTCAGACTAGAGGACTGGGAGCTGAGAACTGAGGACAGAGCTCCACAGCTTCTCTCTGAGAGGTTACAGCCACTCAGTCTGGAGAGGAAATAATGAACAAGAAGACAAAAATAACACTTGTGTTAAAATGACTCTGGACTTTTGGTGAAACAGTATTTATAATCTCTTTTCAGCACATGTTAAAATCACTGCTGTTTGACTTTAACCATTTTGAAGACGTGACTAAATCAGTAAAAAACTGGAATTAAAAGTTGCATGATTTAAAAAAGGTTCTTCATCTCAGTTCATATTAGGAGCTTTACAATCTGTAAATCTGAATTATAATAAAGTCCATCAGAAAATTCAAAGACTTTTTATTCTATGAAATTTGAAATCCTGACAGAAGAGATTCATGAACTCTGATGACAGAGGCTGTTTAAATTATATGGAGCTGAGACAAATCATTTTAAAACATGAACACAAACTGTGTCTTCATCTGACCTGAGACTTTCCAGTGTACAGTGTGGACTCTCCAGTCCAGCAGACAGCAGCTTCACTCCTGAATCCTGCAGGTTGTTGTTGCTCAGGTCCAGATCTTTCAGACTAGAGGACTGGGAGCTGAGAACTGAGGACAGAGCTTCACAGCTTCTCTCTGAGAGGTTACAGTCACTCAGTCTGGAGAAACAACAGAAAGGAAACAAGTCATACGTTTTTTTTCTCCAGCTGAAAGATATCAGAGTATTTATTGATGAATAAATCACACTTACAGAGCTTTGTTGGAGGCTTTGATCACTGGCAGCAGCCTCAGAAGAGCCTCCTCTGAAGCAGAGAATTTCTTCAGGTCAAACACGTCCAGATCTTCTTCTGATGACAGTAAGATGAAGGCCAGAGCTGACCACTGAGCAGGAGAGAGTTCATCTGTGGAGAGACTTCCTGAACTCAGGTACTGTTGGATCTGCTCCACTAGAGAACGATCATTCAGTTCATTCAGACAGTGGAACAGATTGATGCTTCTCTCTGCAGAGGGAGTCTCTTCGACCTTCTTCTTGATGTATTCGACTGTTTCCTGATTGGTTTTTGAGTCACTTCCTGTCTGTGTCAGCAGACCTCGTAGGAGACTCTGATTGGTCTGCAGTGAAAGTCCCAGGAGGAAGCGGAGGAACAAGTCCAGGTGTCCATTTGGACTCTGTAAGGCCTTGTCCACAGCACTCTGGTAGAAACGTGTTGATTTTCCTCTGAACCATCGGACTGTTCTTTGTTCTTCTGACAGCAGATTGACTCCAGAGTTGATGAATGTCAGATGGACATGAAGAGCAGCCAGAAACTCCTGAACACTCAGATGGACGAAGCAGAACACCTTGTCCTGGTACAGTCCTCTCTCCTCTTTAAAGATCTGTGTGAACACTCCTGAGTACACTGAGGCTGCTCTGATATCGATGCCACACTCTGTCAGGTCTGATTCATAGAAGATCAGGTTTCCTTTCTGCAGCTGCTCAAAAGCCAGTTTTCCCAGAGACTCAATCATCTTCCTGCTCTCTGGACTCCAGTGTGGATCTGTCTCAGCTCCTCCATCATACTTGATGTTCTTCACTTTGGACTGAACCACCAGGAAGTGGATGTACATCTCAGTCAGGGTCTTGGGCAGCTCTCCTCCCTCTCTGGTCTTCAACAGATCCTCCAGAACTGTAGCAGTGATCCAGCAGAAGACTGGGATGTGGCACATGATGTGGAGGCTTCGTGATGTCTTGATGTGGGAGATGATTCTGCTGGCCTGCTCCTCATCTCTGAATCTCTTCCTGAAGTACTCGTCCTTCTGTGGGTCAGTGAACCCTCTGACCTCTGTCACCATGTCAACACAGTCAGGAGGGATCTGATTGGCTGCTGCAGGTCTTGTGGTTATCCAGAGGCGAGCAGAGGGAAGCAGTTTCCCCCTGATGAGGTTTGTCAGCAGCACATCCACTGAGGTGGACTCTGTAACATCAGTCAGGATCTCAGTGTTGTGGAAGTCCAGAGGAAGTCGACACTCATCCAGACCGTCAAAGATGAACACAACCTGGAAGCCTTCAAACCTGCAGATTCCTGCTTCTTTGGTTTCAGTAAAGAAGTGATGAACAAGTTCAACCAAGCTGTACTTTTTCTCTTTCAGCACATTCAGCTCTCTGAAAGTGAATGGAAATGTGAACTGTATGTCCTGGTTGGCTTTGTCTTCAGCCCAGTCCAGACTGAACTTCTGTGTTAAGACTGTTTTCCCAATGCCAGCCACTCCCTTTGTCATCACTGTTCTGATTGGTTCATCTCTTCCAGGTGAGGCTTTAAAGATGTCTTCTTGTCTGATTGTTGTTTCTGGTCTGTCTGCTTTCCTGGATGCTGTTTCAATCTGTCTGACCTCATGTTCATCATTGACCTCTGCAGTCCCTCCCTCTGTGATGTAGAGCTCTGTGTAGATCTGGTTCAGAAGGGTTGGGTTTCCTGTTTTAGCAATCCCCTCAAACACACACTGGAACTTCTTCTTCAGGTTAGATTTAAGTTCACGCTGACAAACTCCAGCAAGATGCTCTGAACGAAGACACAACAAATAAGATCATTCAGTGATTTATGAAGAAAATATGACAATGTAATTCCCCTAAAGAATCCATGTAAACATATTTGTGTCCATCTGTTGAGACATCAGTAAATGTCTCACTCATCCATCATGTTAAATCTTTAGAGAAATCCTCTTACTGCTCTGCAGACAGTCAGCCAGCTCCTCCTGCTTCATTCTCCTCAGGAAGTGCAGTGTGATCTTCAGAAATGACTCTCTGCTGCTCCTCCTCTGCTCTTCATCCTCACCGTCCAACACCTCCTCATCCTCCCTCTGACTCTCTAAGCATTCTGGGTCATCTGAACTCAGACCCTTCTGGATCCTCTTCAGCTCGTTCTTCACGAAAGTGACAATGTTCTCCTCCAGCAGCTGGAACAGAATATTATATGAATGACACAATCAAAGTCAAATCATGGAACCAAACATCAGATCCATGTTGGACAGACTGACAATCCACTGGTCTAAAAAGTGCAGCATGGAGATGATTGTGAACAGAACAGATGTAAAAGTAGTTGTTGTCCGATAAGAAGTTATATATTTAAGTCAAAGAAGTCTTTATCTTTACCTACACTTCCCTCTGCCCTATAGAAGAAATAGCAACAAATCAACATCCTAAGAGGGGATTGACTTCAAGCTTCTATGCATTAATCACGGAAGGATCAAAGATTTCCTCAGATAGGAAGAGATTGGCATGGTGTGAGGATTTAAATTCAGTAATTTCCACTGTGGACTGGCAGAAGATTTGTTTAAAATCTCAAACACAAACAATAAATACCCATTTTAAACTACCTCAGTACAAGTGGATAATGAGAATATATGTAGCACCAACTCAGCTAAATAAATTCAACCCCAATATCCCTGGCACATGTTATAAATGTGGTAGAGAGGGCACTCTATACCATTGCCTATGGGACTGCCCACTGATTCAGGCCTTTTGGAGTGAGGTGATGGATATGATTTTGCAGGTTACAGGTATAAAACTAATAATAGACCCCAAACTATGTATCCTAGGTATTTTTCCAATAAACCATAATCTTAACAAGGCGAATAAATCTATGATTATTTTTTGCATGCTACAAGCCAAATACACCATAGCCAAATCATGGAAATCCACGACTAAACCGAGTATTAGTGTCTGGCTTGCAGGGCTATCAGATTCGCTGGCACTGGAAAAACTCACCTTCACGTTAAAGGGTAAATACCTAATTTTTGACAGTATGTGGAGGTCTTTTATGGTGTTCTTAGAGGGGAGGAAAGCATTGGAGGCATGTTCCCCCTGTATGTAAACCATCGACAAACGAAATAACCATATATTTATCATACGTCTGTTTGTTTATTTTTCACTCTTTTTATTTTTTATTTGAAATGCTTTTCTCTAAAGGAGTAGACAGATTATCTTTGTTTTGGACTGTGCAAATTACACATGCTACTGCCCTGTGATACTCACATTGAAGATAAGCCTTATTGTGATTGTTTTGTTTTGCACCTGTATTATACAGTATCTTGTTGTAGTGTGATTATTCTGAAAATTAATAAACACACTTGTTAAAAAAAAAAAAAAAAAAAAAAGTAGTTGTTGTCCATGTACAGACCATAAATATGGAGTCCAGGTGTGTTTGATGCTGCTGGGCAGACTGACCACTGGGAACCTCTGAGCTCTCCTGGTCCACTCTGTGGAGGAATCATGAAGAATGAGCTCACATTATGTCTGTCCACACAGAGACAAACACAAGGTAAAGGTCCTTTGAGTTCGAGTGTTGACAGTTTTGATCTCTGTCTCCTCTTTGAGCTTCTGCAGCCTGTAGTTATCCATAACAGCCTTCTCTGCATAGACAGACATCTTCACAGAGGAACTCCAGCCTGATGTTGGACTTTACTTTTGTGAAACCAGCAGCAGCATCAATAAGAAACCAGCTGTGTGTTTCCTCAGACTCTCTGTGATGGTGAAGAGCAGCTGATCTCAGTCCAGCTGTTATCACTGACATGTTTCTATTCTGTTGTCACGTGACTGAAAACTAGAAAATGTTGATTTGATGGAGGAACTCAGTGGAATCAGGGTTAGCCTTCGTTAGCAGCTAGCATCTGTTAGCCTCAATAAAATCACTGTTTTATACTCATGCAGTCATCAGACAACAGTCAGAACGTGTGTGGAGAAAATGTTGGACTGAAGTCAAGAGATGAAGACTGCTTCTACTGCTTCTACTGGTCCTACTGGTTCTTCTGGTTCTTCTGCTTCTACTGGTTCTACTGGTTCTACTGCTTCTACTGCTTCTACTGGTTCTTCTGGTTCTTCTGGTTCTACTGGTTCTACTGGTTCTACTGCTTCTACTGGTTCTACTGGTTCTTCTGGTTCTACTGGTCAGTTTTCAGATGTGAGAATCTAAATGTTTGTGAAGAATGAAGCTGAAAATAAACATTCAGGTTTAAAAAAACTTCTCTGGATAAATAACAGTTCAAACATGAATCAGTCAGATTTTAATGTTATTAACAGCTGACCTCTGTGCAGCAGACGGTCGGACATCTTTAAAACTAATGAAGCGACCAATGGACCGGTCACTCTTGAAGGACACACAGCTGGGTCCAGGTCCAGGTCCAGGTTCAGGTCCAGGTCCAGGTCCAGCAGAGTCTGGTCTCAGAGTCTGTTGTGGGCTTCAACAGAACACACACAGAGCTTTGAGTGTGAATAATGATGGTGGAGTGATTTGAGTGCTGAGCTGTGACATGGAGAAGAGTCGTGGACAGTTAGAGATCCTCATCTCACCTCTGAGCTTTGGTCTGGCTGTCATGTTCCCCACACAGAGTGGTTTTAGAGGGAGGGACTCCCTCCTCTCTGTCCTCACACTGATTCATGCTGCTCAACTCACATCCACATCAGCTCACACACACTTTGATCTGGAGAGGAAACACAAATCATTCATGTGCACATGGACTCAAATCATCCTGTCATCATTTGTCCTGTACAAAGATCAGCTGCTCCTCCACTGATTAACAAAGACTAATGTGACAAGAAAGTTTTCTGATGTTCATCATTTCAAATGGAATCTGTGTTCAGACAACTGACATCCTGCAGTTGACTTTGGCTCCACCAGATGGCGCCGCATGATTTGTAAAGACAGGTGGAAGCTTTGAGCCCCATGTTGATGATCACTGACTGATCCTTTCTTTTCCTCTGTTTTCTATCAGAGTCCACTGAAGCTTCTGTGCTCAGACTGAACAAACAGTTAGAAAACACCACTGTCAATCTACAATCAATACATGATCAATAGTTTGTTATTGGACAGAGAAGTTTGAACTTTATTGTTAAACACAGAAGGTGAACAGTGAAGAGCAGCAGGCCTGAGTACCGGAGGTCATCAATAACATCAAATCAGAGAAGCAGTGGTACAACAAGTACTCCGAACTATTAATACTACACTGTGAAAATACTCTGTCAAAGTCAAAGTCCTGCATTCAAAGTGTTCCTCAAGTTAAAGTACAAAGTATTACCAACAACATGGACTTACATGGAACACTTCAAGAGCTCCTTTAACCACTTTATACACTGCTGGATAGTTGAATATAGAAGATGACTTCAGATTTGACTTGTCCATCAAATATTTGCTGTCAAACGTGACTAAAGCTGTCAGATACATGTGGTGAAGTCCAAGTCTGAATGATGTTTGGACAGTTTTTCTGTTTACACTGTGAACAATCAGACATATCATCAAACTGCTTTATTGTGGCTCCAGGTATGAAAATAAAATCAGACATGTAGGATCAAATTCATCAGGTAGAGTTTGTCCTTCATTAAAAAGTGAATCATTAACAGGAAAGACTGCAGAGGTGGAAGAAGTGTTCACAGCACTGAGCTGAGGAAAAGTACTCATAGTACACTGTACAAATACTCTGTTACAAGTCAAAGTCCAGGAAACGACTGAGTGTCAAATATGATGAAGAATAGCTGAAAATACGTCAGACATGACTTCTTGTCATTGTTGGTCCAGATACTGGAGGACAGAGGACAGATGGGACACCAACACTGAGACATCATTTAGTGACACACTTACATATTTATGGATTCAAACTTTAAACTGGTCCTCGTGCTCTGAAAGCTCCTTCCTGCTGTCTCCACATCAGTCCTGTATCGTCAGTATAATGACAGACCATTCACCGACACAAACCGCTGTTCTCCAGAGAGAAAGACGCATTTAGTGGCTCGTTCATTTGTCACGTTTACATCGGCCACAGAGGGCTACAGTCAGCGCCGCACGAGTTAACATGAACGAAACGACTCAAAAAAAGATGAGTTCAATTTACTGTCTGAGAGTCAGTGATCAGAGTCAGTAAAAAGACTCGAACTTCCCAACACTACCGTCTGAGAGTCAGTGATCAGAGTCAGTAAAAAGACTCGAACTTCAACACTACGTCTGAGAGTCAGTGATCAGAGTCAGTAAAAAGACTCGAACTTCCCAACACTACGTCTGAGAGTCAGTGATCAGAGTCAGTAAAAAGACTCGAACTTCCCAACACTACGTCTGAGAGTCAGTGATCAGAGTCAGTAAAAAGACTCGAACTTCAACACTACGTCTGAGAGTCAGTGATCAGAGTCAGTAAAAAGACTCAAACTTCCCAACGCTACCGTCTGAGAGTCAGTGATCAGAGTCAGTAAAAAGACTTGAACTTCCCAACACTACTGTCTGAGAGTCAATGATCAGAGTCAGTAAAAAGACTCGAACTTCCCAACACTACCGTCTGAGAGTCAGTGATCAGAGTCAGTAAAAAGACTCGAACTTCCCAACACTACCTCAGCCAGGGCGGGATCAGCCAGCGGCGGCTTCGCGCATGCGCCATTCATTTGCAGTCTGCACGCGGAGGGGTGAACATCTCCCGCTCTGACTGCAGCTGCGCGAGGACCGGGCCGCCTGTGAGTGCTTTGGGGCGGAGGAGGTGTCCGCGGCAGCACCCGATACGTGCTTTCACGTCAGTCTCCAAAAGTCTCCATGACAACAGAAAAAGTCGCTACATTAGTCACTTTAAAAACAAAAAGAGTCGCTGACAAAGTCGGTAAGTCCGGCTCGTCTCCGCCTCCTCCACAGGCTGATTCAGGCAGTAAAAGCTGCTTCAGTCATCAGTAAGTGGAGCTACACATTAATAAAGACTCTGTTCAACTCCTGAGCATCAACTGACTCTACTTCTACTCTTATTCCACCGTTTACACACACTAAATGGCGGATATCGGTGTTTGAGCTCCTTCGTCCCGAGTTCACAGTTAAACTCAGAGTTGTGACTTTGGACAAATGAAGAATGGAGCGGCACATTTTTGCTGTTTCTAGTGTAACTAAGCTAACGACAGCTTGTTAACGAGGCACATTAAAAACTTGTTCCTTACCTTCAGCTGGAGGTTCACAGGAGAAAACTAACTGCGACACAACGTTCACTGAAAGTGAAACTAAAAAGAGGAAACAAACCGTTTGAACACGTGACAGTTCCACAAAGTCACAGTGACAGATCCGTTACAACATGATGACAGCTGTCTGTAGATATTTTACAATACATCATGTAAAATAAGAAATACTTTTACTCTGTGGGATTTCGATATTTACTTCAGAAATGTGCCTGAAAAAAAAAGTTTGGCCGCTTTTATTTTGAAAACCTGCAAAGAAGCGGTACTGAAGTAGGTGTACTTCCTGTGGCTAACGTGCTAACTTTTCCCGCTCCGTGAAGTGTCACGAGCGGTCCCATCAGATCCAATGGGAGTGAAGCAGCAGAGGCTGTGTGTGCGGATTATTTGCGGAAACTTTCGGAAAGTTTCGCCGCAGACTCATCTGACGTCAGACGAGACCGCTAACGTTAGCTTAGCCTGCTAACAGGAAGTAGCCGGAGGGACAGCGCGCACAGCATCCTGTCATCATTCCATCAGCTGCTGTACTTCTACTATCAGTCCACTAGATGGCGCCATGAAGCTGCAGATGGACCGTTTCCATTCACACTGATTGAATTTGACAGGAAGCTTCAGTTTCTTTAATATTCAGTAAATTCAGGTTCAGTTTTTCCTCAGTGATCCTTCATATGAACAAATGAGTTGATTATCAGTGAATCTGAAATGATTCTGTTCTGTTGGTTTTCTGAAGCTCAACCTTCATTCTGACTACCTCAAAGTGTTTGTACGATAACTGATAATCAACACTTCAACACTCGCAGCACAGCTCACGACTCCACCCACAACCCCACCTGCATCACTAAACTGTAGAGGTGGTGGAGTGCTTCACATACTTTGGACAATAAAGTGAACTTTGAACAACACACCACTGACATCCATAAACGCTGCCAACAAAGACTCTCTGCCATCCACAAACTCAAAGCAGCTTCTGTTGCTGCTCTATAAAAGTAGAATCCAACACATTGTCCTCTATTGTTCCCCGTTTCTTCAACGTGTTCAACTCATCACGCACAACGCCTCCAACATTATTGGTCTGTCCACCTCCAACCTCTCAGACCTCCACAGCAAAGCCAAGAGCACACGGTACAGCACATGAGCCCATGAGCTGGTGTCAGCGACTGCGGTTCATTTACATCGTCGTGCACGTAGGTGAGGGGCCTTGAGTTTATTATGGCTTCAGCTTCTGTCAGTAGAGTGCACATTTCCTCAAAGTTGAGCTTAGCTCTTACAAGCACTTTTCTCAGAATGACTGACTGATCGCACCGATCTCCCAGAACCCGCCCCACCATGCGGCTCTTTCCACAATGAAATGAAGTGATGCCCTTTTCTGAGAAGAACTCTCGTAGCTGTGCCTCCTTGATGGTCTTCCAAAGTTCTCTTAAATCCTGATCGGCTCTCTTGAACGTTCTAGCATTATCTGAATAGATCACCTTGCATAGTCCTCTTCTTGAAATGAATCTTTTCAATGCTGACAAAAAGTTCTCTGTGGACTGATCAGAGACCAGCTCTAAGTGTATGGCTCTTGTTACTGCACAGGTGAATAATGCAATGTATGATTTTTTCATGGAGCCCTGCGTTCTGTCTCTTCCTCTGCACCTCTGCTCCTAAACATGCGAACATTCAGTGTTAACACCAGGAAGTGCAAGCTAATGCTGCATAGGCTCACGACTACATGGAAACAAATCGCGCCAAAAATGTGAAACTAAAAACATCCATAAAACTTATATTAGCGGTCAAAACAACACAAAACAGCTTGGTAACATAAAATATGCAATAGAGAACAATATGCACCGAAGATTTCAACATAAATGACTACATTTACAAAGAAAATAATCCAACACCCATAAAACGAATGTGTTGGAAATCAACACATTTTTTGTGCAATGATGATTTCAACAAATGTTGTGTGAAATCAAAGGATTTCCCTGAGGGGAAAGTTGCACAGACATTCTACACAAAATTGTGTCATGAGCATTGACCAGTCAGGTGGGATGCCTGTCCTACGTCACAAGAGTGTTGGTTTGAGAAATGAGGGGGAGGGGGAATCCAGGAAATAGAAATATTGCTACGTTGTCTTACTTCCTGTAGTTTTTAGATAGAGGGACTGATAGTCAGGACTTGAGAGAATAAATTTATTTAAAAAAAAAAATGTCTTGTACTATTTACATTTCATTCAACTTTGTGTTTCTGCTGTTTATCCCTGTCTCACCCTCTTTGTCTTGAGGGAGCTCCACTCGTTTGTCCTCTGAAATAAAAGCAATCCAGTTATGATCATAGTGACACAAAAATAGTAAAACCTCACTTAAATGCATTTCATGTATCTTATAGTTTTGTTGGGAATTTGTGACTGTAATCTCGTGACAAGACGTAAAATTTTGGATGTGCAAATGAACCAAACCACACACACACACACACACACACACACACTGCTACTGACGAACAGCTAATGTTAGCCATATTGACAACTATACTAACGTTAAACCTGGAGTAATGTCGACAATGGTGATAGATAAAACTCAAAACGTTGAGTCTCGTCAGACAATATTTTTTTCTGAGACCGTTATAGGAATATTTAACATTAAGGAGGACAGCCATAATGGCGGGAATTGACATTTGGCTAACATCAGTGGTAGCTAAACCCTGAGTCAAGCTAACTGCTCTTTTGAAGTGTGCGCCATTTTGCTTGCTCAGTGTAATCTAATTCTTGCTGTAGTTTGCAAAAAAACAAGTAGAGAGTAAAGTTATCTGGCAAAAGTTCTATCGCAGGGTACTAATCGATTATTAATCATAATCATAATTTTTTTAATTTTTAGGCTTCTTTCAAATAAGCCAGGACGTGAAAATAAACATGATTTTTGTTGTAAGCTAACTTAAGATCATTCTGTCAAAAGGTCAGTGCCAAATTGATGCCTGAAATCCTAGCTTTGATTTGACCAGTTGTGCTGTATATACATAATGTTGGTTGATGATTAAATTCATAAATTCATTTTGGCTTTTTATTTTGCAGGCTTGTTTCCACAAAACATAACTAAGGTAAGGCTTGATAGTAAAAAGACATCCACAGTATCAATAAAACTGTTTGACTAAACTGCACTGGTTGATTTTCAAACTATTCGTGGTTTCTCAGGTATTAAATTACATTTAATGAAGTCTTGAACACGTATGTTCATTTACTGCTTTCTCTGCTGCCTTTAACCCTCCTGCATTCTTTAAAAAAGTGTGACACCCTTGTACCTTTGGGCAAAATTTGTCCCACTGACTCCTATAATAAACACAATTTTTGAATGCACTGTCATTGCAGTTTAAATTTAAAAAACATCTTTTTCATTCCCTGGTATTGACAAAGCTTCCAAATTTTAGTTTTTATTGATCAACACTGGGTAGTGATATTTTGTTCGGTACATCTCCCTGTGACGGGGCATTTTCTCCATTGGATCCCTTCATATAGGTCTTAAATATAATTCATAATGTTTCAGAGTGTCTTAAGATTTAGCTTGTTCAAACCTGCAGAAACTATGTGTATTATGATTGCTATTAGGCTATGATTACATTTTTATTATTTTACGTGAAGTCCTTCTGTTGTCACCTTAGTGTTGTATGAATTGTGTTAAGTGTGAATTTGTGTTCATTTTGTTTTGTCACTGTACATTTTTGTTTATACACACGTAGAAGAATGGCTTCTCCCAGGTCCCTCACAGCAGTCCTCCTGGATGGCAGAGAAGTTTTCAAGAAGACTTACACTCTTGGTAATGTCAAGGACATTACCGAGGCGTGTACATCTGCACTGTCGTGCAAAGCAGAAATGACCAAAATTATGACGTTCTGCTCAGATTTTAGGGAATAGATTGACGTTGATGTGAACTGTAATGTTGAAAACATGGATAAATTCCAAATTCTATTCAAGTCCATTCAATCAGATGTTTGTGATGTCAGTGCCACTGCTGTTACCACACAGGAAATGGAAGTACAGCAGGTATGTTTGTTCAATGTCTGTTAATTTAAGGAAGGTTTTTGTACCTGTGTGTTCATGTGACAAATATCTGGAAATGTTTCTCAGACTAACGTAACATTTGGCAAGCAGCTCTTACAAGCTCACTAAACAGAATATCAGTGTGCATTCTATGTGTAGCATTATTATCCCAGTGCTTAGATTAAGTGGTAATATCTCTACAGCAGTATACTAGTTAAAATAAAATACTGTGTATAGGGAATGTTCCTTCAGATTTCAACCGCAGCCAGTGATCTTGATCCTGAGAGTGTGAAGAGTCACCTTCAACAAAAAGATGCCAGGATTTTTGCATTCTACGAGGAGAATGGGACCCTTACAGAAAAATGGAGAAGGGCACTGGTAACAACTGCTGTCAGTTTCCTTGTTAAAAAAAAGGGATTGTAAGTAGATATTTGTCACTTTTATTTTGGACTACAGGAGGTCTAATGTAAATATGCTCAGTGTTAATGTGTCCTTTTTCTTGTTTATTATGTTTTTCCTCAGTTATCCAGTTAGTGCGGACAAAAAACCCCTCGCCAGAACCATTGTGACACTTTTCCCATCACTTAACATCAAGATGGAGGACGAAAATGAAGGATATGTAAGAGTATGTATGTCGTTTGATTTTGATAGTAGCTCATAAGATCACTGTTTTATTTGTGTTGTACTTGTATTCTGTGTTGTAAAGGAGCACTTCTATGATCCAACAAGCCACACTGGCTTTCTGGAAGATAAGCTGAGGAATATCTGCCGAAAACTAAGGGATGATCAGCGCTGTTATTGCAGAAGGGGTTGCTCATCTGAAGTCACTCTTAGACTTGAAGAAGTTACAGAAAGTGATGAGTCTGTCCAAGAATGGATAACTGTGATCAAGAGGATGAAGCCTAGTCCTGAGAACCTTTCGTCGATCAAGATGGGTATGGACAAAACCTACTCCCACCGAAGATATTGGATATATAATCAATCACCTACTCTGGCAGAGATTGTTGAGAACTACCCTCGTTTCGTTGATATGCCATATCTGGTAAGTCAGTAAATTTAATCACCACCCTCACCCTCGAATGGATTTTCATATACCCTGACTGATGTGTACATTTATCTAATCACCCTCGTGTTGTCCTGTTGGTAAAACTTAACAGATTGACAGAGAGTTCGAGAAGATGTTTCCAAACAAGACAGACATCTTTCTATGCAAATGGGACGTAACCATGGTCCCAAAGTTGTTGAAGCTGGCTGCTCTTGAAGGAAAAGACGAACCACCAGAAGCTGAGAGTGCTGGTAGTGTTTGGTTTATCTGTGGAGGATTATCATGCTTTTTGTGTTATCCTAGGTGCAGAGAAAACTCCCCAAGTTGACACACATTTAACCTTACAGTCTCACATGTCAGCTATGCAGACTTGGTCAGGGCCTTTTGAGTAATTTTTCAACCCCAAAAAATAATCAGATGTACTCTGGTGGAGCAGGAATGTCATCCCAAACCTTTGCACATTAGTTGTCACACCCTGTCTGCATTTTATTTTGAAGTATTTCCTGAATGTGTTTCTGTTAGTTTTGCTTCCTTTGTTTTCCCTCCTTAGTTGATTTCCTGAGTCATGTGTCTCCCCTCCTACCACGACCCCAGCGTCAGGGTCAAAAGTCTGACACTCCAAAAAACTGTAAAAATAAAAAGATTTGGATGAAAATAAATCATATTTAAACAGGTGAAACACATCAGGAAATAACAAAAGAGAGAAAACACAGAGTAAAACTAACAGAACACATACAGGAAATACTTCAAAATAAATTAGACAGGATGTGACAACTAATGTGTACGGTATATATTTTTTTTAAAAACTAGCGATACACACAATTGGTGAAAGGGATAAAAGAAAAAAGTTGTTTAACTTGTAATCTTTAAGTTAAATGTAACTACTTGAGTCCTAATTGTGAATGTATCCAAATTATTACTACTTAGGATGGATGGATAGTGCTGATATGTTTTTCTATTTCTACAGAATCAAAGTGCTACAGAGCACTGAAGATGCTCACGCATTATCTGCCCCCTGCTGTGTCAGGAAGATCTAAGGGATGGACAAAATGCAGCATCAAATCAGCTCTGTCCTACATGTTGGACATTAAACAAGTAAGAATATCTTAATTTGTGACTGGAATCTAAAACAAGTGAGATATCTTCATATGTAAATTATGCATAACTTGTAAAGATCATCTATGTGCATGATGTATACATAATAAAATTTGTTGCATACACTGTGTGTTTTAGCCAGGAACAAGCTTCCACGACCTCCTACAAACCACTGACTCTGCTCCAGTGATGCAACCTCGTCTGGTGAGCCGTGGACATCCCAGCACAACATCAGCACAATATGTCATCGTGGCTGCTAATGACAGCATAGTCATTCCACTCAAGGAAGAGGGCCTCACCTGCAGTCTGGACAAACTCTTCAAATTGTATTGGGTTTGCAACTTTGCCTATCCTGTTCAACTGACCTCAGTCTTCGGGTTCATCGAGCACATCTATGGCCTGCAGATCTCTGGTGGGAAGAGATCCAAAATTGTGGAGCTTGCTGCAAAGCTCCAGGTCCTCTAAGTTAGGTGACCATGTACATCTGCCCGAAGTGCAAAGGACAAATATCTCGAGATGCACGTCAGCTTATTTATCATCTCAGACATGTCCATGCACTCTCCGATGGGCAGGACTACACTTTAGTGTGCAGTCAAGACCATTGCCAAAGAACTTACCACAGTGTAAATTCGTATGCAAAACATCTGAAAAGAGACCATTCCCATGCTAATGTTGTTCCTTTTGAAACAGAGGCAGAAAATATTACCAGCTCTCAGACTTCATCAATCCCAACCCTCTCAGGTGCTTCAGAGACTGATATGGACTGCAGTTTTGACAGTACTACTGATGTTGACACAACTGTGAATTCTGATCTTCTGATGTATTCTGCGTCAAATACAACTCTTACTGATGTTCAGAAAAGTATAACATGCACAAAAGAGTTACTTGAGAAAACATTGGATTGTTTACAAGAAAAGACAGTGTCTGTGCTCAACAAGTTTGCAGTGCCACAAAATGATGAAGCTGTCCAAAACTTGCACAAAACATGTTTGAAGATGTGGACACTACGCACAAAATGTGCAAACATTTTTCAGAGACGCTATCATTAATTTATCATTTGTGACACATTATTGGCGACCGACAATCCAATTCGGCCCTCTGGCAAGACTGTGGTGCATGCGTTTCGAGGGCAAGCATGGCCCTTTGAAAAGGCATGCTCACATTGTTTGCAACTTTGTAAATATTTCCAAAACGCTGGCTTATAAACATCAAGTCTCATGCATGTACACATGGAAGTTTGGTGACCCACTTGACCTGACCTGTCACTGTAACAAATAATTTACAAGTTGCTGTTGGTAGTTTGGTAAAGTATGATGTGTTGATTGAAAAAATGGCAGCCTGCGTTGAGTATGATAAGTGTGGCCAGTTGTGTGTCTATACTTGGTCATTGCTACAGACCTGGTTGTGTGGTTTCCTTAAAATGTGATTTGGACAACGAACATATCTTTGGAGAGACGGTGTATATTGTTCCCATTTCTGACCATGACGAAGTGTTCGTTTTGTTGAGAGTTCTCATTGTTAAGTATTTTGATGACCACCTTCACACTTATGTGTTTGAAAAGACAAATGAATTTCAAGTGATTAATCTGAAAGATGGAACTGATGCTTTGCCACTTGATGTATATCAACTCAGAGATTCTGAATTTCACTTACTGACAAGATATAGACTTATTTCCTAAATGTTATGACTTGTGTAAATGGCAATCGTAAATGTAATGAACTGAAAGAACTATTGAATTAAATGCCAAGTAAATTTAAATTATGATGTTTTTTATATAGCATGCATGCACACACACACACACACACACACACACACATACACACACACGTGTTGCAAATATACACAAATATGTGTTGATTTGGATTAAGTAACACAAACATTTGTTAATAAAACCTACACATTTACTGTGTTAATATAAGTAACAACGCTGATGTGTTAAAATTAACAAAAGTTGAGTTGTCCCTCTCTGGACATGGAGATGTGTAAAAAACCAACAAAAATTGCGTCATTTCCAAACTTACCCTCAGCAACACAAAACGGGACTGTGAGGGCAGAGGGGGGCTACAGAAGCCCAGGAGGTTCAGAAAAGGCAGAGTGCAGGAAGGTCATTTCCACAGGGAAAGTTTATAAAATAATGGTAGATGAAAACAACTCAGAGATAATATTCAGAAATACTCAAAATAATCATAACATGATAAATAAAACTTACAAATACAAACTGGAAATAATAATTAAGTCTGGATGTGAGCATATGTTGCTCTAAAACCTCTGTGTACTTTTCAGCATTGATGGTTTCCAGATGTGTAAGCTGCTGACGACATAGGCACTAATGCAACCTCATACCATCAGAGATGAAGTTTTGAACTGGCCGCTGATAACAAGCTGGATGGTCCTTCTCCTCTTTAGTCTGCAGGACACAGCCGCATGGTTTACAAAAAGAATTTAAATGTTTGATTGATCTGACCTCAGAACAGTTTTCCATTTCTCCTCAGACCATTTTAAATGAGCTTTGGCCCAGAGAAGATGAAGGCATTTCTGGATCGTGTTCACATATGACTTCTTCTTTGCATGATACAGCTTTAACTTGCATTTGTGGATTGCATTGCACGATGAACTGTGTTCACAGGCAGTGATTTCTGGAAGTGTTCCTGAGCCCGTGCAGTGATTTCCAGCAGAGAATCATGCCTGTTTTTGATGCAGTGCTGTCCGAGGGCCTGAAGATCATGAGCATCCAGTTTTGACCTTTGACCTTGTCCTTTGTGCACAGAGACTCCTCCTGACTCTCTGAATGTTTGAAGATATTTTACACTGTAGATGGTGGGATCTTCAAAGTCTTTGCAATTTTACATTGAGGAACATTTTTCTGAAATTGTTACACAATTTTAAGATGTAGTTTGTCAGATTGGTAAACCTCTGCTCATCTTTACATCTGAGAGGCTCTGCCTGTCTGAAATGCTCCTTTTAAACCCAGTCATGTTACTGATCTGCTGTCAATTAACCTAATTAACTGTCAAATGCTCCTCCAGTTGTTTTTGATTTGTGCCGTACACTTTTCCAGCCCTTTGTTGCCCCTGTCCCAACTTCTTTGAGATGTGTTGCTGCCACCAGTTTCAAAATGAACTAATATTTTCCATGAAATGTTCAAATGTCTCAGTTTTAACACGTGATATGTTGTTTATGTTCTATTGGGAATAAAATATGGGTTTGTGAGATCTGCAAATCCCTGCATTCTGTTTTTATTTACATTTTACACAATGTCCCAACTTTTTTGGAATTGGGTTGTATATCTGTATTTGACGTCATGACGACTCATTCAGAATACTTACTGTACCACTTTGCCTACATCAGGTGTAAACAATGACAGCACACATGGTTTAATTTACCATTTGTATATCATATTTGACATGATATTATGATGTTTGTGTGTGGAGCGGTACATTTTCATTCTTTATGATTTATGTATGAAATGATTTGGACTGTAAAAAAACATTGTTAGGTTTATTTTTTGCAGTGTTTCATGTTGAACTTGTTTTACCATACATTTGCACTTTTACAGTGTAGTGGCTGGTTGTATGATTGTGGGAAATTCTTCGAAATGACAGCACAATAATTCTGATTATATACTAAAGAAACCACTAAGAGAGAAAAAATCAGCTCATTAAACTGCTTTTATTTTCTTTGAACGTGACAGTGATTCATTTATTAGTTTATTACAGTCATCTTCATCATTTCATCTCTCTGTGTTCTGAACCTCTCAGCAAACATGGGCTGGATGGTGACGGTGTGGTTCTGATCCGACTTAGAAAACTGAATATGTGGCTCAGATCTGGAACACATATCTGGAAAAGATGATGACGCTCAGGTTTGGTCAAAAACCCTGAAAGTACTTCTCTACATTTCTCTGAACAATATCAGTTCAGTTTGGATTTTGTCATAAAAATGTTCTCATCATGTTTTTAACTGGCTGTAAAAATACATTTTTATATATCTATTACATATATGTTTATATTAATATTCAGATTATTTGGTTGTTATGGAGAGAATTCATCACAAAAAAACAGAATCATAAAATCAAAAAAACAATTTAATATTGATTGAAGCAAATTTATATAAAACAAGCAAAACTGTAAAAATAAGAATTCAGACAAAATAAGAAAAATTGTAAAAATAAACAGACCTCACACAAAATAAGCGTAAGTAAAAATTTGAAGAAATCCTTAAAAATAAAATAAGAACTCAGACAAAATAAGCAGCATAATTAATTGTCAAAGTACGGCAACATTGTACAAAACAAGCAAAAGTGTAAAAATAATAATTCAAACTAAATGAACATTGTCAACTGCAAAAATGAGAATTTGTACAAAGAAAATCTAAATTGCAAAAATAAACAGATCTCATACAAAATAAGTGACATCGTGAAATGTAAAAATAAGAATTTGCACAAAATGAGAAACATCGTTAATTGTAAAAAATAAGCCAAATTTGTTTGAAATAATTAAAAGCATTTCTCACAAATGAAGTCAAATGAACCTTTCTTCATCTTCATCTTTGGTAGGAAGCATTGGCCTCAGATCATTAACTGTAAAAATGAGCAAACTTTGTAAAAAATAAGCAACATGGTGAATTGTCAAAATAAGAATTCATACAAAAAAGCAACATCGTAAGTGTAAAACTAGAAATTCAAACAATATAAGCGATATTGTTCATTGAAAAAATAAGAAATCAAAATGAGAAACACTGTTAATTGTGAAAAATAAGCCAAATTTGTTTAAAATAATTAAAAGCATTTCTCACAAATGAAGTCAAATGAACCGATGTCCTAACCCCAAAATACTTGAACATGACCCCAGGTGTTTTTAAAGATCTTCATCTTTGGTAGGAAGCATTGGGCTTGAAGCTGAGAGCAGACAGGAAGTCAGAAAGTGTTGAAACACAGACTAACATGTTGTTGGCAGGAAGAAAAATATCCTTTATGATTTGATAGAACAAATCCAGCCTGATTGTTTAAAGAGAACACGAGTATAAACATGTCAAATCCGTGTGGAGGAGCTCCTTGGAGGTCCTACTCTGCTCCCTGAGCTCCTTCCTCTTCAGTCGCTCCTCCTTCAGCTGCACCCAGGTTCATGTCAACCAGCTCAACGTTCTCCTGTCTGCCCGGCTTCTGCCCCCTGCTGGCCTGGAGAGACATGACAGCACACAGATGAGACTTCCTGCATCACTCCTCTCTTCAGTTCAGTGAACACAGACTGATGCTTCATGTCAGTCAGTCCTCTAAACCACAGACATGTGTCAGTACCTTGTAGTAGAAATAAATGGCAGTGATCCCCAACAGCAGAGTCAGCAGCACCACGACCCATCTGATGATAAGAACTGTTGAAACTGATCAAACACAGAGACAGACATCACATCACATGATCACACAACATCATGAGTCCAGCAGCTTCCATCAAACACAAACTGCTTAACAAGAAGAGGACCAAGGATGTGGAATACTGTACATACATAGAGGACACGAAACAAACCAGCAGACGTGCTGCCTGCATGTTGGCCTGCAAGGTGCTTCTCATAGTGAAATACCGAACACGCTCTGTGCTACAATATATTGTTTGCTGCTGACATTAATACACTTGTATGAGTTTAAGTCTGGTTCCTACATGACGTGTGTCATACAATGACAGCAGTCACAGTGTCAGGAAACACAACATGCATGGACACTGTTGTCAGCTGATGATCTTTTCTTACCTGAGACAGTGAGAGAGAGCCGACGGCTCTCAGAGGAGAAGTTATGAGAAGAAACGTAGACGTGATAAACACAGCTGTAGCTTCCTTGGTGGGCGGGCTCTGCAACAGGAAACAGGAAGTGGGCAGAGTGATTGACAGCTGGCTGGGTGTAGTTGTGTGCTGTGTTGGAGGAGGTGAAGGTGAGCTGGAAGGAGCCTCCTGGGTACTGTGGCTGGATGGAGCAGCTGATGGTGAAGGTGGAGCCCCTGAACACCTGAAGCCCCTGCTGCTGGACCTCGGAGACCCCGTTCATGGAGGACACAGAGATGTTGGGCTGAACCAGCAGGTCTGTAGACAGAGAGACAGACAGGTTCCTTCAGGTGTGTCCTGTCAGGTGAAGCTCAGCAGTCTGTGGACTGTTTGAAGGTTCCAGAAACAAGTTCACTTCTCTACACTTCAGGATGTCGCTGTCCTGGACTGAAGTCCATTGAAGACCACCAACTGTCCCTGTGACAGAGGAAGGACTGACTTACCTGAACAGGTGAGATCCAGAAAGAATGGAGAGGAACTTGATGTTACACAGTCCCTCAGAGGAGATCCAGACTGAACACAAGGAAGCCAGATCATCCACACAGATCTGAATGAGGACTCCTTTCTCTCTCTTAGAGAAACAGCAGAGCCACAGTCCAGATCTCTGCAGACAACAGCTGCATCCTTCAGGGTCCAGTCATAGTGAGGGTCACTCACTGGTCCATTAGGGTTAGTCACTGGTCTCCATTCTCTCAGATGTTTCAGCTCCAGTGTTCCTGCACAGCGACTGTCTCCTCCCACCAACCTGACAGGTTCTGAACAGAAACAAGAGAGTCATCAGTCAAAGAACAAAGTGAGTTTCATCAGAACAGAAATGAACCAAATCAAAGCTGCAGCTCCTCTTCTACCTGAGCAGGTGAGTCCAACAGCTTTTCCAGGTGAGCAGGTGTTTCTAGTTGATCCTGAGCTTCTACAGTCCAGGAGAGCAGACTCATGGCCTCCACACTGGAACTCTTTGGTCCACATTGGAGCCTCCACTTCTCCATAGAGCGCCCCCTGGAGGACTGAAGGAGCCCCACAGCCGAGCTCCCTACAGACCACCTCTGCATCCTGCTGGTCAAAGTCAGCTTCACACACTGAGGACCACCGCTGGTCAGACTGGTCAGACTGGTCAGACTGGTCAGACTTCACCTCCAGTCTGCCTGAACACAGACTAGTCCCATCCACCAGCCGGACAGAGTCTGGAGAGATAATAGAAGATAAAACAGAGAGAGAGAAAAGACAGCAGACACAAAATAAAAAGATGTCATCAAACAACAATTCAGTGATTCAAAGTGGATCAGAACAATTCCAACATCAGTTCATGGTTAACAACAGAACACGTCTTTATAACAGCACAGGCTACAGCAACGTTACCTTCACATTTCATTTGAATTCACTCTAACAGTTGGTCTCCGTTATGGCAGAAACCAGAGGCTAAGAGAGTCTCCAAGCTGAGGAAGTCAAAGATGATGTCACTGATCGACTTACCTGAACAGGTGATATTCAGGATGTAGGAAGAGGACTCTGATGTGACACAGTCCCTCAGAGCAGATCCAGAGTGAACACAAGAAGACTCGATCATCCACACAGATCTCTCAGAGGACTCCTCTCTCTCTCTTAGAGAAACAGCAGAGCCACAGTCCAGATCTCTGCAGACAACAGCTGCATCCTTCAGGGTCCAGTCAGAGACATAGTTACTCACTGGTCTCCATTGTCCCAGATATTTCAGCTCCAGTGTTCCTGCACAGCGACTGTCTCCTCCCACCAACCTGACAGGTTCTGAACAGAAACAAGAGAGTCATCAGTCAAAGAACAAAGTGAGTTTCATCAGAACAGAAATGAACCAAATCAAAGCTGCAGCTCCTCTTCTACCTGAGCAGGTGAGTCCAACAGCTTTTCCAGGTGAGCAGGTGTTTCTAGTTGATCCTGAGCTTCTACAGTCCAGGAGAGCAGACTCATGGCCTCCACACTGGAACTCTTTGGTCCACATTGGAGCCTCCACTTCTCCATAGAGCGCCCCCTGGAGGACTGAAGGAGCCCCACAGCCGAGCTCCCTACAGACCACCTCTGCATCCTGCTGGTCAAAGTCAGCTTCACACACTGAGGACCACCGCTGGTCAGACTGGTCAGACTTCACCTCCAGTCTGCCTGAACACAGACTAGTCCCATCCACCAGCCTGACAGAGTCTGGAGAGATAATAGAAGAGAAAACAGAGAGAGAGAAAAGACAGCAGACACAAAATAAAAAGATGTCATCAAACAACAATTCAGTGATTCAAAGTGGATCAGAACAATTCCAACATCAGTTCATGGTTAACAACAGAACACGTCTTTATAACAGCACAGGCTACAGCAACGTTACCTTCACATTTCATTTGAATTCACTCTAACAGTTGGTCTCCATTATGGCAGAAACCAGAGGCTAAGAGAGTCTCCAAGCTGAGGAAGTCAAAGATGATGTCACTGATCGACTTACCTGAACAGGTGATATTCAGGATGTAGGAAGAGGACTCTGATGTGACACAGTCCCTCAGAGCAGATCCAGAGTGAACACAAAAAGACTCGATCATCCACACAGATCTCTTTGAGGACTCCTCTCTCTCTCTTAGAGAAACAGCAGAGCCACAGTCCAGATCTCTGCAGACAGCAGCTGCATCCTTCAGGGTCCAGTCATAGTACACTGGTCTGTCAGGGTAAGTCACTGGTCTGTAAGGGTTAGTCACAGGCCTCCATTCTCCCAGATGTTTCAGCTCCAGTGTTCCTGCACAGCGACTGTCTCCTCCCACAAACCTGACAGACTCTGAACAGAAACAAGAGAGTCATCAGTCAAAGAAGTCCCTTTAATTAAAGGCTCATTCTGGTATTTTTACATCTGGGCCTGTTAAACGTGCTGCAACAAAACCTTTGGGGGAAACTGTGCACCGTCAAAAGTCTGTCCACTAAAAGAACTTGTTTTTGCCAGTTTATTTGTTTATTTAAAAGGATCCCCATTAGCTGACGCCAAGACGACAGCTAGTCTTCCTGGGGTCCAGACAATAATATTTAATAGAGCACGACAGGCATTACAATCTCAAGTAAATATACAAATATATAAAAATGAAAGAAAAACATTACACAGTCATGTATCACATAACCCAACCACACTCAAATAAGATGATGATATAATTAAGGTGTTGATATCAAATACATTCTTCATCTTCTTTTAAAACCAGCCTTTCCCTTAATTTCACGAACCTCACCTGGAAGACTGTTCCTAAACGCAACTGACCTATAAAATACTGACAACTTCACAGAGTCAGACTTAGGTAGTGGTAGAGTAATCAGTCCACTATTCGCCCCTCGAGTGTTATAAGAATGAGTATTTGAGCAGTAAATTATATTATTATAAAAAAAATTAGGAGTCTGAGTATTAATTATTCTATGCAAGTATATCAGTACATTAGCAGATAGTCTATCATTGACTCTCAACCAGGTGAGACGTTCATGCATTTCTGCAACACTAGTTCTTGGAGAACAACCAAGAACTAGTGTTGTAGCCTTGTTTTGAGCCACTTGTAATTTGTTTAAAAGACTGTTAGATGCAGCAGACCATACAACTGTACAGTAATCAAGATGACATAAAACCAATGAACAAACTACTTCATGAAACAACTGTGAGTTGAGAAACGGAGCACATTTACGCGTTATGGCAACAGCTCTACCCATTTTGGCAACAACTCTGTTGATGTGATCAGACCATGACAATGTGTAATCAAGCCAGAGCCCAAGAAGCTTCACAGTTTTTACTTGCTATATTGTTTGAACATCTATTTGTATATTAATTTTAGGATTATTTAGTAATCTATACTTAGGACCAAACATTATACTCTTTGTTTTTGATATATTAAAGATAAGTTTATTTGTTTTGATCCAGTTAAATAATATGCTGATCTCACAAGACAGAACCTGATTAAGCTCTGAACATGTGGGGGCTGCATAATAAAGAGTAGAATCATCTGCAAACATAGTCACCCTAGCATTACTGAGTACATACGGCATATCATTAGTAAAATATGAAAATAAAAGAGGTCCTAGACAGCTTCCTTGGGGGACTCCACAGTCCAGGGATTTACAGCAAGAAAAAGTACCATTAAAATATACTCTCTGTGACCTATCAGACAAATAGCTCCTAAACCACTGAACTGCAGAGGAATTAAAACCATAACTAGTAACCGTGGGAAAAGCGTCCATAGTTGCAGCCCTGGCGTAGGACCGAGGTTAGTTTGCAGTCTGCTGACTATTAAGTCATTGATTCTGCTGTATTGTTCCAAGTCATCAAGTCTCTTTTCAAGGACAGAGATCTTTTGGTCTTTCTCCATATTCTGTCTTTTGAGCTCCTTAATCTCACCCATTAAATCCATCAATACTTCCAACTGTTTGGTTACAGTGGTGAGCTCACCTGACATAAAATCGAGGGATTGTTTGATATCCTCAATCTCCTGCTTTTGCTTGCCCATGACTGCTGAGATCTGATGATGGCTGCTGCTGAGGCTTGGTGTTTGCTGTTGCTGCTAAGGCCTGGTGGTGGCCACTGCTGAGGCCTGTGTAGATGGCTGCTGCTGTGGCCTGGTGGCGGTTACTGGTGAGGTCTGGTAAGTCCTGGTGGTGTCTGCAGCTAAGGCTATTAGCTCAGCTGCTATCCAGGAAGACAGGCCTAGTCCAAATCCACCAAATATCACCTTCTGCGTTATCAATCCACTGCCCCAGGTTATCCAATGCCACTCCACATCAACCACAATACATACACAAAAAGAATTTGCAGCAGAAAGATCCAAAAAAATGCAGAAAAAGTCTTAACTGCTGTAATTTGGCTCCTTGCGCTTCCAGTTCCTTCCAGCAGAGTGACAGCCAGTGACGGGCTCAGAAGACGACGGTGGAAATGTGAGTAAGTAAATCATCTTACCTTTAAGAAAAAGGTCTATCTCCATAATAATCACAATCTGAGTGTGGCTGTGACAAAAACAAACTCTTGTAGTGGACATTTAATGGGCACAATTACCCCCAATGATACATTGACAGCCTTTCAGGACTTCCTGCTGAGGTGATCTACTGGACCAATTCCATATCTCTTTGTACCTGTTAGTCATTCAGACCCTGAAATATGTAACAATGCTCAGGTGTAAAAACACTGGAATCACCCTTTAGAAAAGGGTCAAAGGTCAAACTAAAACTTGATTTCTGATTCTGCTTTTGTGGTTCTTAAGTTCTCTTTTCTTTCTACATTTACCTTCTGAGCGGTCTGTTTCTTCAGTCTGCAGTCCTGAGGAGAAAATCAGAAAAGAAACATCAGTATGAAGCAGCATGTTTTGGTCCAGGGTTACATGCATGTAGGGTTGTGGTGGTGAACTCAAAGCAGTGTATGGTTAAGAGGAATCCCACTCCCTGATTCAGGTATGATCTCTGTTTGTTGATCAAGATGTCAGTGGAAATGAGTTTGTTTTGTCAGACCTTCACCATCGGGTTCATTGACTCACTAATTAACAGGGTGTGTAATTAGCACTTCTGTAGCCAGCTGAGCAATCAGCACTCGTGTTTAAAAAGCCACCACATGTTTGAAGCTCCGCCTCATAGTTCTTTATAAAAGGATGGAATAGACTTTCAGTGTTGTTCCACCTCTGAGCCGGCAGTGGAGGGAGTAACAGAACGAATCAACATCCGTGTAAAAAGAGTGAGTGCTCTAACGAACAGGAAACGAGCTGATAACGAGCTGCATCGTTTCCTGGAAATTTAGTGTGAAGGCAATCTGAATCTGAATCAGTGGTGGACTCTGCCATTATCAGCACATCAGTACTGCACAGAGAGATAACTACTGAATATAAATGTTAGAGAAAAAATGACTGAAAGAAATGAAAATATGAAAGATTCAAACTTTATGGGTGATGTGTGTGTGTGTGTGTGTGGAGGTGATGTGTGTGTGTGTGTGTGTGTGTGTGTGTGTGTGTGTGTGTGTGTGTGTGTGTGTGTGTGGAGGTGATGTGTGTGTGTGTGTCTGTGTGTGTGTGTGTGTGTGTGTGTGTGTGGAGGTGGACTAACATTAAAATAACACTGGTCTAACATTAAAATAACGCTGGACTAACATTAAAATAACGCTGGTAAAGAGTTGTAGTCTATTATTTTGTAGTTCAATATCCAGCACAAACATTTGAATACTAACACATCATCTTTAAAGCAGAGTCCTACCTGAACTCCAAAGCAACAGCAACGGCAGCAAAAGGTGATCCATGTGCAGGTAGAGCGTCTCTTTGCCATCTGCTTGTCTCTCCCTCTCTGCTCTGATCATCACACGTGTATATCGATGTATATATCACAGTTTATCTGTGCACAGGAAGAGGTGGAGCTTTACTCAGCATGTGTCTTTTTAGAGTCCTCGTTTGACAGAGTCTCTGTCACGTGTTCAGGTTTTTCTGTCGGCCATGTTTGACCTCTGCCTCAGACAGTTTTCATACTGGTGTCCAGTTTACTGACAATCAGCATACAATACATGACGCATTATGTAATTAACAATAACTGCATTAACATGCAGAAAAATGATAACAAAAGTTACATTAACAAACAAATCAAAGCCTGTCGTCACTGAACACACATATAGATATTTTAAAAAGACAGTTTATGAATGAAGAAAAAAAAGAAAAAAATGTCTATAGATGATAAAGAAGAATGAGAGTTAGACAACTCATATGAAGAGAAACACAAATTCATGGCGTGTGGTTGCTGCAGGATACAAAGTTGAATCGTCAGCATACACCTGCAGTTGTCACAGCAGAGGGCAAGTCAGTAATAAAAACTGGTTTTAAACTGGGTTTAAACTGGTTTTAAACTGGGTTTAAACTGGTTTTAAACTGGTTCTGGTTGGTTCTGGGTTTGTTTGAACTTCGTTCTGTATTTTTCACTTTATTAAAAAAAGTTTTCGACCTTTCAAAGTAACACTCTGTCCTGTGGTTAACTTCTTTAAATTGCATTTCTCAGAAACTCTGGTACACAGACAAACTTTGACAGATTACAGATTACAGGACTGTGGTTCTGTTACCATGACAACCAGGGCAGGCTCAGATATGACTATCAGATTAATGCTGTCAGTATCTTCTCATCTCTGACAGATGTGTTCACGTCAGTAAAGATACATTCAGAGGAGACGATTACATGCACTGCTGATGAATCTATTGATTATGTATGTAAACTCTGTAACTGTTAATTATGATAAAGTTTCTGACGTTGACTGCTATTAGCGACTGAAGAGGAAACAAGCTGATAACGGGCTGCATCGTTTCCTGGAAATTTAGTGTGAAGGCAATCTGAGCCTGAATCAGTGGCAAAGTCTGAAAATAAAATAACTAAAATACTATACTGCTAAAATAACATTTAAAAAAATGGTTTGATTCAATGAAAATATGAATGATTAAACTTTATGGGTGACGAGTGTGCGGAGGTGATGTGAGTAGTTCAATGTCCAACGCACTTACTTTTTAGTAAGAACCTTCTCGGTCACCATAGGTAATTATTCATCCTCCACAGCTCACATTACCTGTGGTGTACTTACATTAATTTACATGTATTTACATGCTCTACCTTGGTTATATCATGAACGTCATAATGTCTCTTTTCATTGCTATTCTTCCCCCCGACCTGCTGACCCACGAAGGCTAGCTGCTGATTTAAACTGTGTCAGTGATGTCAACGAGTTACAGTAGTCTAGTCTCAAGTGAGAGGATTGGTTTAATTCTGGAGACGGTCGAGTATTACACCTAAATTTCGGGCAGTAGGCTTTACACAAGCAGAAAAGGGACCAAGCACATTTTGAATGGAACTGTTGTGATTTGGAGGACTGAGCAAGATGACTGCTGATTTTGAGTTGCAGGAAGTTTTGTGCCGTCCAACAGCTGACATCACTGAGACAGGGCGCTTGTCCTGTGTTGGTCCACGTGAAAACGTGGGTCCCAGTCCACGTTCAAGTGAACCCTGGTGCGGTTCGTTTACAGTGGGAAAGCAAACGGACTGTCCACTGAGCCAAAGATCAGAAAGCCAATCGATGAGCTGGGTTTTCTTCTTCCTGGTGCTTTTTTTCCTCCCTGGTGAGTGCTTGTTTTGGGCAATACCGCCCCCAAACGAGCAGCTGTTGTAACTGCATGACATTGTCCAGGCGGTTTAGTCCGCTTTTAAAAGTGCAGTGAATGTGAACCAAACCGATCAGCATTCCCCGCCCAATCGAACCAATCCTATCTCTTTCTGCTTCATTGTACATCCTTCTATAATCCTCTGTTGATGTCTCACTGACAGGACTGCTGCGTGCACTTCATCCTCTGACCTTCCCTTGATTTGGTCCCTTCTGTGACGAGGTGCTCATGGTTCGTATGCTGGCCTGCTCATCCTCTCTGTCTAACTCTCTCTCTCTGCCTTCTCCCTCACCATCATCTGGTTTGCTATCTTCACTATCCTCTGGTTGCTGTACTTCGCAGGTTACAGTAAACTCACCTGTCAGCTCTGCACTACCACTTGCCTCCCTGAGTGGAACCTGAGCCGTCTGCTGTTTCACTGTGTTAGGTGTGTATGGAGGTGGTCTTATGGACCACTCTGGTGCTGGTGCAGTGGAGCCTGAATGTTGTTATGTGTCGCTTTCCTGGCTTAGTGTTGGCATCTGTTTTACATCTAGGGACCCTGCAGTGATCTTGCCTGTACAGACCTCCTTGCCTATCACTGGAAAGTCCCAGCACCCAGCTGAGACTCTACGGCAAGATGCACGGAGCAGTAGCCACAATCGCTTGGGTTAGATTAATCCTACACATACAATAAGCCAACAAATTATGTACACTTGCAGTAACACATCAATAAAGTCATTCATTCTTTCCGGACCATGGTAACACAAAAAGACAGGCAGACAGACAGACAGTATTTATATCTGCGCCCAACCTTGACTCATCCCTTTGCAATACACACAATAATTTTTGGCAGGTTAGTTTTAGTAACTTTGTTTCCTAAATTTAGTCTAAGTTTGAGGAGCAGAGAGTTCAGCAGCTTCTGTCCTGGGCAGATCTCCAGACACGCATTCAGTCATCCCACTTGAATATGCAGAATTATAAAAAGGCTCTGCCTACTTTTCAAATTTTGTGGCCTTTGGATGTCAGAATGCAGTCCTGGCTCCATCCCATAGGTCAAAGGTCGTGCCCTCCGATCTTTGCTCTCAGCTCCTGGCTGGCTCGCCAAGAAATGAAGTATTAGATCAGATAAGGAGTCTTGATCCTTGTCAGAGACCAAGTCCAAATTCAACACCAATCTATCAAACTATATCAATCTTCAAAAAGCACACAGGATTCAGATGAGCTTTATTATCTTCACAGACAAACAAGGCCTGAGTCTCCCATGGATAGACTGATTTCTCCTCTCAAACATTACCTTTTATACACACAGATCACACAGGTCCCTGCCCACGTTGACACCCATTTTTCATCTTTCATCCAATCTAATATAATGGTGTCAAAGATTTGCCAAGCAACTGACACTTATTCCGGTCAAAGTGCAGGGAGCCCCTCCTTTAATGGTGTATGAAATCATACTTGGCACTGGCCCATACCTGTGCCAAGCTGTACTTACTGCAGCCACTATAGCCAGCCACGAGGGGGCTCACTTTGACTGATCTGTCATGTTCGCTTGCGTAAAGGCCAGCAAGATCCTACACTCGCCCGCCTCCACCCGGTACACTTTACTGTCGGCCATGGTCGCACTGCGAAAATGTCAGGAGAATCGGCGTTAGCAGAGAACATCGGCAGAGCCGTTTTGGCGGCAATACAAAGTTATTCCACAGCCACGGCAACAGTGACAGCAACCGCCACAGGGCTACCACAGGCCAGAGCTATAGAAGCGAACATGACAGATCAGTCAAAGTGAGCCCCCTCGTGGCTGGCTATAGTGGCTACAGGTCATAAGTCCCGCATGCTTCATAAAAGTGACACTAAAAACTACTAAAAAAGTACTCTTCAAATAAAGTTTTCCCAACGTGTTTGTTATTTTAGGTAGTTATTATCACGATAATCCATGTCCAAGAGTCCATTTCCCTGGATGAGATGGTTTTTATTCGTTATTTGACACTATAAACACACTCTGACCTCCTCGAGCTTTTATTTTGGTACTTCCGGTTACCGGCATTTGAATTTGCATATTACCAAAATTTTTAGTTTCACCCGAAACATTTATATTTAACATTTAGATTTAGATGTAACATTTAGATTTAGATTTAAATTTAACATTTAGATTTAGATTTAGCATTTAGATTTAACATTTAACATTTAGGTGTAACATTTAATATTTGGATTTAACTATTTAAAATATCTCTAAGTTGACAAATATTGTTGTAAATGTGCAAAAAAGTGACTCTCAAAAATTCACACCAGTTTTTTAAACATTGTTTGAAGCTAAATGTGACAAAATGTTGCTTTTATTTTCAGCGTGAGCCGCTTTACAAACGGCACCCCATAGTGCACAGCATTGTTTGCTTTCTCAACTATTTTACAGAAACGTGCAGTGTATTTGTTTTAGTGCGTTTTTTACCGTGCACACACGTATTACTGTAGATTAGTTTGTAGGCTGACCAGTGTCTGATCAACATGTCTAAAGACGTGAAAACGTGGCTGCATGATGTCTGATATTTATATGATCAATCAGTAACGTTGCTGACGTTCCCAGGCAGTGACACTTTACAGCAACACATCAAACTACAGAGTAACGTTACAGTAACATTGTAATGTAAAGCACAGAGCTGCTATACTGCTCTGACATGGTCAGGATAGAGTAACATTACAATAAGTTTATAATATATATACACATATATATTTATACTGTCAGTGATTTCAATACATACTAAAAACAGTTTGATTCACTTTGATCAGCTGACATATTCCCATTTACAGAACTGTCACAGAAATCTGTTTATAATCAGTCTTATGTATTCTTTACATGTGCAGTGTCTATGTCTATGTTATTAGTTATAATGAATAACTGATCATCAATGATTGAAATTTGTGTAATTACAGTTTCAGAAGGCTGTACAAGAGAGATGCCAGAAGAATCAGCGTATACACCCTGAAACCTGAAAAAACAGATGACTGCAGAGGGCTCAGTGTGGTGCCCTGAACACCAGCACCAAGTCAGGAGAGGACGGGGTAAGTCACACACACACAGTAAAATGGCATTATGTTCAAACAACTGTAGAGAACTATAATAAAGCAAATGAACTTTATGTGTGATGTCACTGTCCTCAACAGGACCAGTTTCCTGCAGCTGCTGATTTGGAAAGATCCACGCAGAAGTTCACCGGGCTTCTTACATCTCTGAATCATGGTGCTCATGTCTGTCAGGATCATAGAATGAAAGAGCTGCAGCACAGCAATACACTCACAGTTTTTACTGCTCAAAAAAGTTTATATATATATATAGTTTATATGATCGTGGCCAGCAATTCTCATTCTACGTTCAGACTGAAATGGACAGCCAGCGATGTCAATCTAAAATAAATATATCTACAAAGTCTTGTTGTTGTTTTTCACATTAGCTTTTTTTGGGTTGAACTTGTAAATTAGGCTGCAGCTGCCCTGTTATGTAAATATACATATAAATATACACAATACAAGCCACTATAACCTGTAGTTGTAACACAATGACACTGCTGGTAAGTACATGTTCATATGTATATCACTGAAATAAATACAGCAAATACATCTGTTGATCATCTTTTATTAAAGACTGTTCATGAACACCAACATATTTCAACATTATGACTAAATATGTGTGTGTATATAATGTCTGTGCTGGTGCATCACAGGCCCTGTCTGCCTCTCCAGCAGCTCGGTCGTGAGCTCACTGTGCTCCTCCAGGTTCATCTCTTCAAGTATCTGAAGACAAAAACACAGAAAAACAAATATGAGGCTTTATAAGTTTTATGACATAATGTTGGAAATGTGATACTACAGATTAGTTTGTAGGCTGATCAGTGTTTGATCAGCATGTCTAAAAAATGTGTAAATATCACTGCATGATGTCATCATGATAATTATATAATCATTTTGTAACCAAGCAATGTCACTTTACAGCATGATACAGTAATATTTTACATGTAAAGCACAGAGCTGCTCTATGATGCAGACCAGGTCAGACCTCCCCCGGGTCTCCCCGGTGGCTTAGCCCCGCTCACCTGGACCTGACCCCGCCTCTTTCTTACCGGTTCATTTATCCGTTTTCTGAGCGCAAACGGAGAGAAAAACTTGTCTGCTAACGCTGTCTCACTGTCAGACTAAACTCTGATGATATATTGGTTTATTAGCTTTACGTCGCTAATATTAGCTTTTATTAGCATGCGGCCCAGCTTGCTAACGCTAGCCTTCAGGGGCCGCCTGTTCGCTTGAGCGAACAAGTCGTAGCTTCGCCGAAGCGAGGCGTGTTGCGTTCAAACGTAATCGGAAATTACAGAATCTAGCGAACAGCGAATCTTACACACTGTACCTTTAAAAAAGTCTTCTACCATAACAATCATCAAAAAGTGTTGAAACAATCATCACATACTACGTGGGTGTAGTACAGTTCTTCAAACTTTGTTCATGTTTTAACTTGATTAATACTTTTCACTTTTCTAAAACCAACTCATTGAATACATCTCACACTTTAAATCAACTTAGAATCAACTTAAACTGTTACCATGGTGCTCATTACAAATTAATTATATTAAACCTTAACTGTGCAGTTTGTACTCAAATCACACTGGATCTATGTTACTACATAAATGCATACATTTTTATGCCACAATTACTTCACATACATAATCAATAGATTCATCAGCAGTGAATGTAATCGTCTCCTCTGAATGACTCTTTACTGACGTGAACACATCTGTCAGAGATGAGAAGATACTGACAGCATTAATCTGATAGTCATATCTGAGCCTGCCCTGGTTGTCATGGTAACAGAACCACAGTCCTGTAATCTGTAATCTGTCAAAGTTTGTCTGTGTACCAGAGTTTCTGAGAAATGCAATTTAAAGAAGTTAACCACAGGACAGAGTGTCACTTTGAAAGGACGAAAACTTTTTTTAATAAAGTGAAAACTACAGAACGAAATTCAAACAAACCCAGAACCAACCAGAACCAGTTTAAAACCAGTTTAAACCCAGTTTAAAACCAGTTTAAATTGACTGACGATTCAACTTTGTATCCTGCAGCAACCACACGCCATGAATTTGTGTTTCTCTTCATATGAGTTGTCTAACTCTCATTCTTCTTTATCATCTATTGACATGTTATCATTTTTCTGCATGTTAATGCAGTTATTGTTAATTACATAATGCGTCATGTATTGTATGCTGATTGTCAGTAAACTGGACACCAGTATGAAAACTGTCTGAGGCAGAGGTCAAACATGGCCGACAGAAAAACCTGAACACGTTACAGAGACTCTGTCAAACGAGGACTCTAAAAAGACACATGCTGAGTAAAGCTCCACCTCTTCCTGTGCACAGATAAACTGTGATATATACATCGATGTACACGTGTGATGATCAGAGCAGAGAGGGAGAGACAAGCAGACGGCAAAGAGACGCTCTACCTGCACATGGATCACCTTTTGCTGCTGTTGCTGTTGCTTTGGAGTTCAGGTAGGACTCTGCTTTAAAGATGATGTGTTAGTATTCAAATGTTTGTGCTGGATATTGAACTACAAAATAATAGACTACAACTCTTTACCAGCGTTATTTTAATGTTAGTCCAGCGTTATTTTAATGTTAGATCGTTATTTTAATGTTAGACCAGCGTTATTTTAATGTTAGACCGTTATTTTAATGTTAGACCAGCGTTATTTTAATGTTAGACCAGCGTTGTTTTAATGTTAGTCCAGCGTTATTTTAATGTTAGTCCAGCGTTGTTTTAATGTTAGACCGTTATTTTAATGTTAGACCAGCGTTATTTTAATGTTAGACCGTTATTTTAATGTTAGACCAGCGTTATTTTATTCATGTCTTGTTGCGTCTCTGTGTCCGTCCAGCATCTTTTTTTTTTTTGGACATGTTAAAATGACAGTCGTCATGTTTTACATGTTATATTTTTGTCTCTTTTCTTGATGGTTTGTTCTTTCAACTTTTAACATTTGCATATATGAATATGTTTGTGTTTGTGTGGTTATCTAACAGTCTTGAAAAGCATTGAATTTTGTTTCCTCTAAAAAGACCTTAGAGGTTACTAAAGTATTTGATTTCTGCTGCAGACGGTAATGTCAGTTCTAAAAGATTAATCTAAAACTGTTGACTAAAAGTCAAACTATTTCCACAGACACTGTAACTTTTGTGTTACATAATGATAAATACATGTAGATCATATCTTTCCTTTGTTTGTCATCTCATGTTCATGCTTTGGCTGCTATGATGGAGCTGTAAAATGGCTGCATTTTAACTTGGACCTCTGCACAAACCTGGCTACTGTAAACTTTTGTGTTTTACACAGAACGCGTGTTCATGTTTGTTTTTCAACCTACTGAACACACACACATCACCTCCACACACACACACACACACACACACACACACACACACACACACACACACACATCACCCATAAAGTTTGAATCTTTCATATTTTAATTTCTTTCAGTCATTTTTTCTCTAACATTTATATTCAGTAGTTATCTCTCTGTGCAGTACTGATGTGCTGATAATGGCAGAGTCCACCACTGATTCAGATTCAGATTGCCTTCACACTAAATTTCCAGGAAACGATGCAGCTCGTTATCAGCTCGTTTCCTGTTCGTTAGAGCACTCACTCTTTTTACACGGATGTTGATTCGTTCTGTTACTCCCTCCACTGCCGGCTCAGAGGTGGAACAACACTGAAAGTCTATTCCATCCTTTTATAAAGAACTATGAGGCGGAGCTTCAACACGAGTGCTGATTGCTCAGCTGGCTACAGAAGTGCTAATTACACACCCTGTTAATTAGTGAGTCAATGAACCCGATGGTGAAGGTCTGACAAAACAAACTCATTTCCACTGACATCTTGATCAACAAACAGAGATCATACCTGAATCAGGGAATGGGATTCCTCTTAACCATACACTGCTTTGAGATCACCACCACAACCCTACATGCATGTAACCCTGGACCAAAACATGCTGCTTCATACTGATGTTTCTTTTCTGATTTTCTCCTCAGGACTGCAGACTGAAGAAACAGACCGCTCAGAAGGTAAATGTAGAAAGAAAAGAGAACTTAAGAACCACAAAAGCAGAATCAGAAATCAAGTTTTAGTTTGACCTTTGACCCTTTTCTAAAGGGTGATTCCAGTGTTTTTACACCTGAGCATTGTTACATATTTCAGGGTCTGAATGACTAACAGGTACAAAGAGATTTGGAATTGGTCCAATAGATCACCTCAGCAGGAAGTCCTGAAAGGCTGTCAATGTATCATTGGGGGTAATTGTGCCCATTAAACGTCCACTACAAGAGTTTGTTTTTGTCACAGCCACACTGGCAAAAACAAGTTCTTTTAGTGGACAGACTTTTGACGGTGTACAGTTTCCCCCAAAGGTTTTGTTGCAGCACGTTTAACAGGCCCAGATGTAAAAATACCACAATGAGCCTTTAATTAAAGGGACTTCTTTGACTGATGACTCTCTTGTTTCTGTTCAGAGTCTGTCAGGTTGGTGGGAGGAGACAGTCGCTGTGCAGGAACACTGGAGATGAAACATCTGGGAGAATGGAGACCAGTGAAAGGGTCTCAGTCGTGGTATAGTGAGATGATCCTGAAGGATGCAGCTGTTGTCTGCAGAGATCTGGACTGTGGCTCTGCTGTTTCTCTAAGAGAGAGAGAGGAGTCCTCCGAGAGATCTGTGTGGATGATCGAGTCTTCTTGTGTTCACTCTGGATCTGCTCTGAGGGACTGTGTCACATCAGAGTCCTCTTCCTACATCCTGAATATCACCTGTTCAGGTAAGTCGATCAGTGACATCATCTTTGACTTCCTCAGCTTGGAGACTCTCTTAGCCTCTGGTTTCTGCCATAATGGAGACCAACTGTTCGAGTGAATTCAAATGAAATGTGATGCTAACATTGCTGTAGCCTGTGCTGTTATAAAGACGTGTTCTGTTGTTAACCATGAACTGATGTTGGAATTGTTCTGATCCACTTTGAATCACTGAATTGTTGTTTGATGACATCTTTTTATTTTGTGTCTGCTGTCTTTTCTCTCTCTCTGTTTTCTCTTCTATTATCTCTCCAGACTCTGTCAGGCTGGTGGATGGGACTAGTCTGTGTTCAGGCAGACTGGAGGTGAAGTCTGACCAGTCTGACCAGCGGTGGTCCTCAGTGTGTGAAGCTGACTTTGACCAGCAGGATGCAGAGGTGGTCTGTAGGGAGCTCGGCTGTGGGGCTCCTTCAGTCCTCCAGGGGGCGCTCTATGGAGAAGTGGAGGCTCCAATGTGGACCAAAGAGTTCCAGTGTGGAGGCCATGAGTCTGCTCTCCTGGACTGTAGAAGCTCAGGATCAACTAGAAACACCTGCTCACCTGGAAAAGCTGTTGGACTCACCTGCTCAGGTAGAAGAGGAGCTGCAGCTTTGATTTGGTTCATTTCTGTTCTGATGAAACTCACTTTGTTCTTTGACTGATGACTCTCTTGTTTCTGTTCAGAACCTGTCAGGTTGGTGGGAGGAGACAGTCGCTGTGCAGGAACACTGGAGCTGAAACATCTGAGAGAATGGAGACCAGTGACTAACCCTAATGGACCAGTGAGTGACCCTCACTATGACTGGACCCTGAAGGATGCAGCTGTTGTCTGCAGAGATCTGGACTGTGGCTCTGCTGTTTCTCTAAGAAAGAAAGGAGTCCTCATTCAGATCTGTGTGGATGATCTGGCCTCCTTGTGTTCAGTCTGGATCTCCTCTGAGGGACTGTGTAACATCAAGTTCCTCTCCATTCTTTCTGGATCTCACCTGTTCAGGTAAGTCAGTCCTTCCTCTGTCACAGGGACAGTTGGTGGTCTTCATTGGACTTCAGTCCAGGACAGCGACATCCTGAAGTGTAGAGAAGTGAACTTGTTTCTGGAACCTTCAAACAGTCCACAGACTGCTGAGCTTCACCTGACAGGACACACCTGAAGGAACCTGTCTGTCTCTCTGTCTACAGACCTGCTGGTTCAGCCCAGCATCTCTGTGTCCTCCATGAACGGGGTCTCCGAGGTCCAGCAGCAGGGGCTTCAGGTGTTCAGGGGCTCCACCTTCACCATCAGCTGCTCCATCCAGCCACAGTACCCAGGAGGCTCCTTCCAGCTCACCTTCACCTCCTCCAACACAGCACACAACTACACCCAGCCAGCTGTCAATCACTCTGCCCACTTCCTGTTTCCTGTTGCAGAGCCCGCCCACCAAGGAAGCTACAGCTGTGTTTATCACGTCTACGTTTCTTCTCATAACTTCTCCTCTGAGAGCTGTCGGCTCTCTCTCACTGTCTCAGGTAAGAAAAGATCATCAGCTGACAGCAGTCATTCCACATCCTTGGTCCTCTTCTTGTTAAGCAGTTTGTGTTTGATGGAAGCTGTTGGACTCATGATGTTGTGTGATCATGTGATGTGATGTCTGTCTCTGTGTTTGATCAGTTTCAACAGTTCATCCCACAGGAAAAGAAAATCAGAGAAGAGATCTCAACAGTGTTTCATTTATTTCTCCTCTTTCTCAGTTTCTTCTCAGGAGCAATACGATGCTCAAAATCTCAATTTAGACTCCTCCCAAGTTTAAAAAGAGATTTCATCAAGCTCTAAATGAATTCTCAGATAACATTTGTGTCTTTTTTTTTTTTTTAGAGATTATTTTTTGGCCTTTTCAAGCTTTATTCTGATAGAGACAGCTGAAGAGTGACATGAAATGTGGGGAGAGAGAGATGGGGAGTGACATGCGGGAAAGAGCCACAGGCCGGACTCAAACCCTGGGCTCCCGCAGCAAGGACTGAGCCTTCACACATGGGGCGGCTGCTCTACCAGCTGAGCTAAACACTGCCCCATTTGTGTCTCTTTTTGATCTCAGGCAGAGAAGTAAGAGAGGTCTCTCTGTGAACTCAGTCTGCTCTCATCCAGCCTCCTCAGTTCATGAATCTCAGGTTGATCTCAGTCAGAGCAAAGAAAGCGCTCTCTGCAAGTGCTCACTGATTTCTCATCCAGACTTAAAGTAATGTGAGAAAAAAACATGGTTCATCTGAACAAATCACTTTTTTAACTGCAGACCAGTACCTACACAATTATTTCATAATTAATATTGTATCATTGCAGGCTGAATGAACTGAATGAAAATAAATAGTCATTATAGTCGTCCACACTGTAATTACCCAAATTATATTTTATGTGAAAAAGTTTGTTTCATAGACCACTCAATAAAACAAAACATATAAAACTGATCTGTCATTTATTATCTACTAATTTCACCTTGTCAAATGAAAACAAAAATGATTTATTGGTAACTGGAGGGTCATAAATGGCTTTTTTGAAATTGCTAGTGTCTGAATACAACTTCTGATAACATGATGTGGTCATCATTTGATGAACATGTTAATAAAATGGTATATGACACAATTTATATTTATTTAAATATAAATTATTTATTTATCTATTTAAAATAGTAATCCCTCATTATGTGGTTGAACATGATTCAGCGTTCAGATACCTTTTCCTACTTCTGAATACAGTCTAAATTAATATAAATATACGTGGCTGCTGTGACAAAGTTAATAATTTAATCTTCAGTAAAAGTCATATAATTGTACACTCACACAGAAGCTGCACAGCGCAGGCGCCAGAAGATGTGACCTATAACCCTGGATATGTACGCACGCGTCAGCATTACAAAATCTCATTGGATAACAGCGTTGTCCATCACAACGCTGCATCGTGATTGGTTGAATCGTAAGACTCGCTTAACGTGTGCAGCCAAGGCTGCACCTGGAGAAAGACGGTAAGCTACAACATTGTACTTTTATCATAATTCTGTTTTGAGTGAACTTTTGTTTCTATGGCTCGTGTTCATGTTAGGTCTGATACACTCGGAAGAATCTGGTCTGCTTATAGTAAAGTTAGCTAAAGCTAGCCTCAAACCACCACTTGTGACTGTGAACTTGCTAACATTAGCCACGGTCAAATGAGCGGGAAATACTGTGGCTATGTATTAGCCTCAGCTAACTTTACCGTCATTCAGCGGGCTCAGTTTTAAAGCTATAGTGAAAACTGTGTTATCATTTTAATAAACACAAGCTGAGGTACCTTTGGTACAGAGCATGCCTTCCTAGGATGCAGGCAGGGCGGCAAATGATGCTCTAAAACGAAGCTAAATTTAGGCGAGGGACAAATGTCTGGATGAACATAGATGCTGTGGCTTCTTTCCTCATACAGTCCTAACACTGTAAATGTAAAGTAAAAAGTAACTTACTTTAATTGTAGAATATTAAATTGTCTTAGATATTTGTAAATTCTGTTAATTTTTCTACATAAGTTAATCGTAGACATTTGGATATTATTGTATTATTATTTATCTAAAGTTTAATAGCAGTGTAATTTCTATCCCTGTGAAACACTCCTTCATGTTCTGTGTTACAGGCGGTGAACAAGTGGAGGCCTTAAAAAGTTTTCTGGATGAGGTGGAGCAGATACATCCTCGGGCTGGTGTTACAAGCCCGAAGCAAGAGCTGATCTGGGAAGCAAGAGCTCTGTCCAGAAAGTGTCCTCTGCCTGTCCTCTGCCAGTCCTCTGCCTGCCCTCTGCCTGCCCTCTGCCTGTCCTCTACCAGTCCTCTGCCTGTCCTCTGCCTGTCCTCTACCAGTCCTCTGCCTGTCCTCTGCCTGTCCTCTACCAGTCCTCTACCTGTCCTCTGCCTGTCCTCTGCCTGTCCTCTGCCTGTCCTCTGCCTGCCCTCTGCCTGTCCTCTACCAGTCCTCTGCCTGTCCTCTGCCTGTCCTCTGCCTGTCCTCTGCCTGCCCTCTGCCTGTCCTCTACCAGTCCTCTGCCTGTCCTCTGCCTGTCCTCTACCAGTCCTCTGCCTGTCCTCTGCCTGTCCTCTACCAGTCCTCTACCTGTCCTCTGCCTGTCCTCTGCCTGTCCTCTGCCTGTCCTCTGCCTGCCCTCTGCCTGCCCTCTGCCTGCCCTCTGCCTGTCCTCTACCAGTCCTCTGCCTGTCCTCTGCCTGTCCTCTACCAGTCCTCTGCCTGTCCTCTGCCTGTCCTCTACCAGTCCTCTACCTGTCCTCTACCAGTCCTCTGCCAGTCCTCTGCCTGTCCTCTGCCTGTCCTCTACCTGCCCTCTGCCTGCCCTCTGCCTGCCCTCTACCAGTCCTCTGCCTGTCCTCTGCCTGTCCTCTGCCTGTCCTCTGCCTGTCCTCTACCAGTCCTCTACCTGTCCTCTGCCTGTCCTCTGCCTGTCCTCTGCCTGCCCTCTGCCTGCCCTCTGCCTGCCCTCTGCCTGTCCTCTACCAGTCCTCTGCCTGTCCTCTGCCTGTCCTCTACCAGTCCTCTGCCTGTCCTCTGCCTGTCCTCTACCAGTCCTCTACCTGTCCTCTACCAGTCCTCTGCCAGTCCTCTGCCTGTCCTCTGCCTGTCCTCTACCTGCCCTCTGCCTGTCCTCTACCAGTCCTCTGCCTGTCCTCTGCCTGTCCTCTACCAGTCCTCTGCCAGTCCTCTGCCTGTCCTCTGCCTGTCCTCTGCCTGTCCTCTACCAGTCCTTTACCTGTCCTCTACCCGCCTGGCTGCAGTTCATAGTAACATCAGGAAGGACTGCCTTTGCTTGTTCCATCTTCTGTTCGATGAACCACTGCAGAGGAGTGTCAAAATGCAGTGGCTTTGGGAGACATGGATGGAAAACAGTCGGTACAATGCTCCATGTTTTATAAAAATAAAACCAACAATGACTTGTTGGTACTGAAGATTTTTTACTTGGATAATGGACTGTGTGTCAGATTTGATTTTGATATTTTCTTTTATGTGGTCAGAAATACTCAGTACATCAACATGTGTAACAGTAACATTAATTTAGTAATTGGTTTACATTTAGCAGTTTGCTCTGTCGAGTTGGATTTTTTTGTAACTGGTGCTTTCTTTCATCCTTGCAGCCTCCATCATGCACTGTAGCACACTGATGGATGGACGGACACCGGTTGACAAAACTAAGATGAAAAAAGAACTTTGATCAACAAATGCCGCATTAGACCTGCAAAGACTCCTGATTCATGAATGTGTAGGGCTGGGCGATGTATCCATATTTTAATCTATGTAGATATATTTTATTTTATATCTCCTCTCCCTCTGTCCAGGTCTCCTGCTGCTCGTTGACGTCGTCACGTCAGTGTGTCAGTGTGTGTCAGCTGTTGCAGTGCATTGTGGGATTTGTAGTATGAGTGGTGGGAGTGCGACTTACCAGCGGGCCATTATTAATAGACGTGTGAAATTATCCAACCACAGAAAAATATCTATATATGGAGTACTGCCATTCAGCTAAAAAATATCGATATGCCTTGTGGTCCATATCGCCCAGCCCTATGAATGTGGCACACCAGAGGAAAACACGTGTTGAGGCGACCGTGGTCAGAAAAGCCCTCATACACAAATGCTGCTCAAAGACTGTCGTAGTTGAATGTTTTGCGTTGTTGTGCTGCTGAACACTTTTACAGACAGTTATAAAAATATAGACTTGCTGAGAAACTATTACACAGCCAGCTGAAATAGTCAATTGTTATTGGTCAGTCAGTCTGCAGATCGCTATTGTCTGTGTTTCATGAGTTGGACATTTTAATAAATGGAGTTTTTATCAGCATTTTTAAGTTTCCTTGGTGTGTGTGTGTGTGTGTGTGTGTGTGTGTGTGTGTGTGTGTGTGTGTGTGTGTGTGTGTGTGTGTGTGTGTGTGTGTGTCTCCACAATTGCTCTGGTATTCCTCATTTTTGTGTCCAAATGAGAAATAAATGACACCTCTCAGTTCGGCTCCTGTTGCTAACTGCCCTGTCTCACTTATTTCTCGTGGTGAATTTTAGGGGAAACAAAAGAGACACATATCAGATAAAATAGAAACCAACATGAGGCTGGAATGAGGATCTCAATTTTGTCTCCCAAGCTGTAGAAGATCAACCTTTGAGCAGTAAAATTTTCCTCTGGGGCATCATCAGATGGGTCGTGGTGCTGCTGACTCTGCTGTTGGGGATCACTGCCATTTATTTGTACTACAAGGTACTGACACATGTCTGTGGTTTAGAGGACTGACTGACATGAAGCATCAGTCTGTGTTCACTGAACTGAAGAGAGGAGTGATGCAGGAAGTCTCATCTGTGTGCTGTCATGTCTCTCCAGGCCAGCAGGGGGCAGAAGCCGGGCAGACAGGAGAACATTGAGCTGGTTGACATGAACCTGGGTGCAGCTGAAGGAGGAGCGACTGAAGAGGAAGGAGCTCAGGGAGCAGAGTAGGACCTCCAAGGAGCTCCTCCACACGGATTTGACATGTTTATACTCATGTTCTCTTTAAACAATCAGGCTGGATTTGTTCTATCAAATCATAAAGGATATTTTTCTTCCTGCCAACAACATGTTAGTCTGTGTTTCAACACTTTCTGACTTCCTGTCTGCTCTCAGCTTCAAGCCCAATGCTTCCTACCAACGATGAAGATCTTTAAAAACACCTGGGGTCATGTTCAAGTATTTTGGGGTTAGGACATCGGTTCATTTGACTTCATTTGTGAGAAATGCTTTTAATTATTTCAAACAAATTTGGCTTATTTTTTACGATTAACGATGTTTCTCATTTTGTGCAAATTCTTATTTTTACATTTCACGATGTCACTTATTTTGTATGAGATCTGTTTATTTTTGCAATTTAGATTTTCTTTGTACAAATTCTCATTTTTGCAGTTGACAATGTTCATTTAGTTTGAATTATTATTTTTACACTTTTGCTTGTTTTGTACAATGCTGCCGTACTTTGACAATTAATTATGCTGCTTATTTTGTCTGAGTTCTTATTTTATTTTTAAGGATTTCTTCAAATTTTTACTTACGCTTATTTTGTGTGAGGTCTGTTTATTTTTACAATTTTTCTTATTTTGTCTGAATTCTTATTTTTACAGTTTTGCTTGTTTTATATAAATTTGCTTCAATCAGTATTAAATTGTTTTTTTGATTTTGTGATTGTTTTTTTGTGATGAATTCTCTCCATAACAACCAAATAATCTGAATATTAATATAAACATATATGTAATAGATATATAAAAATGTATTTTTACAGCAGGAGGAGGAATCAGGAGGAGTCTCTGTGCGCAAGGGACAAGGTCAAAGGTCAAAACTGGATGCTCATGATCTTCAGGCCCTCGGACAGCACTGCATTAAAAACAGGCATGATTCTCTGCTGGAAATCACTGCACGGGCTCAGGAACACTTCCAGAAATCACTGTCTGTGAACACAGTTCATCGTGCAATCCACAAATACAAGTTAAAGTTGTATCATGCAAAGAAGAAGTCATATGTGAACACGATCCAGAAATGCCTTCATCTTCTCTGGGCCAAAGCTCATTTAAAATGGTCTGAGGAGAAATGGAAAACTGTTCTGAGGTCAGATCAATCAAACATTTAAATTCTTTTTGTAAACCATGCGGCTGTGTCCTGCAGACTAAAGAGGAGAAGGACCATCCAGCTTGTTATCAGCGGCCAGTTCAAAACTTCATCTCTGATGGTATGAGGTTGCATTAGTGCCTATGTCGTCAGCAGCTTACACATCTGGAAACCATCAATGCTGAAAAGTACACAGAGGTTTTAGAGCAACATATGCTCACATCCAGACTTAATTATTATTTCCAGTTTGTATTTGTAAGTTTTATTTATCATGTTATGATTATTTTGAGTATTTCTGAATATTATCTCTGAGTTGTTTTCATCTACCATTATTTTATAAACTTTCCCTGTGGACATGACCTTCCTGCACTCTGCCTTTTCTGAACCTCCTGGGCTTCTGTAGCCCCCCTCTGCCCTCACAGTCCCGTTTTGTGTTGCTGAGGGTAAGTTTGGAAATGACGCAATTTTTGTTGGTTTTTTACACATCTCCATGTCCAGAGAGGGACAACTCAACTTTTGTTAATTTTAACACATCAGCGTTGTTACTTATATTAATACAGTAAATGTGTAGGTTTTATTAACAAATGTTTGTGTTACTTAATCCAAATCAACACATATTTGTGTATATTTGCAACACGTGTGTGTGTGTATGTGTGTGTGTGTGTGTGTGTGTGTGTGTGTGCATGCATGCTATATAAAAAACATCATAATTTAAATTTACTTGGCATTTAATTCAATAGTTCTTTCAATTCATTACATTTACGATTGCCATTTACACAAGTCATAACATTTAGGAAATAAGTCTATATCTTGTCAGTAAGTGAAATTCAGAATCTCTGAGTTGATATACATCAAGTGGCAAAGCATCAGTTCCATCTTTCAGATTAATCACTTGAAATTCATTTGTCTTTTCAAACACATAAGTGTGAAGGTGGTCATCAAAATACTTAACAATGAGAACTCTCAACAAAACGAACACTTCGTCACGGTCAGAAATGGGAACAATATACACCGTCTCTCCAAAGATATGTTCGTTGTCCAAATCACATTTTAAGGAAACCACACAACCAGGTCTGTAGCAATGACCAAGTATAGACACACAACTGGCCACACTTATCATACTCAACGCAGGCTGCCATTTTTTCAATCAACACATCATACTTTACCAAACTACCAACAGCAACTTGTAAATTATTTGTTACAGTGACAGGTCAGGTCAAGTGGGTCACCAAACTTCCATGTGTACATGAGAGACTTGATGTTTATAAGCCAGCGTTTTGGAAATATTTACAAAGTTGCAAACAATGTGAGCATGCCTTTTCAAAGGGCCATGCTTGCCCTCGAAACGCATGCACCACAGTCTTGCCAGAGGGCCGAATTGGATTGTCGGTCGCCAATAATGTGTCACAAATGATAAATTAATGATAGCGTCTCTGAAAAATGTTTGCACATTTTGTGCGTAGTGTCCACATCTTCAAACATGTTTTGTGCAAGTTTTGGACAGCTTCATCATTTTGTGGCACTGCAAACTTGTTGAGCACAGACACTGTCTTTTCTTGTAAACAATCCAATGTTTTCTCAAGTAACTCTTTTGTGCATGTTATACTTTTCTGAACATCAGTAAGAGTTGTATTTGACGCAGAATACATCAGAAGATCAGAATTCACAGTTGTGTCAACATCAGTAGTACTGTCAAAACTGCAGTCCATATCAGTCTCTGAAGCACCTGAGAGGGTTGGGATTGATGAAGTCTGAGAGCTGGTAATATTTTCTGCCTCTGTTTCAAAAGGAACAACATTAGCATGGGAATGGTCTCTTTTCAGATGTTTTGCATACGAATTTACACTGTGGTAAGTTCTTTGGCAATGGTCTTGACTGCACACTAAAGTGTAGTCCTGCCCATCGGAGAGTGCATAGACATGTCTGAGATGATAAATAAGCTGACGTGCATCTCGAGATATTTGTCCTTTGCACTTCGGGCAGATGTACATGGTCACCTAACTTAGAGGACCTGGAGCTTTGCAGCAAGCTCCACAATTTTGGATCTCTTCCCACCAGAGATCTGCAGGCCATAGATGTGCTCGATGAACCCGAAGACTGAGGTCAGTTGAACAGGATAGGCAAGGTTGCAAACCCAATACAATTTGAAGAGTTTGTCCAGACTGCAGGTGAGGCCCTCTTCCTGGAGTGGAATGACTACGCTGTCATTAGCAGCCACGATGACATATTGTGCTGATGTTGTGCTGGGATGTCCACGGCTCACCAGACGAGGTTGCATCACTGAAGCAGGGTCAGTGGTTTGTAGGAGGTCGTGGAAGCTTGTTCCTGGCTAAAACACACAGTGTATGCAACAAATTTTATTATGTATACATCATGCACATAGTTATGCATAATTTACATATGAAGATATCTCACTTGTTTTAGATTCCAGTCACAAATTAAGATATTCTTACTTGTTTAATGTCCAACATGTAGGACAGAGCTGATTTGATGCTGCATTTTGTCCATCCCTTAGATCTTCCTGACACAGCAGGGGGCAGATAATGCGTGAGCATCTTCAGTGCTCTGTAGCACTTTGATTCTGTAGAAATAGAAAAACATATCAGCACTATCCATCCATCCTAAGTAGTAATAATTTGGATACATTCACAATTAGGACTCAAGTAGTTACATTTAACTTAAAGATTACAAGTTAAACAACTTTTTTCTTTTATCCCTTTCACCAATTGTGTGTATCGCTAGTTTTAAAAAAATATATATACCGTACACATTAGTTGTCACATCCTGTCTAATTTATTTTGAAGTATTTCCTGTATGTGTTCTGTTAGTTTTACTCTGTGTTTTCTCTCTTTTGTTATTTCCTGATGTGTTTCACCTGTTTAAATATGATTTATTTTCATCCAAATCTTTTTATTTTTACAGTTTTTTGGAGTGTCAGACTTTTGACCCTGACGCTGGGGTCGTGGTAGGAGGGGAGACACGTGACTCAGGAAATCAACTAAGGAGGGAAAACAAAGGAAGCAAAACTAACAGAAACACATTCAGGAAATACTTCAAAATAAAATGCAGACAGGGTGTGACAACTAATGTGCAAAGGTTTGGGATGATATTCCTGCTCCACCAGAGTAGATCTGATTATTTTTTGGGGTTGAAAAATTACTCAAAAGGCCCTGACCAAGTTTGCATAGCTGACGTGAGACTGTAAGGTTAAATGTGTGTCAACTTGGGGAGTTTTCTCTGCACCTAGGATAACACAAAAAGCATGATAATCCTCCACAAATAAACCAAACATTACCAGCACTCTCAGCTTCTGGTGGTTCGTCTTTTCCTTCAAGAGCAGCCAGCTTCAACAACTTTGGGACCATGGTTACGTCCCATTTGCATAGAAAGATGTCTGTCTTGTTTGGAAACATCTTCTCGAACTCTCTGTCAATCTGTTATGTTTTACCAACAGGACAACACAAGGGTGATTAGATAAATGTACACATCAGTCAGGGTATATGAAAATCCATTCGAGGGTGAGGGTGGTGATTAAATTTACTGACTTACCAGATATGGCATATCAACGAAACGAGGGTAGTTCTCAACAATCTCTGCCAGACTATGTGATTGATTATATATCCAATATCTTCGGTGGGACTAGGTTTTGTCCATACCCATCTTGATCGACGAAAGGTTCTCAGGACTAGGCTTCATCCTCTTGATCACAGTTATCCATTCTTGGACAGACTCATCACTTTCTGTAACTTCTTCAAGTCTAAGAGTGACTTCAGATGAGCAACCCCTTCTGCAATAACAGCGCTGATCATCCCTTAGTTTTCGGCGGATATTCCTCAGCTTATCTTCCAGAAAGCCAGTGTGGCTTGTTGGATCATAGAAGTGCTCCTTTACAACACAGAATGTAAGTACAACACAAATAAAACAGTGATCTTATGAGCTACTATCAAAATCAAACGACATACATACTCTTACATATCCTTCATTTTCGTCCTCCATCTTGATGTTAAGTGATGGGAAAAGTGTCACAATGGTTCTGGCGAGGAGTTTTTTGTCCGCACTAACTGGATAACTGAGGAAAAACATAATAAACAAGAAAAAGGACACATTAACACTGAGCATATTTACATTAGACCTCCTGTAGTCCAAAATAAAAGTGACAAATATCTACTTACAATCCCTTTTTTTTAACAAGGAAACTGACGGCAGTTGTTACCAGTGCCCTTCTCCATTTTTCTGTAAGGGTCCTATTCTCCTCGTAGAATGCAAAAATCCTGGCATCTTTTTGTTGAAGGTGACTCTTCACACTCTCAGGATCAAGATCACTGGCTGCGGTTGAAATCTGAAGGAACATTCCCTATACACAGTATTTTATTTTAACTAGTATACTGCTGTAGAGATATTACCACTTAATCTAAGCACTGGGATAATAATGCTACACATAGAATGCACACTGATATTCTGTTTAGTGAGCTTGTAAGAGCTGCTTGCCAAATGTTATGTTAGTCTGAGAAACATTTCCAGATATTTGTCACATGAACACACAGGTTGATTTCCAACACATTCGTTTTATGGGTGTTGGATTATTTTCTTTGGAAATTTAGTCATTTATGTTGAAATCTTTGGCGCATTATGTTCTCTGTTGCATATTTTATGTTACCAAGCTGTTTTGTGTTGTTTTGACCGCTAATATAAGTTTTATGGATGTTTTTAGTTTCACGTTTTTGGCGCGATTTGTTTCCATGTAGTCGTGTAGCCTATGCAGCATTAGCTTGCACTTCCTGGTGTTAACACTGAATGTTTACATGTTTAGGAGCAGAGGTGCAGAGGAAGAGACAGAACGCAGGGCTCCATGAAAAAATCATACATTGCATTATTCACCTGTGCAGTAACAAGAGCCATACACTTAGAGCTGGTCTCTGATCAGTCCACAGAGAACTTTTTGTCAGCATTGAAAAGATTCATTTCAAGAAGAGGACTATGCAAGGTGATCTATTCAGATAATGCTAGAACGTTCAAGAGAGCCGATCAGGATTTAAGAGAACTTTGGAAGACCATCAAGGAGGCACAGCTACGAGAGTTCTTCTCAGAAAAGGGCATCACTTCATTTCATTGTGGAAAGAGCCGCATGGTGGGGCGGGTTCTGGGAGAGACTTGTGCGATCAGTCAAGTCATTCTGAGAAAAGTGCTTGGAAGAGCTAAGCTCAACTTTGAGGAAATGTGCACTCTACTGCCAGAAGCTGAAGCCATAATAAACTCAAGGCCCCTCACCTACGTGCACGACGATGTAAATGAACCGCAGCCGCTGGCACCAGCTCATTTCTTGGTGTGTCAGATGTGTCATGTGTCAATGTGATCCACACTGCTGCTTCACTCCATCTGTCAGTGCTGATCTTTAGTTCATTACATGGCTAGTTAGCACCATCTAGTGGACAGGTAGTAGAACTACATCATGTGATCATGTGATTTCTCTGACACTCACCTGGTTTCTGCCACAGGTTGGACTGATTTTGACGTCACTCTGATGTTATTTTTAGACTTGGACTCTGAAGTTCTGAGGGTGTGACGGCGTCCTCAGATCAGATGCACACAGACACCAGGACTGACGAGGAAGAAATGAGCAGCTTCTTCTCTCCCAGTGTTTCCTCCACACCGGAAGGTGGAAAGTGTCTGTAAGTGGACCTGAAGTGAGTTCAGGAGGTGAGAATCCTACCAGAGAAATGTGTCAATGTTTGATCATCAGGATCACTTTGATCACATTGTGCTGTGTCACTGTTTAACTGGACAGGACAAATGTTTCTTCATGCTGATTGGTTGATTCAGAATATCTATTATTGATATGTTGTTGAATTTCTCTCTGAGTTAAAGAACAATGATTTTAGAAAGACTTACATGTCATAGTGTTGCTGTTTCTCCAGTAGAGTCAGCAGCAGTTTGATTGTAACCTGAGCTCACATGATCAGTGAAAAATGTGTCTGGACTGGTCCGACAGCTCGGATCAACTTGGCTCAGGTTGATTTTGAACTGTTCATACTCTGAACTTAAAGGTGCAGTGTGTCAGATTTGGGGCCTTTATTTTCAGAATAAGGCAGACATGGAATATAATATTCATAACTCTGTTTTCATGCATTTATAATCACCTGAAAATAAGAATCTTTTTGTTTTTGTTACTTAAAAATTCTCCTTTTATATCTACAGTAGGAGCGGGTCCTCTTTCATGGAGGCCGTCATATTGAAACACCGTGTTTCTACAGACTAAACTAAATACTGACTCTAGACAGACCTTTTGAAGGGTTGTTTCTCCTTTACACTGAGAAGTTGAGGGTGACGTGAGGAGATTGCAATGCAGCGGTTACACCACTAGATGCACCAAAATTTTACACACTGGACCTTTAAGTGCATGGATGAAGTGTTGAGTGCTCAAATACAGAAACCTTCCAACACTGAGACTGAGCTGGTTTCACTGAAGACCCTTTAACACAGTCCAGGTCTCAACTGTCCCAAAGGCTTCAAAGTCCTTTCAGATGGACCAGAACCAGCCCAGAGTGTAACGGAGCTTACTGTTTGTTTAGGACCCCTCAGCCATCAGAGACCCTCAAAGAAACAGAACATGTGAACTATCCTGTGTCTCTGTGTTCAACTCTTCTCTTAATCTAAATATTTAAAGATAAAAATATGAAGATTTAAAGACACAGCTTTATTTTTTTTTTCTATGTTTAAAATATAGTCGCGTACCAATGTGATCCACACTGCTGCTTCACTCCATCTGTCAGTGCTGATCTTTACTTCATTACATGGTTAGTTAGCACCATCTAGTGGACAGGTAGTAGAACTACATCATGTGATCATGTGATTTCTCTGACACTCACCTGGTTTCTGCCACAGGTTGGACTGGTTTTGACGTCACTCTGATGTTTTTTTTAGACTTGGACTCTGAAGTTCTGAGGGTGTGACGGCGTCCTCAGATCAGATGCACACAGACACCAGGACTGACGAGGAAGAAATGAGCAGCTTCTTCTCTCCCAGTGTTTCCTCCACACCTGAAGGTGGAAAGTGTCTGTAAGTGGACCTGAAGTGAGTTCAGCAGGTGAGAATCCTACCAGAGAAATGTGTCAATGTTTGATCATCAGGATCACTTTGATCACATTGTGCTGTGTCACTGTTTAACTGGACAGGACAAATGTTTCTTCATGCTGATTGGTTGATTCAGAATATCTATCATTGATATGTTGTTGAATTTCTCTCTGAGTTAAAGAACAATGATTTTAGAAAGACTTACATGTCATAGTGTTGCTGTTTCTCCAGTAGAGTCAGCAGCAGTTTGATTGTAACCTGAGCTCACATGATCAGTGAAAAACGTGTTTGGACTGGTCCGACAGCTCGGATCAACTTGGCTCAGGTTGATTTTGAACTGTTCATACTCTGAACTTAAAGGTGCAGTGTGTCAGATTTGGGGCCTTTATTTTCAGAATAAGGCAGACATGGAATATAATATTCATAACTCTGTTTTCATGCATTTATAATCACCTGAAAATAAGAATCTTTTAGTTTTTGTTACTTAAAAATTCTCCTTTGATATCTACAGTAGGAGCGGGTCCTCTTTCATGGAGGCCGTCATATTGAAACACCGTGTTTCTACAGACTAAACTAAATACTGACTCTAGACAGGACCTTTTGAAGGGTTGTTTCTCCTTTACACTGAGAAGGTGAGGGTGACGTGAGGAGATTGCAATGCAGCGATTACACCACTAGATGCACCAAAATTTTACACACTGGACCTTTAAGTGCATGGATGAAGTGTTGAGTGCTCAAATACAGAAACCTTCCAACACTGAGACTGAGCTGGTTTCACTGAAGACCCTTTAACACAGTCCAGGTCTCAACTGTCCCAGAGGCTTCAAAGTCCTTTCAGATGGACCAGAACCAGCCCAGAGTGTAACGGAGCTTACTGTTTGTTTAGGACCCCTCAGCCATCAGAGACCCCCAAAGAAACAGAACATGTGAACTATCCTGTGTCTCTGTGTTCAACTCTTCTCTTAATCTAAATATTTAAAGATAAAAATATGAAGATTTAAAGACACAGCTTTATTTTTTTTTTTCTATGTTTAAAATATAGTCGCGTACCAATGTGATCCACACTGCTGCTTCACTCCATCTGTCAGTGCTGATCTTTACTTCATTACATGGTTAGTTAGCACCATCTAGTGGACAGGTAGTAGAACTACATCATGTGATCATGTGATTTCTCTGACACTCACCTGGTTTCTGCCACAGGTTGGACTGGTTTTGACGTCACTCTGATGTTTTTTTTAGACTTGGACTCTGAAGTTCTGAGGGTGTGACGGCGTCCTCAGATCAGATGCACACAGACACCAGGACTGACGAGGAAGAAATGAGCAGCTTCTTCTCTCCCAGTGTTTCCTCCACACCTGAAGGTGGAAAGTGTCTGTAAGTGGACCTGAAGTGAGTTCAGCAGGTGAGAATCCTACCAGAGAAATGTGTCAATGTTTGATCATCAGGATCACTTTGATCACATTGTGCTGTGTCACTGTTTAACTGGACAGGACAAATGTTTCTTCATGCTGATTGGTTGATTCAGAATATCTATCATTGATATGTTGTTGAATTTCTCTCTGAGTTAAAGAACAATGATTTTAGAAAGACTTACATGTCATAGTGTTGCTGTTTCTCCAGTAGAGTCAGCAGCAGTTTGATTGTAACCTGAGCTCACATGATCAGTGAAAAACGTGTTTGGACTGGTCCGACAGCTCGGATCAACTTGGCTCAGGTTGATTTTGAACTGTTCATACTCTGAACTTAAAGGTGCAGTGTGTCAGATTTGGGGCCTTTATTTTCAGAATAAGGCAGACATGGAATATAATATTCATAACTCTGTTTTCATGCATTTATAATCACCTGAAAATAAGAATCTTTTAGTTTTTGTTACTTAAAAATTCTCCTTTGATATCTACAGTAGGAGCGGGTCCTCTTTCATGGAGGCCGTCATATTGAAACACCGTGTTTCTACAGACTAAACTAAATACTGACTCTAGACAGGACCTTTTGAAGGGTTGTTTCTCCTTTACACTGAGAAGGTGAGGGTGACGTGAGGAGATTGCAATGCAGCGATTACACCACTAGATGCACCAAAATTTTACACACTGGACCTTTAAGTGCATGGATGAAGTGTTGAGTGCTCAAATACAGAAACCTTCCAACACTGAGACTGAGCTGGTTTCACTGAAGACCCTTTAACACAGTCCAGGTCTCAACTGTCCCAGAGGCTTCAAAGTCCTTTCAGATGGACCAGAACCAGCCCAGAGTGTAACGGAGCTTACTGTTTGTTTAGGACCCCTCAGCCATCAGAGACCCCCAAAGAAACAGAACATGTGAACTATCCTGTGTCTCTGTGTTCAACTCTTCTCTTAATCTAAATATTTAAAGATAAAAATATGAAGATTTAAAGACACAGCTTTATTTTTTTTTTCTATGTTTAAAATATAGTCGCGTACCAATGTGATCCACACTGCTGCTTCACTCCATCTTTCAGTGCTGATCTTTACTTCATTACATGGTTAGTTAGCACCATCTAGTGGACAGGTAGTAGAACTACATCATGTGATCATGTGATTTCTCTGACACTCACCTGGTTTCTGCCACAGGTTGGACTGGTTTTGACGTCACTCTGATGTTTTTTTTTAGACTTGGACTCTGAAGTTCTGAATTAAAAAATGAAAAGTATAAAATAAGAATGATGAAAGTAAATGTTCTCAAGTATTTGTAGTTGAGTTAAAGGAAAATATGTGAGGATGATTTTCATGTGTCTGCTTTAGAGGTTCACAGGTAGAATCAACAGCAGTTTGATCATAATCCGAGATGATATGATCGTTACAAAATGCAGAGAGTGTCTGAACTGGTCGGACAGCTTTGATTGACTTGACTGAGGTTTAGTTTCCTGTTAACAATCATCTTAACAACAGTGACTCAGACTGAGGACAGAGGAGCCCAAAAAACAGTTCATGTCTCGACTGTCCCAGAGACTTCAAAACTTTGTCTGGTTTGTCTGATGGAAAGAGCAGCTGGTCCAGTATTTTGTAGTATTCTGTAGAGCCAGCATGGAGGATGACTGAACTAACTGGCTGAGAAGACACAAAAAACAAAGTTGTGATTATTAAAAACATCAAATTTTGGTGCATTTTTTGGATGTGCTATGACACATTTTGAAATGATAAACACATCTTGTGGGCACTGATCCAAATGTAGGAATGTACGGGCTGTGAAACATGTTCTGTGGTTACAACTGATAACTGTGATGGAGTTAAAGTATGAAACGTTGTACCACACATTTCAATTTGATTTCAGCAAAGTTCTTCTAAAATGTGAACATTTTAACACTGTTTTTTTTTCTGGATAATCCGCTCAGTATCCCAGACACAGAAACAAATACACACCAAACTCTGGGATATGAACACGTGCATCATGCATGCCAAGTTTTGTCATTAAATAAGTTATTTTGAGGATTATAAAGTATAAATATAAACTGAACAAATAAATGTGGTGTCCTGGAGGTATCAAGGTTCGGGTCGACCCTGAACATTTGTACAATGTTAGTGAGACGAATAAACTAATGTGTTGTGGCGAGTCAGAGGGGACTTTAAGCGCCCCACCCTGTACGTGCAGCGGGGAATGCGCGTGCACGCGGACGCCGGTGAGCGCTCGCCCACGCCGAACCTTTCCGCTGAGTGCGAGGCTCCGCAGGTGAGGCAGATGCGCAATTAAAGGAGCTGGGGAGCGGGCAGGAAAGCTTTTGTGTGTACACGCCGGGATTTGTCGGACGTTTATGGAGAAACGGGCAAGGAAAAGGTCTTAAAAAACTCTAAAAGGACTGCCGGTAAGCATCTATGATTGCTTGTTTCGCTATGGCTCTGACCTGGCGGTGTTTGAGCCTGTTGATTATGATCCGTGACCCAGGTTAGTTGGTTAGTTGGATGAGCGTGACCGGGCGAAATGATATGTATGTATGTATATATATGTATAAGTGTGTATGTATGTATGTGTGTGTGTATATATATATATATATATATATATATATATATATATATATATATATATATATATATATATATATATAATTCATGAAATGCACTGTTAAAATATTTCAGTTAAAAGGGGTGTATTAAAATAGATTATTAGTTAATTATTTGGTAAAATATGAGTAAAACTGTGTGTTGTAAAATCTGTTAAACCATGTAGTTTAAAGCATTTCATTTAGTTAAACATTTAAAATGGGAAGAATTTAATTTAAATTAATGAGCCTGAATGTAACATAATTTCATTTGAAGCTACTGCTAAAACCCTTTTTTATTCCCACTAACATTTCTGAAAGTTAGAGTGTGTCTGTGGTCTTTCTTTAAGTGATATTTAGCAGTATGTACTGTGTAATCTTTTCTAATTTTGTATGTCTTTTGATTTATCAAAGGTTTTTCACCTGTGCTAAGTAGAAATAAAGAGGCTAAAGAGCACTGAGTGAAGTCCAGCGTTTGGTTTTAAAGAGAGTGAGGCCCTTCCCTTTCAAGTATGGGAAAGCTTGTACCGTGACGACACTTGACATAATGTGTCCTGTAATGTAAAGATATGAACTGTTGAAATAAATGGCCAAAAATATTCAACAGTGATTGAAATTTCCAGCTTCTGCCAGTCACAAAAACTGAACAGACAGATCAAATGTACAAACGGAAATCTGGTTTCAATATCAGCTTTCTGTTGTGTCATTTAACATTCAGGGATGTGGGGGTACGTCAGCTGAAAAAAGGTTGTGAACCTGTAAAACTACATTTTCACACCGCTCCACAAGATCACATAATAACAGAGAAACTGCCAGTTCATCTTCAGAGCTGAGCTTTGAGAACAACACATATAGCGTAACGTGTGAGTGTGAGACACAGTGAGCTGTGGCTGAGACAAATGTCCATCAGTCTGCAGTCAGAGAGCGACATCAGCACAGGATATTTTCCTGTATGGTATCATACACCAAGTTTTTTTAGTTTCTGCTTCCTCTGCTGTCTCATTCTTAAATAGAGGCAAGTCCCCCTCTGAAGTCATGAACACGAGAGAAAAGTATTTACACCAGGCTTAGAAAATCACCACAGTCTTTATTATTGGGGTGGTGGGGTTGGAGTCTATCCCAGATGACTTAGGGCGAGAGGCGGGTGCGGACAAGTTGGCAGTTAATTCATATATATATATATATGTAATCTGTAAGCACGTGTTTTATCTGAGAATACATCCATAATTCTGTAATTAATCATCACATATATATTACTCATTAACAATGAGACAAGGTTTATCACTGTCACTTAATATGTGCAAGATACAAGACACTGATTATTAATCTGAGCTTTTATTAAGTAGTTATAGAAAATCTACTAATTGTAAAATGATATTTCTTTTTATCTTGACAGGGAGGGAAGATGGCGACACATAAACAGGTCCTGTTAGAAACTTTGGAGGATTTGGGAGCTGATGACTTTTACAAATTCAAGTGGTTCCTGCAGCAGCCAGTCCTGAAAGGTTTCCCAGCAATCAAGAAGTGTCGACTGGAGAATGCAAACAGGATGGACACAGTGGATCAGATGGTGAAGAACTACTGTATAAACACTATGACAGTGACCAGAATGGTTTTGGTGAAGATGAATCTGCATGATCTAGTGGAGAAATTACCAAACACCATCTCAGAACCTGCAGGTAGGTCATTGAAAAGTTATGACAAAGTTCGAAGCTGCAAATTAAACAATCATACATCACATAACATTTTTGTACTGTAAGATCATTTACATGGCAGTGATGATACAGAAGAAAGATCCCCCTCATATCAAAATAAACCTCTCAAATAATAACCACCATAATGTTGTGGAGGAAGCTCGGTTGTCAGGACAGTACCTCCTGCCAGAGTCACCCAAAACAAATGAGTCCCAGGTGAAGGGTCAGACCAAGTGATTTCAGAAATGTTACTTTGGAAGTAAACTACCTCACCTGGATCGTACACTGATACAAGATACAAACAGCACATTGATCCAAGCCAGATTAAAATGATTCATTAAAGTTAGAAATGTGCACACTTAGTCACAAAATGTTTGAAAGAGTCACTTTTAAGTTGACGTCCTCTCTGTTGTGTCATTTTTTAATTTTATTCAGAGATTCTTGACGAGTGCCAACGTAAACTCAAAACAGACCTGAAGAAGAAGTTTCAGCGTGTGTTTGAGGGGATTGCTAAAACAGGAAATTCAAAACTGCTACAAGAGATCTACACTGAGATCTACATCATGATGGAAAAAACAGGTGAAGTCAACATGGAACATGAGGTCAGACAGATTGAAACAGCATCCAGGAAAGCAGACAGACCAGAAACAACAATCAGACAAGAAGACATCTTTAAAGCCTCACCTGGAAGAGATGAACCAATCAGAACAGTGATGACAAAGGGAGTGGCTGGCATTGGGAAAACAGTCTTAACACAGAAGTTCAGTCTGGACTGGGCTGAAGACAAAGCCAACCAGGACATACAGTTCACATTTCCATTCACTTTCAGAGAGCTGAATGTGCTGAAAGAGAAAAAGTACAGCTTGGTGGAACTTGTTCATCACTTCTTTACTGAAACCAAAGAAGCAGGAATCTGCAGGTTTGAAGACTTCCAGGTTGTGTTCATCTTTGACGGTCTGGATGAGTGTCGACTTCCTCTGGACTTCCACAAGACTGAGATCCTGACTGATGTTACAGAGTCCACCTCAGTGGATGTGCTGCTGACAAACCTCATCAGGGGGAAACTGCTTCCCTCTGCTCGCCTCTGGATAACCACAAGACCTGCAGCAGCCAATCAGATCCCTCCTGACTGTGTTGACATGGTGACAGAGGTCAGAGGGTTCACTGACCCACAGAAGGACGAGTACTTCAGGAAGAGATTCAGAGATGAGGAGCAGGCCAGCAGAATCGTCTCCCACATCAAGACATCACGAAGCCTCCACATCATGTGCCACATCCCAGTCTTCTGCTGGATCTCTGCTACAGTTCTGGAGGATCTGTTGAAGACCAGAGAGGGAGGAGAGCTGCCCAAGACCCTGACTGAGATGTACATCCACTTCCTGGTGGTTCAGTCCAAAGTGAAGAACATCAAGTATGATGGAGGAGCTGAGACAGATCCACACTGGAGTCCAGAGAGCAGGAAGATGATTGAGTCTCTGGGAAAACTGGCTTTTGAGCAGCTGCAGAAAGGAAACCTGATCTTCTATGAATCAGACCTGACAGAGTGTGGCATCGATATCAGAGCAGCCTCAGTGTACTCAGGAGTGTTCACACAGATCTTTAAAGAGGAGAGAGGACTGTACCAGGACACGGTGTTCTGCTTCGTCCATCTGAGTGTTCAGGAGTTTCTGGCTGCTCTTCATGTCCATCTGACATTCATCAACTCTGGAGTCAATCTGCTGTCAGAAGAACAAACAACATCCAAGTTTCCTAAAGTCTTCAGAGACAAACCTAAAGTAAAACGTCTCTACCAGAGTGCTGTGGACAAGGCCTTACAGAGTCCAAATGGACACCTGGACTTGTTCCTCCGCTTCCTCCTGGGACTTTCACTGCAGACCAATCAGACTCTTCTACGAGGTCTGCTGACACAGACAGGAAGTGACTCAAAAACCAATCAGGAAACAGTCGAGTACATCAAGAAGAAGATCGAAGAGACTCCCTCTGCAGAGAGAAGCATCAATCTGTTCCACTGTCTGAATGAACTGAATGATCGTTCTCTAGTGGAGCAGATCCAACAGTACCTGAGTTCAGGAAGTCTCTCCACAGATGAACTCTCTCCTGCTCAGTGGTCAGCTCTGGTCTTCATCTTACTGACATCAGAAGAAGATCTGGACGTGTTTGACCTGAAGAAATTCTCTGCTTCAGAGGAGGTTCTTCTGCGGCTGCTGCCAGTGATCAAAGCCTCCAACAAAGCTCTGTAAGTGTGATTTATTCATCAATAAATACTCTGATATCTTTCAGCTGGAGAAAAAAAACTTATAACTTGTTTCCTTTCAAATCAAATCAAATTTTATTTGTATAGCCCAAATTCACAAAACACGTTTGCCTCAGAGGGCTTTACAATCTGTACAATCTGTGACACCCTCTGTCCTTAGACCCTCTGTCCTTAGACCCTCTGTCCTTAGACCCTCTGTCCTCAGACCCTCTGTCCTTAGACCCTCGGTTCGAGTGAGGAAAAACTTGCCCACAAAAACCCTTTTAACAGGAAAAAGGTGGAAGAAACCTCAGGAAGAGCCACAGAGGAGGGATCCCTCTACCAGGACGGACAGACGTGCAATAGATGTCACATGTACAGAACAAATCAACAGAGACATATTGTACGATTACAATGAATGATAAAATGATTACAGTATACAGAGTACACAGAGATATGGTAACAATAATGACAGTAATAATATAAGTAGTGGACGTCGTGCAGGACCACAGCAGCAGCCACGATCCATGAGAACCTGCTGGACGAGAGAGCACAGAAACTCCAGGGAAGAAGTTTAGTTAGTAACATGCGTTAACATGCATTAATGAGACATGCATGTTTACAGATGGTGATAGAGAGAGAGAGAGAGAGAGAGAGAGAGAGAGAGAGAGAGAGAGAGAGAGAGAGACAGAGAGAGACAGAGAGAGACAGAGAGAGACAGAGAGAGACAGAGAGAGACAGAGAGAGATTTGAGTAGAGTTTTCAGTAAAGGGAGATGTGACTACATCTTCAACCAGTACCGTGCCTGACTAGGCATAACCCTGAGAGAGAGAGACAGAGAGAGAAGGAGGGAGAGGGAGTCCCCCGGCAGTCTAGTCCTATAGCAGCATAACTAAGGGATGACCTGAGCCAGCCCTAACTATAAGCTCTATCAAAAAGGAAAGTCTTAAGTCTACTCTTAAAAGTGTTGACTGTGTCTGCCTCACGAACCCAAAATGGTAGTTTGTTCCACAGAAGAGGAGCTTGGTAGCTGAAAGCTCTGGCTCCCAGTCTACTTTTGGAAACTATAGGAACCACAAGGAACCCAGCATTCTGAGAGCGCAGCGTTCTAGAGGGGTAGTAAGGTACTATGAGCTCTTTAAGATATGATGGTGCCTGACCATGAAGAGCTTTGTATGTAAGGAGAAGAATTTTAAATTCTATTCTAGATTTAACAGGTAGCCAATGCAAAGAAGCCAAAATGGGAGAGATGTGATCTCTGATCTTGGTTCCTGTCAGAACACGTGCAGCAGCATTCTGAATTAGCTGCAAAGTCCTAAGAGACTTACTGGAGCAGCCTGCTAACAAAGAGTTACAATAGTCCAGCCTAGAAGTAACAAATGCATGGACTAGTTTTCCTGCATCCGCTTGAGATACGATGCGTCTGATTTTGGCGATGTTACGTAAGTGGAAGAAAGCAGTCCTCGAAATTTGTTTTATGTGACATTAAAGGACAAATCCTGATCAAAAACAACTCCAAGATTCTTTACGGTGGAGCTGGAGGCCAGGGTGATCTCGTCTAAAGTAACTAAGTCTCTAGAAAGAGAGTTTCTGAGGTTCTTGGGTCCAATTACAAGAACTTCAGTTTTGTCTGAATTTAACATCAGAAAATTGTAGGTCATCCAACTTTTATATCCTTAAGGCACGCTTGGAGTTTAGTTAACTGATTGGTTTCATCAGGCTTGATCGATAAATATAATTGGGTGTCCTCAGCATAACAATGAAAATTAATGGAGTGATTCCTAATAATGTTCCCTAGAGGAAGCATATATAAACTGAATAGAAGTGGTCCTAGCACAGAACCTTGTGGAACTCCATGACAAACTTTGGTATGCATGGAGGATTCATCATTGACATGAACAAACTGAGATCGATCTAAAAAATACGATTTAAACCAGCTTAGGGCGGTTCCTTTGATGCCAATTAGATGTTCCAGTCTCCGTAAAAGAATTTGATGGTCAATGGTGTCAATGGTACAGAGATGAGTCCTTTGTCTGATGCCATTAGGAGGTCATTTGTAACTTTGACTAGTGCGGTCTCTGTGCTATGATGCACTCTAAATCCTGACTGAAAATCCTCAAATAAACTGTTCTCATGGAGAAAGTCACACAGCTGATTGGCTACAGCTTTCTCAAGTATCTTAGAGAGAAAGGGAAGGTTTGATATCGGTCTGTAATTGGCTAAAACCTCTGGATCTAGAGTGGGCTTTTTAAGAAGAGGTTTAATTACAGCTACTTTAAAAGACTGTGGTACATATCCTGATAATAATCTGTTTTATCTGTTTCCTTTCTGTTGTTTCTCCAGACTGAGTGTCTGTAACCTCTCAGAGAGAAGCTGTGAAGCTCTGTCCTCAGTTCTCAGCTCCCAGTCCTCTAGTCTGAAAGATCTGGACCTGAGTAACAACAACCTGCAGGATTTAGGAGTGAAGCTGCTGTCTGCTGGACTGGAGAGTCCACACTGTACACTGGAAAGTCTCAGGTCAGATGAAGACACAGTTTGTGTTCATGTTTTAAAATGATTTGTCTCAGCTCCATATAATTTAAACAGCCTCTGTCATCAGAGTTCATGAATCTCTTCTGTCAGGATTTCAAATTTTACAGTATAAAGTCTTTGAATTTTCTGATAGACTTTATTATAATTCAGATTTACATATTGTAAAGCTCCTAATATGAACTGAGATGAAGAACCTTTTTTTAATCATGCAACTTTTAATTCCAGTTTTTTACTGATTTAGTCACGTCTTCAAAATGGTTAAAGTCAAACAGCAGTGATTTTAACATGTGCTGAAAAGAGATTATAAATACTGTTTCACCAAAAGTCCAGAGTCAACATTTTAACACAAATGTTATTTGTCTTCTTGTTCATTATTTCCTCTCCAGACTGAGTGACTGTAACCTCTCAGGGAGAAACTGTGAAGCTCTGTCCTCAGTTCTCAGCTCCCAGTCCTCTAGTCTGAAAGATCTGGACCTGAGTAACAACAACCTGCAGGATTCAGGAGTGAAGCTGCTGTCTGCTGGACTGGAGAGTCCACACTGTACACTGGAAAGTATCAGGTCAGATGAAGACACAGTTTGTGTTCATGTTTTAAAATGATTTGTCGGGGCGGTGTTTAGCTCAGTTGGTAGAGCAGCCGCCCCATGCGCGAAGGCTCAGTCCTTGCTGCGGGAGCCCAGGGTTTGAGTCCGGCCTGTGGCTCTTTACCGCATGTCATTCCCCATCTCTCTCTCCCCACATTTCCTGTCACTCTTCAGCTGTCTCTATCAGAATAAAGCTTGAAAAGGCCAGAATATAATCTTAAAAAAAAAAAAAAAAAGATTTGTCTCAGCTCCATATAATTTAAACAGCCTCTGTCATCAGAGTTCATGAATCTCTTCTGTCAGGATTTCAAATTTCACAGTATAAAAAGTCTTTAAATTTTCTGATGGACTTTATTATAATTCAGATTTATATATTGTAAAGCTCCTAATATGAACTGAGATGAAGAACCTTTTTTTAATCATGTAACTTTTAATTCCAGTTTTTACTGATTTAGTCACGTCTTCAAAATGGTTAAAGTCAAACAGCAGTGATTTTAACATGTGCTGAAAAGAGATTATAAATACTGTTTCACCAAAAGTCCAGAGTCATTTTAACACAAATGTTATTTGTCTTCTTGTTCATTATTTCCTCTCCAGACTGAGTGACTGTAACCTCTCAGAGGGAAGCTGTGAAGCTCTGTCCTCAGTTCTCAGCTCCCAGTCCTCTAGTCTGAAAGATCTGGACCTGAGTAACAACAACCTGCAGGGTTCAGGAGTGAAGCTACTGTCCGCTGGACTGGAGAGTCCACACTGTACACTGGAAAGTCTCAGGTCAGATGAAGACACAGTCTGTGTTCATGTTTTAAAATGATTTGTCGGGGCGGTGTTTAGCTCAGTTGGTAGAGCAGCTGCCCCATGTACAAAGGCTCAGTCCTTGCTGCGGGAGCCCAGGGTTCGAGTCCGGCCTGTGGCTCTTTAACTGCATGTCATTCCCCATCTCTCTCTCCCCACATTTCCTGTCACTCTTCAGCTGTCTCTATCAGAATAAAGCTTGAAAAGGCCAAAAAATAATCTTAAAAAAAAAAAAAAAGATTTGTCTCAGCTCCATATAATTTAAACAGCCTCTGTCATCAGAGTTCATGAATATCTTCTGTCAGGATTTCAAATTTTACAGTATAAAAAGTCTTTGAATTTTCTGATAGACTTTATTATAATTCAGATTTACAGATTGTAAAGCTCCTAATATGAACTGAGATGAAGAACCTTTTTTTAATCATGCAACTTTTAATTCCAGTTTTTTACTGATTTAGTCACGTCTTCAAAATGGTTAAAGTCAAACAGCAGTGATTTTAACATGTGCTGAAAAGAGATTATAAATACTGTTTCACCAAAAGTCCAGAGTCATTTTAACACAAATGTTATTTGTCTTCTTGTTCATTATTTCCTCTCCAGACTGAGTGACTGTAACCTCTCAGAGAGAAGCTGTGAAGCTCTGTCCTCAGTTCTCAGCTCCCAGTCCTCTAGTCTGAAAGATCTGGACCTGAGTAACAACAACCTGCAGGATTCAGGAGTGAAGCTGCTGTCTGCTGGACTGGAGAGTCCACACTGTACACTGGAAAGTCTCAGGTCAGGATCCATTAACCCATTCAGCTGATGACCATTTAAATCTGATTTACATGAGTTGATAAACAGCTAACCTGTGTAGGATTGTGTCTGCTAATATGATTTGTCAAAGGAGCTTTAAGCTGATTTCAGAGATTTCTTCTAATAACTCTCTGATTCAGTCATTGTATTATATATTTATTTATTTGTAGACAGTTTCTTCTTGTATTTGACTGATGCAGCAGGACCTCAGATGATCTTCCATGTGTGTTGTTTTGTGTGTTTTCAGGCTGTCAGGCTGTCTGATCACAGAGGAAGGCTGTACTTCTCTGGCCTCAGCTCTGAGCTCCAACCCCTCCCATCTGAGAGAGCTGGACCTGAGCTACAATCATCCAGGAGACTCAGGAGTGAAGCTGCTGTCTGCTGGACTGGAGGATCCACACTGGAGACTGGACACTCTCAGGTATGAAGAGGCCTGCTGCAGCCACAGACAATCAGTGTGATAGAGGAGGAAGAGCTGGAAACATTTTCTCTGTCAAAGCTGGTGACAGATCTCAACTCAATCTTTGTCTGCGGTCCAATAGTCAAAAAAATGACCTCCTCTGTCCTTTCCTAAACACTTTTCCTCCACCTCGTTGGAAAAGGTCATGAGGTCAAGGAAAAATGTGAAGGATCATTTATAAGGACTTAGGAAAAGATCACCACAGTGCTCAGAGAGTCTGACTGCACTTTCACTAGGCTATGTAATCATGTGACGGTGGATGTTGTTGACGTGGTCTGTGTGAAAACTACAAAGTTCAGAAGATGGACTACAAAAAGCTCCATCTTAGATACTTCTCCCTGTGCGTTCTTACCGTGTTGTTTCATGCAGGATATATAAACGTGGACGAGCCGGTGAAAAATCTGACTTCATTATCAACGTCAGAACTGAAATAAAATGGAATATTGTGGAGGAGCTAGCAAACAGCACATGGAGTAGACGTGCTTCCTGAGGCTCCTCCATGTCAGTCATTATATTTCATATTTTTACAGTGTCACATTTGATTTCACTTGCCTCGGAAACTTCTCTGATCACACTTATCGGGACTCTTACCCCGACGTTATGGTGAGAAGGCGCTCATACTGCGACTGGTTGAAGTTGAATATTATTATTATTTTCCCGGACTACACACCAGATGTGGTGCAGCAAGTTTAGCGAGGTGTTGAGCAGATTGCAGGAGCTGAAGGTGGAGCATAGTCTCCTCTTTCCAGTGAAGCTCCACATCAAACACAAGGGCCGCTCCAGGTTTTCACGACTTGTTTTGTTCGTGATTTTAAGAAATAGTGAATGAAACACATATCTCTGATATGTTTCATTTTTCTTTGGAGAGCAACGCACAACATATTTACTCAGCACAATGTCAAGTTTGTCTTTATCCTCTTCAGACTCAAACACACTGTAGTTAGCAGTAAAGCTACCTTTCTAGCATCCGGCTTTGTTTTCAGCCCCATGGCCGCAACACCTAGTTGAAACTGTTGCTTGAAAGCCAGTTGCTGTCAACATTCCCTGTCTGTTAAGCTTGTGCTGGGCAGGACACTGAACCCACAAAGCAGACCCAAAAACAGGAGTAAATGAAGAAGGCTTTATTTGCCAAAATCAAAGTCACGAGCAGAAAAGTCAGGGGAAATCCAGGGGGGAAATAAACTCCAGGGCAGGACGACGAGGACGAGGGAGATGACAAAGGCAGGCTGAGCGGGGCGGGCAGGCAGGGCAGGTGAGTTCAGCAGGACTGGAGGCAAAAACAGAGTAAGGGTCAAAACGAGCATAAAACAAAAACAAACGCAACAAGAAATGGTCAAATAAGTTCTACTGGAGCCGGTACGGAAAATTACCACGGTAGGTACGTCAACGAACTGGCAGAGTCTGGATGGGAGAACAGAGTTAAATACTGCAGGAGGTTGATTAGATGATGAGAGGCAGGTGTGGAAGCAGAGCAGGTGAGGATCAATGAGGGAGTGGTAGAAGAAGTAGGTCAGCCACGCCCAACCTGCACAGACAGGGAAAACAGACAAAACAGACACAGAACACGAAGGGCAGGGAAACACCAGGAAGACACAGGGTAACAGACAAACGTAGCTTATCCTAACAGTACACCCCCCCCCCCTTAATGGGAGCCTCCCGGCGACCCACCGGGCTTGTCAGGATGGTCCCGATGAAAATCAGAGATCAGGGTCCAGGGTAAAAGAGCGGGGCACCCAGGAACGCTCCTCAGGACCGTACACCTCCGTCCACCAGGTACTGTAGCACCCGGCCTCGACACCGGACATCCAAAAGACGGTGAACAGTGAACGCTGGATGGTTGTCAATGAGATCTACATCTCTTGGCAGCCTGGATGTAGGCCACATTCTTGTGGCCCGTCCAGACGATGAATGGTTTCCCTGTCCCCTCTAGCCAATGCCTCCATTCCTCCAAAACCAACTTGACGGTCAATAGCTCACGGTTGCCAACATCGTAATTCCGCTCTGTGGGAGACAAACGACGGGAGAAAAAAGCGCAGGGGTGCAAACGTTTATCAGGACCAACAAGCTGAGATATCACAGCCCCGACCCCTGCATCAGAAGCATCCACTTCAACGATGAACTGCTTACTGGGGTCGGGCTGGACAAGAATAGGTGCTGATGTGAACTCAACTCAACTCAACTTTATTTATAGAGCCCTTTAAAAACAGCCACAGCTGAGACAAAGTGCTGTACATAAATAAATAAAAATAAAAATAAAAATATGTAATGTAAGACAAAAAACATCAAAACAATAAAAACAATAAGAAAATAGCAATGTTAAAACAATAAAAACACTAAAACAAAAAACAAAGTCTCATGCTGGGTTAAAAGCCAAGGAATAAAAATGGGTTTTAAGACGAGTTTTAAAAATGGACAGTGAGGGGGCTTGTCTGATGTGCAGTGGGAGGTCATTCCAAAGTTTGGGACCGGCAGCAGAGAAGGCTCTGTCCCCTCTGAGCTTCCGCTTAGACCTCGGTACCTTCAGGAGCAGCTGATCAGCTGACCTGAGGCACCGAGCAGGAGTGTAGGGGTGGAGCAGCTCAGAGAGGTAAGGCGGGGCGAGACCATTTAAAGACTTAAAAACAAAATAATTTTAAAATGAACTCTAAAGTGCACAGGTAGCCAATGAAGGGAGGCCAGAATGGAAGTAATGTGCTCCCTCTTATGTGTTCCAGTTAAGAGGCGAGCAGCAGCGTTTTGTACTAGCTGGAGACGTGTGAGGGAGGACTGGCTGACTCCAAAATAAAGTGCATTGCAGTAATCCAGCCGAGATGTGACGAAGGTGTGGATTACTATTTCAAAGTGCTTATGGGCAAGAAAGGGCTTCACCTTTGCCAGCTGCCTAAGATAAAAAAAGCTGGACTTGACTACTGCACCAATTTGCCGATCTAATTTAAAATCACTGTCCATCTTAAAACCCAAGTTTGTGACTGTTGGCTTCATGTAGTGCGCCAGGGGGCCCAAGTCAACAGGGGGGGTTTCACAAGGACCAAACACCATCACTTCTGTTTTGTTTTCATTAAATTTTAAAAAGTTCAGGGACATCCAGGCTTTAATGTCTTCAAGACATAACAGAAGTGGTCTAATGGAGAAAGCATCTTTCTTCTTCAGAGGCACATAAATCTGGCTGTCGTCAGCGTAACAGTGGAAAGAGATGCCATGCTTTCTCAGGATGGAACCCAGGGGCAGCAGATACAGCGAGAAGAGCAAGGGCCCTAAAATTGAACCCTGAAGAACCCCATATGACAGCGGAGCAGAGCGGGACTCAGAACCACCAAGGCTTACGCACATGGTTCTGTCTGCCAGATAGGATCTGAACCAATCCAAGGCGGTACCACAAATGCCCACTAGGTGCTGCAACCGAGCCACTAAGATGTCGTGGTCCACAGTATCAAAAGCCGCCGTTAAGTCCAGCAGGACAAGAATCGCATACTCTCCAGAGTCATTTGCCAAGAGGATGTCATTAAAAACTCTTAATAAAGCTGACTCTGTACTGTGCAGTGTTTTAAAACCGGACTGGAAAACCTCCAGGACATCATGCTCATCCAGAAAAGACTTTAATTGAACATGAACAACTTTCTCCAGGATTTTGGAGATAAAAGGCAGCTTGGAGATGGGTCTAAAATTGGCTAGCACATCACGATCAAGACCAGGTTTCTTGAGCAGGGGTTGCACCACAGCATGTTTAAAACTTTGGGGGACAACACCAGAGAACAGACTGCTGTTAATAATGGCCAGAACCGACTGCCCTATACTGGGGAAAACCTCTTTAAAAAAGTGAGGTGGGACAGTGTCACGGGGAGAACCTGATGGCTTAATCTGGCCAACCACATCTTCTAAAACCTTCAGCAAGGAGCAGGGTCAGAGGGGTCAGGCACACGCAGTAGCAACCTTATCAGTGAAGAAGTCCAGGAAGCTATTGCACATTTCAGGGGATGCTTCTGTGCACACCTGCGTTCAGCTTTGCGACACTCCTGTCTAGCTGCACAAGTTCTCGCATTGAACCAGGGCTCAGGTTTAACTTTGGGCCGCACAGTTTTTAATGGAGCCACAGAGTCCAGTATGGTTCGGCAGGAGGAGTGAAACCAAGCGCTGAGCTCTTCCGTGTTTGCAGATGTTGAGCCAGAGGAGTCACACAGCTGGCTGAAAGCAGAGGAGAACTGACCGGCAGAGACAGGGTTAAAAATCTGACGGCTCCGAGCAGAAGCGCCAGATTTAACTGCAGTACAGGAAAAAGCAGCTTCAAACAGTACAGGCATGTGATCAGAAACACATTGTCACAGAGTTCCAGGTTGGACACAGACAAACCATGAGAGAGGACAAGGTCTAATGTGTGTCCATGTTCGCGTGTGGGACCAGATACACACTGCACCAAATTAAAAGAGTCAATAAAGCTTAAAAAGTCCTTCACCAACGGCTTGTCAGGACAGCACACGTGAATGTTAAAATCCCCAACAAGAAGGACACGATCATACTTAGGCATAATTTCAGTCAGAAGATCAGAGAAGTCATTTAAAAAGTCCTTATTGTATTTGGGAGGACGGTAGATGTCGGAGCGACCCACCTCGAATAAGATCGTTTCAAAGCTGGAAGAGGAGGATGAGACGGCGCACTGCTTACATTTAAAATCATTTTTATAAACAGTCGCCGTTCCTCCTCCACGGCCCGAGGTCCGCGGGCAGTTAAAATAAGAACAGCCAGCCGGTAAAAGTTCGATCAGAGGGCTGCACTCACTGGCACTGATCCAAGTCTCCGTCACGCAGAGAAAATCCAGGCCACGGGAGATAAAGAAATCCTTTAGGATAAACGTTTTATTCGCCAGTGATCTGGCGTTCACCAGGCCGATCCTGACGGGAGCCGGGGGCTGCGGTTCGGCGGATCCGTGAGACCGTGGCAGCGTCTTCAGGAACCGGAGGTTCACCCCGCGCTGAGAAAGCCGAGGAGGGCAGGGGCGGCAGGGCCGGAGTCCCTCAAACGATCCAGTGACAGGTACAAGGCAGGCGTCGATGGGATCCAGGAAACACCGGGGCACAACGAAGGGATGGATTAATCCAAGTTTTGTCCGGGAAATGGACAAAGATCGGGCCAGCCAGGCCTTGAGCTTCACCGGCCGACCGCTGCGTTTGCCGCGGCGACGGAGACACTTCCGCCGAGGAGGTAGGGCCGAGGCCCGGAACAGGTGAGTCGGGATCCCCGCCAGTAGCGGGGGCACAGTTTTTTGTCCACCATGCTCAAACGCAGCCAAATCCCTGGCATTATGTCGGAGATCCAAAAGAGATTGGCGATCATACACCAGCAGAGACTTGATCTGTGTAGTGCCAAGGGTTATAAACAACAAAAACACAAACCACTGTAGGAGCAGCAGCAGGCGGCCAGGTACACACACCGGCGCCATACTTCGCATCTCATCCACTTCGACAGACCACAGGTGTTTTAGTTGCACAAAAGCATTGTCTGCCTCAGAAGACCAACAGAACACCACATTGGAAGACGTAAGTCTAGTGAGAGGTGAGGCAACCTTACTGTAGTCCCGGATAAAACGTCGGTAGAAATTGGCAAACCCCAGGAAGCGCTGTAACTCCTTCTGAGTCCTGGGTACGGGCCAGTCCTCCGCGGCGCGCACCTTTCAGGATCCGCCATGACTCTCCCGCCCTGAATGACAAAACCAAGGAAGGAAACGGTGCTGACATGAAATTCGCACTTTTCGGCCTTAGCAAACAGCTTGTTCTCCAGGAGGCGGGTGAGCACTTGGCGGACGTGGGAGACGTGTTCCTCAGGTGATCTGGCGAAAACCAGGATGTCATCTAAATAGACGAACACAAATCTATTAAGAAAATCACGGAGGACATCATTGATCAGGGCCTGGAAGATGGCAGGAGCGTTTGTGAGACCAAAAGGCATGACTAAGTACTCCAAATGGCCTTAAAGGAGTATTAAATGCCATTTTCACTCATCCCCCTCCCTTATACGCACCAGATGATAAGCATTACGTAGATCCAGCTTAGAAAATATTCGGGCACCTTCAAGAGATTCAAAAGCAGAGTTAATCAGAGGAAGGTACTTGTTTTTAACAGTGATGTCGTTAAGACCTTAAAATCAATGCATGGTCTGGGAGTTTTGTCCTTCTTCTTCACAAAAAAGAATCCTGCCCCTAGGGGCGAGGAGGAAGGACGAATGATATCTGCGGCCAGGGACTCAGTGATGTACTTCTCCATGGCTTCCCTCTCAGGCCGAGACAGGTTGTATAGTCGGCTGGAAGGAAGCGGGGCCACAGGTAGCAGGTCAATGGCGCAGTCGTAGGAACGGTGAGGAGGCAAAGACAAGGCCCTGCTCTTGCTGAACACTTCACGGAGGTCATGATATTCTGTTGGCACTCTGGAGAGATCAGGAAGACTAGTCTCAGCAAGAGATGGTGAAACAGCTCCATCTGCAGGTGGTAATGCAGACTTGAGACACACAGCATGACAATGAGAGCTCCAACCCACTATTCTCCCCAGTGCCCAGTCAACGTGTGGGTTATGGAGTCTGAGCCAAGGGTAACCCAAAACCAGTGGAGTCTGAGGTGAAGGAATGAGGAAAAAAGGGAGAGATTCATGATGGTTACCGGAGATGACCAGGGACACAGGAACAGTCCTGTGGGTTACCTCAGTGAAGACTTTACCGTCCAAGGCAAGGGCAGGTATGGGCTTGTCCAATGGCTCCACTGAAAAACCCAGTTGTTTAGCTAGGGCCTCATCCATTAGATTATCCTCTGCACCTGAATCGATAAGGGCTTGCAAAGGGAACACAACAGGGCCAATGCAAAGTGAAGCATTTACTAACAGCCGAGCATGGGATGGGGATGTTTCAGAAGGAGATTTCTGGCTTCTCAATACCCCCATCTTTATTGGCGAGCGGGACCTTTTGGGCGAACAGGACAAGCAAGACAAAGTGACCACACTTACCACAGTACAGGCACTGACCAGCTCGAATCCTGCGGAGTCGCTCCTGCGGCGTGAGTTTGGCACGTCCTAGTTGCATTGGTTCATCCTCCGCAGGTCGAGCTGGGGGTGTAATGGAGCTACCTGACTGGGCAGAGGCACCGGTGGAAGAGCGCCGATCACTCCTGGACGGGTTTCTGGTGGCGGCGCCTGCCCATTCCTGACGCCTCTCACAAAGGCGGTTGTCGATCTTGATGGCCAGGGACACGAGGGAGGGTAGATCGGTGGGCTCATCACGGGTGGCTAACTCGTCCTTTAGTTGCTTGTTCAGGCCCCTGGAAAACACAGCCTTGAGTGCCGACTCATTGCACTGAGCATCTGCAGCCAAAGTCCAAAAGTCCACAGAGTAGTCTGCCACAGAACGACTACCCTGTTGGAGCTCAAGAAGTTGGCTGGAAGCATTTCCACTATGACTGGGGTGGTCAAAAACAGACTTAAGTCTAGCCTCAAAATCAGAAAACAAAAGGGAGCTGAGATTTACACTGGAGCTCACTGCCTCTGCCCATGCCAACGCTCTGTCCCGAAGCAGTCCGAGGACATAATGGGTCTTGGAGGAATCCGAGGAGAAAGAGAGCAGCCGTTGGTGAAATATCATGCCACACTGTAGTAAAAATCCCCAGCACTTATCCAATTCCCCAAAAAATGGATCTGGATCACTTACATGATTATCCCGGAGGGAGGGAGAACAAACCGGAGCTTCAGCAGGAGTCGGGACCATAGACTGGACTGAACTGGAGAGAGAGGATACCTGCTGCGTTAGCTCCGCAAGTTGCGTCTTGGTCTGCATGCTGCACTCGAAAAGGGCCCAGATGAGCTGCTCATGTTGGCCCAGCAGGGCTCCCTGGGCGGACAGGGCATTGTGAGTCAGGTCTGCGGGGTCCATAGTGTGGCCAGTTCGTACTGTTAAGCTTGTGCTGGGCAGGACACTGAACCCACAAAGCAGACCCGAAAACAGGAGTAAATGAAGAAGACTTTATTTGCCAAAATCAAAGTCACGAGCAGACAAGACAGGGGAAATCCAGGGGGGAAAAAACTCCAGGGCAGGACGACGAGGACGAGGGAGATGACAAAGACAGGCTGAGCGGGGCGGGCAGGCAGGCTAGGAAACACCAGATACCAAACCTAGCACATCCTAACACCGTCAGCTTTAAACTCTCTGGAGGCTTTAACAGATCCATGTTGCTTTCCTTCGCTGGTTTTACTCCTGGTACCATGTTTTGTTCGTGATTTTAAGAAACCAAACCTGGATCACTTTGATGAAATCTTTATTGGTCATCTTGCGTGCTCATACACCTGTGCCTGTGCATCCCTGTCCATCACCTTTATAGCCCCGCCCAGCTAAAACTATCCCCAACAAACCGCTACTGACACCTTGTGGTCAACAACAATCTTACTTCATCTTCACAAGATACTGATGGCCCTGGGTTTGATACTCTGTGTGAGAGGTAGACAACAATGGTTCAGGTGAAAGGCCAGGCTCTGTTTGGTGAGGAGGTGTAGATGGCCTCGGTGCTGTGGGGTGGACTCATCCATGTTGAGCTGCTTCAGTCTATTACACCTTGGGATCATCCATATACTCAGTAGAAGGAGCCTGACCTTCATTAGTGCGCTCATCAATAGGATGAATGGCATCAGTCACTCAATCAGCCATGTTAGGTCACTGTGTGGAGTGTGGCTCAATCTCTGGCTCCAAGGACCATTTGTTGTGGATATAAAGGGACAGACAGACAGACAGACAGACAGGCAGCTTTGGTTGAGAGACATAGACAGTGAATGAGAGTGAGTGAGCGTCGGCCTCGATAAAGTTGTTAATCAGAGAAATAAAAAGCTCTCTCCTGATTGGTCCACAGAGGTTACGTTCAACACAAACAGACAAACTCCCAGAAGCCATCTTTTCCCTGCAGCGCCTCCTCCTGTCTGAACGCTGCGTTACTTTCTTGTTGCCGCCACAAGGAATTGTGGGACGGCATTATCTCCTTTCCTTTGGTAAAGGATGGTCCAGTGTCTCCTCTGCTAAAGGAGACAAGAAAGGAAGCAGTGAAGCTCTTTTCCTTCTTCAGAGAATTCAAACAGCTCTTATCATGGCTGACACTTAAATCCTTCTGGGTCATTTCACTCAGTGAGGAACCTTCCTGAACAAAAAGACTATTGGACCGGAGCCTTTGACTTTTGTTGTTTCTAAATTGAGTTACCTGCAAATGTTGAAAGTGAAACCTGATTAGATTGAATAAAGGATTCAAAAGGAATCAGATAGTGGATTTGGATTGAATCAAATGAATCAAATCCCAACCCTCCATGTGAACAGAAAAACCAAACTGTGTATGAGAGTGATGTAATGTCCATGTTTGCATGCTGAAAGAGGATGTGCTGGTCTGACCCCCCTCCTCCTTTCAGGGTGGAGCCTGCTGGAGTCCGATGGTTGAGACCAGGTCTGAGGAAGTGTAAGTGTGTTTTTAATTTGATTCATGAAAACAAACCATCTTCAAACTGTGACATCACTCCTTCAAATCTCTGATGTCATCATCAATAAATGAACAGATGATAGATTAATAACTGTCTTGTTCTCTCCATCAGATTCCTGTGAACTCACAGTCGACACAAACACAGTAAGCAGAAAGATCAAACTGTCTGACAACAACAGGAAGATGACATATGTGTATGAGGATCAGTCATATCCTGATCATCCAGACAGATTTGACTGTCCTCAGCTGCTGTGTAGAACTGGTCTGACTGGTCGCTGTTACTGGGAGGTCGAGAGGAGAGGAGGAGTTCATATATCAGTGAGTTACAGAAGAATCAGAAGGAAAGGAGACAGTGATGACTGTGAGTTTGGAGGGAACGATCAGTCCTGGAGTCTGTTCTGCTATGATGGTGGTTACTCTGTCAGGCACAATAACAGAACAACATCCACCACCTCCTCCTCCTCCTCCTTCTCCTCCTCCTCCTCCTCGGTCTCTAACAGAGTAGCAGTGTATGTGGACTGTCCTGCTGGCACTCTGTCCTTCTACAGAGTCTCCTCTGACACACTGATCCACCTCCACACCTTCAACACCACATTCACTGAACCTCTTTATCCTGGGTTTGGACTCTGGTTGTCTGGTTGTTCAGTGTCTCTGTGTCGTCTGTAGGACGGAGAGTCTCCTCCTGTCAGACAAACATTGTCTCTGCTGAACAGATCAGTTGAGTGTGTCCAGGATCACACAGCTGATGTTATTTCTGTCCCACACCATGTGTCCCTGGTTAGATTCTGGTGGGGACCTTTGCTGCATGTCATACCCCTCTCTCTACCCCCATGTTTCCTGTCTGCGTCTCCTACGTGTCCGTAAAGACAAAATGTCCAAAACAAAGACAGAGACCTGAAATAAAATGTGTCATGAGCGCAGAGCATGATGGGATATGTTAAAACAAACACACTTCTTGTTTGATATTAAAACTTATTTTGATTGAGATGCTAAAGTCTCCCCGGCGTTGGCCTCGCAGACCACAGGTCCACAAAAGACACTCATCATCGCTGCGATTCACTGGTCAACACCGGCAGTCTGCTCATCCACAGGAAAGCACAACACGTGGGAGCCAGAGAAGAATCTGGACTGCCCAGAGCTGATTTCAGAATTCATGAAGACCTACAAGAAAAGCAGCGGTGGGAGCTCCACACCTAGCAGCGGGGGCAGCAAATCAAGCACAGGCTCCTTGGGGCGCTCCAAAGACTCCAGTACCTCAAAGAAGAGAAGCTCAGATGATGATGAGGAGGGTGGAAGGAAGCCCAGAAAGAAAAAGGAGGATGACGTTCTAGTTGCACGTGGCTTTGAGAGAGGACTTGAGCCAGAGAAGATCATAGGAGCAGCTGACTCTCGTGGTGACCTAATGTTTCTTATGAAGTGGAAAGACTCTGATGAGGCTGTTCTCGTGCTTGCCGAGGAAGCCAATCATACGTGCCCACAGATAGTCACAGCCTTCTGTGAGGAGCGTCACACCTGGCACGAAAACAGTGACGAGAAGGAGAAGGATGCAGTCAGCGTGTGAGTGCATGACCTCAGGAGGAAGCAGGTTCACAGGAAACCTCCTCCACTGCAGGGGACTACCTTGAGTCAGATATTTTTCCATCCTCCCTCTTTACCATGTCCAACAACGACACATAGACAGCGGACACAGTCTTGTTCTCTTCGTGCTGAGAAGGATCCATCCGACAGGAGGAGAAGCTGTAGTGGACATGGGTGATATGCTGCTGAGGACGGTTTCTGCTGTTCTGTCTTTGTACTCTTTACCTTCTTTTTAATGTCTCAACATGTTTTAGTGCTTAAAGGATACGATTATGTCAGTAAGGTGTTCTGCATCCATGGCCATCTGTTCAAACTCAGACCATAGTCTTGAGAGCCAGAGGCGGCACGAGCTGCGTTAAGCACGAGCTTGTCCCACGGCAGGAACACAATCCCATTCTAAAGTGTCCATGAGCTGTGCAGCTGTTTGCTTTAAGAACTCACTAACATCACTGAGGAGAAAACCGTAGTGTCAATATTCAGGAACAAGCACCGCAGCACTTTCCTGACTGCATCATCACTTCCTTTTTAAAGAACTTTGTATCTCTTGTACATTTTCCCTTTGTCTTGTCTTCCAGGATATAACTCCTCAGTTTGTGAACTTGCAGGTGACGCCGGCCAATTCTGTCTTTGTAACGGAGTGATGCTGTCCTAGTTTCTTTTTTTATCTTTTCTCATTTCCAAGTTTTGACATGTGAACTTTGTGTGATGTTTTCTTTATGCGATCAGCTGTTCAAGAAAAGGACAATGAAACAAGCTGTGCTCTGTTGTTTTGTCTTTGTAACTGCGGTGTTATCTTTGGACCAGTCTGATGTTCACAGGTTAGACCATCTTCACTGTATCCACATGACATGAAACCAGCATTCATCACCACCAGTCACTTGGGTCTGACCCGTGTGACCAATCTATGATGACAAACCCTGAAGTTTTAATGCTGTTATTCTTGCTGCTGATAGTTTGATTTTTGTTTTTTTAAACAGTGTAATGTGATCAAATCTTTTTCTTCTTTCTCATTGTAATGTTAATTCGACCTCATTAAAACCAGTCTCTGATTGAATTCTGCACATCCTGGGTTTGACTGTAATGTGGAATTTGATTGTTCTTGAAAAGAAGTCTTCAACATTTTTAGGATGATGTTGCTAACCATCAAGCAGAGGTCACATGTTACACACAAGATGGATGCTGGTTTTGTAGTTTGATCTGCTCCAACATGGACTCTGAGGACAAATGTTTCGTTTGTACAGACTTTTGTTTCTTTGTTTTTGCTTTAATTGGCATTTTGAACGAAGGTTGTAACTTTATTCATCTCATACAAAATAAACAAACTTATTTTGATTTCATTTATTTTATTTTTGAGTTGTATTTTCAAAATAAAACAATCAATCAGAAGTTTAATAAATAATCAAACATTGTTTTTATAAAATCAAATCAAAGAACTCAGACTTCAGTTTGTTGGACCACAGCGCCCCCAAGTGGACCCAACCGGTACTACAGCAGCCAGCGGACACCACGCTCACCTGTCCTGTACAGCCCTCTGACAGGTGAGCTGGTTGTCATGGTACCTGTCAGTGGGCGGGTCACAGTCATCAGAGTTGAGATGACGCTGTTTGCAGTGTTGATAAAGTTTTACAGCTGTTCCATGAGTCACGTGAGAAGAACAAAGATATAATGTCATTCTAATGTGTGAATATAAAATCTAAATCACACAGTCATCTAAAGCACCTGAAGAACAAGAACAACCAGAACACCTGATTCATCCTGGAGACCATGACTGACAGGTGAGGAGCTGTCTGTTTGACAGTGACACCAGTGGCGGCACAAAAATCCAATGAAAAATAATAATAATATGAAATCATTCATATTTCCAACATGTGTGTGTTTAAATAATGTTCTACATCCATTAATATGTGTAAAATATGATCTAAGATCCACTGCGCAGCAACATGCTGTCCCTTGTGCGCATGTCTCAGCAGCTCTGGAGAAATCGCCCCGAGGAGGCGGGTCTATGAAGCAGGTAAACCAATCACTGATTTAAGGTGTGAACAATGACGTACGTAACGGTACTCCTCCAAGACCCAACCCTCACTACGGTACCATCACTCCTTCAGCATCCGTCTGAGAGGAGAACTCTGCCGGACAAACTCCGTGTGAAAGAGCTGGACCCAGATCAACCTGACCCTGATATCAGACAGCAAGCTAGAAGCTAATGTTACTGTATATGGAAGGTTTGAGGTCAACCACGTGACATACGTTTCTATATTATACATCCTTTATACAGTGTAAGAGTTCATAGAAACATTTATTCATCTGGATCATTTCATGTTGTTGGATATTGTTCTGCCTGTTAACCACTAACGGCACCTTTCATGTGCTCAACAGCTGATCAGCTGCATATATACTGTAACGGTGGGAGCCGAGCCACTGCTGGCTCAGGCAATGCCTGGAGGAGAGAGAGTAGTGGCATACTACAGCAGGACATTCAACAAGGCAGAACGTCGCTACTGTGTCACCAGAACAGAGCTGCTCGCTGTGGTCAGTGCCATACGGTATTTTAAGTATTACCTGGGCGGCCTCCACTTCACGGTCAGGACTGACCACTCTGCTTTGCAGTGGCTCATGTCTTTCAGAGAACCAGAAGGTCATCTGGCACGCTGGATCGAAGCGCTACAAGCCTATATCTTCACCATGGTCCACAGGCCAGGGGCCCAGCATGGGAACACTGATGCACTTTCCTGCCGCCCCTGCAGCGCTGACTCCTGCCAGTACTGTGAGAAAAGAGAGATGCTGGAGGGAGAGCAGCTACAACCTGATGTGCAGCTGTGGATAGAGCAGAGTGGGCACACAAACAGGGGGATGATGTGGGCATCAGACGTGTGCTCACTTGGGTGACGGCACAGCGTCAACCTCCATGGGAAGATGTCGCCATATTTTGACGAGCCACAAAGGGACTCTGGTCGATGTTTGGAGCCCTGCGCCTGTGTGATGGAGTGCTACAGAGGGGGTGGAAGGAGCCAGCTACAGGAGAGACACGGTGGCAGGTGGTGGTGCCAAAGGCCCTGCAGTCAGTCTGCCAGACCAGGAGGCTGAGACCATCGTGGACGCACTGGTAGAGGGGATGTTCAGCAGAGATCATCCACACTGACCAAGGCAGGAACTTTGAGTCCCGAGTGTTTGCAGCAATGTGTGAAAAACTCGGCTCCCACAAGACCCGCACCACACCCCTCCACCCTCAGAGCGACGGCCTGGAGACATTTAACCACACACTAGAAAAGCAGCTAGTCATCGTGACAGCTAAACACCAACGCGACTGGGATACACACGTCCCCCTGGTGTTAATGGCGTACTGCTCTGCGGCCCAGGTCTCCGTTGCCTGCTCCTCTTCCCTCCTCATGTTGGGCAAAGAGATCCAGACTCCGGCAGAGATGATGGTAGACAAACAATCTGACACCCCTGTGTTTCCCCCGGGACCAGAGAATGCCAGGAAACTACAGGACCGCCTTGAATCTGCCCACGAGTTCGCTAGAGGTCAGCTTCTGAGCGCAGGAGCGAGACAGAAGAGGAACTATGACGTACAGAGGACGCCATTTTGAGGTTGGGGAGTCAGTGTGGGTACATAACCCCCAGAGGAAGAAGGGCAGATGCCCTAAGCTGGACAGTGAGTGGGTGGGGCCCTGCAGGGTCCTAGAGAGACTGTGTGAGGTCGTGTATAGGGTCCAGTTACCACCAAGAGGACGGAAAGTTGCTCTACATCGGGACAGGCTGGCTCCCTACCGGGGCACAGCTGTTCCACTGGGACCTAGGAATGAGACACAAGGGCCCCCGGACACGGCCCAGAGCCCTCAACAAGCCCCCTCCGGTGACCTGATGTGTCATCCGGGCCCTCACAACGTGAACTTGTTGCCCCTGCCCCTTCCCCTTCACCAGGCCATTCCCCAGGCCCTTCTCCTCCTGACCTGGGTCGGACACGGCCACGGAGAAATCACAGACCCCCTGCCCATCAGAGAGACTTTGTTTGCCCCCTTGAGGGCGAGGGACTTTGAAGAGGGGTGGTACTGTAACGGACTGTGTATACACTGCGGCTGTTTGAGTTGTGTTCAGTTAGGTTGCGCTGCAGTGTGTGAGGTGACGTCTGGGGGGCGGCGTTATCAGAGGCTGTGAAGCTGTCAGTCATGGCAGTTGCCATGGCAATGCTGGGCGCGAAGTAGCCAGCTGTGATTGGCGGAGGACCTGTGGGGGTGTGTCCGGGGGGTGGAGAGAGAGACGTGACGGAGCTCATGTGGATGACGCTATATGCCGGTTTGGTTGCGTGTTTTATTGTTTCGTCGTTGGCTGCGGCCCACAGTATCCTGTGTTCGAGCTGAGGAATAAAGTCCAGCAAAACCAGCTCATGCTTCGTCGCTCCATTATTCCGGGTCGCTACAATATCGATATTTTGTTTCCCCAGAAATTATCTTCTACGTTAATACTTCCGGGTCATTTCACTCAGTGAGGAAGGTTCCTAAGCAAATTTGAATATTCGACCGCACCCCAGGACTGTCAGGAGGAAATGAGCAGCTTCTTCTCTCTCAGTGTTTCTTCCACTCATGAAGGTGGAAAGTTTCTGTAAGTCGACCTGAAGTGAGTTCATCAGGTCAGAAATCTGTAAATGTTTGATAATCAGGATCACATCGAGTTTCTTCACTGTTTGAAGAGAAAAAATGTTTCTGTTTAATGAAGTGACAATGAAAGTGAAGAGTTTGTTCTTCCTGAATGTCTGTAATGAGTCTAACCTCTGGGGTGTGGTTGAATAGTCCAAAAATATCTCCTATGTCCTTTCCTAAACACTTTTCCTTGACTTCAGTATAAAAGGAAAAGTCATTTGTTTGACTCTTTGAACAGTTCATGTATCAACTGTCCAGCTCTGAGGCTGCAGACTCTTCAGATGGACCTGCTCAGTGTATCTGATGGAAGAGTGTTTGTGACCTGTTGAAGAAGTGATGTGTCCTGTGATGAAAACCTTGTTGTAGTGACAGAGTGCAGCTCTGCAGCCGGTGTGGACTCTGCTATGAACCAGTGTGAGGACGGAGAGGAGGGAGACCCCCCCTCTAAAAGCACTCTGTGGGGAACATGAAGCTCAGAGGTGAGATGATGATCTCTAACTGTCCACGACTCTTCTCCATGTCACAGCTCAGCACTCTAATCGCTCCACCATCATTATTCACACTCAAAGCTCTGTGTGTTGTGTTAAAGCCCAGTGCAGCACAGACCAGACTCTCCTGAACCAGATCCCAGCTGTGTGTCCATGAAGAGTGCCCGGTCCATGACTCCAACGCCTGATTTTAAGAGACAGGATAATGAGACAGAGTAAGTCAACAGAATCAATGTATATCAAGTCTTGGTCCAAGACATGATTCTGTTATTTTTCTTTCTTTCTATAAACTCTCCAGTAATCAGAACAGCATAAACTCTGTGAAGTGAAGGATGCTGTCATCATTATAGAACAGATTAACAAGCTCTGTGCAGGTTTGCATCATTAAATGTCTTTTAAACGTGATGTTGTCTTCACAGAGTTCATCAGGAGAGCTCAGGGGAACCCAGTGATCAGTCTGCCCAGCAGCATCAAACAGACCTGGACTCCATATTTATGGTGTGCACATGTACAAACACTGGTAAAGTGCCCTCTGAGGTGCCTTTTAGCCTGTTCTCACTACAGGAGTCCAAGATGTGCTGAAAGGTTTATTGAAGCTTGGCCAATGAGAATGGAGGATTTATCAATATTACTGTCATGACATGATGTCACCTCAATTCTGAAGAAGCTGTCCTCTCTAGGTCATCTATATGATGATTTGTGACATAACTCCTCAAATCTATCACTAGAAGGGTAATTACAGCGTTATTAAAAGTGAAGGGCCATTGACCAAGTTCAGAGTGAGAACGTGTTGCAGCCCGTCCAGTGGACCAAACATGGAGAACTAGCAGCAGGCCTTCAGACAGACAGATGAAACATGTTGTGTTCTTCAGGTTTAAACTGAATGTTCACTTTATTGTTCTGTTCCAGCTGCTGGAGGAGAACATTGTCACTTTTGTGAAGAACGAGCTGAAGAGGATCCAGAAGGGTCTGAGTCCAGATGAGCCAGAATGCTTAGAGAGTCAGAGGGAGGATGAGGAGGTGTTGGACGGTGAGGATGAAGAGCAGAGGAGGAGCAGCAGAGAGTCATTTCTGAAGATCACACTGCACTTCCTGAGGAGAATGAAGCAGGAGGAGCTGGCTGACTGTCTGCAGAGCAGTAAGAGGATTTCTCTAAAGATTTAACATGATGGATGAATGAGACATTTACTGATGTCTCAACAGATGGACACAAATATGTTTACATGGATTCTTTAGGGGAATTACATTGTCATATTTTCTTCATAAATCACTGAATGATCTTATTTGTTGTGTCTTCATTCAGGAAGTCATTCTGGAGTTTGTCAGCGTGAACTTAAATCTAACCTGAAGAAGAAGTTCCAGTGTGTGTTTGAGGGGATTGCTAAAACAGGAAACCCAACCCTTCTGAACCAGATCTACACAGAGCTCTACATCACAGAGGGAGGGACTGCAGAGGTCAATGATGAACATGAGGTCAGACAGATTGAAACAGCATCCAGGAAAGCAGACAGACCAGAAACAACAATCAGACAAGAAGACATCTTTAAAGCCTCACCTGGAAGAGATGAACCAATCAGAACAGTGATGACAAAGGGAGTGGCTGGCATTGGGAAAACAGTCTTAACACAGAAGTTCAGTCTGGACTGGGCTGAAGACAAAGCCAACCAGGACATACAGTTCACATTTCCATTCACTTTCAGAGAGCTGAATGTGCTGAAAGAGAAAAAGTACAGCTTGGTGGAACTTGTTCATCACTTCTTTACTGAAACCAAAGAAGCAGGAATCTGCAGGTTTGAAGACTTCCAGGTTGTGTTCATCTTTGACGGTCTGGATGAGTGTCGACTTCATGTTTAGTAACCTGCAGCTGTTTTGTGTCTCGTTCTCTCCATCAGATGTCTGTGAACTGGAAGTCGACACACTCAGTAAACTGTCTGACAACAACAGGAAGGTGACATGTGTGGAGGAGGTTCAGTCATATCCTGATCATCCAGACAGATTTGAGTGGCCTCAGCTGCTGTGTAGAACTGGTCTGACTGGTCGCTGTTACTGGGAGGTCGAGAGGAGAGGAAGAGTTTATATATCAGTGAGTTACAGAAGAATCAGAAGGAGAGGAGACAGAGACTGTTTGTTTGGAGAGAATGATCAGTCCTGGAGTCTGAGCTGCTCTGATGATGATGGTTACTCTGTCTGTCACAATAACAGAAGAACATCCATCTCCTCCTCCTCCTCCTCCTCCTCCTCCTCCTCCTCCTCCTCCTCCTCGGTCTCTGACAGAGTAGCAGTGTATGTGGACTGTCCTGCTGGCACTCTGTCCTTCTACAGAGTCTCCTCTGACACACTGATCCACCTCCACACCTTCAACACCACATTCACTGAACCTCTTTGTCCTGGTTTGGGTTCATGTCACCTGGATCCTCAGTGTATCTGTGTCCTCTGGAGGTTTGAGTCTCTCCTGTGTACAGAAACACTGCTGACTGAAGATCAGCTGCTGAAATCAAAGTTCACTCCATCACTCACGCTGTGAAGCAGATCTGTCTCCGACTCAAACACAAAAGTAAAGTGAAAGTGTCATGAGATAACTTTTGTTATGATATATATAAATAAAATTGAATTGAATTGAAAACATTTGTCTGATTTCATCACTTTGATTTGATGAAACCTTTTAACACTTAAAAGAATGAACTCATCTATTTTTGTACACTACCTTTTTTCATTTTGTGTGTTTCCACTCATTTTAGTTCATTTTTATCGTTTTAAGTTTTGTTACTCACAAGTGGTGTGAGTAAATATTCGCCCTTAACCTGGCGTACTACAGAGGTATGAACCCAAAATTAACAAATGCTGTGTCGTCTTTTAATCGGAATCAACGTATCAGAAGGATTCAGAAATAACGACATCATGATGGAGATTTGTGAAAATTCAGACTTTGTCAGGTCTGTCTCCAAGACAACAATCAACTTTTAAAATGTTTGTTTGAATGGTTTGTTTGGTTGATCAGGGCTTCATGCTGAACTCGGTTCATAGTAAAGTCGAACTGATAGCTGGAGGCTCATATTTTCAGACTTCGTCTCTTCCATTCCTCCATCAGTCCCCTTTAAAGTCTGTAAAGTCAGAATAAATATGAGTTCTGAGTTCATCAGACCAAAGAAGAAACTGTTATTACCATCCAGCCAAATGTTAGTGATTAAAAATATAAACAAGTTTATGAAATTAGGTGTCAAAATCAGTCACATGTGGACTCTTTAGCTTCCTCACAAACATGGCTTCACAAAAAGAAGATTTTCTAATCATTAAGAAGTTTGTACAGGACAGAAATGTTCAAGTTGAAAATGTGTTTCCTGATTTGAAGCTTCTTCTCTAAGAAGTCATGGTGGTTTGGTGGAGAAACCAGGAAGCTCATGCCGACCATACAGTAGACAAACTTAGAAGACTAAAGTCTGTTGGTCGTTGACACGTCATTGAACGTCACTATTTGCACGAGCGGAGACTAAAAACTTGTGATAATATTAAACATGTTTGATTTGAAATACTGTCATAGTGTCACAGTCTTTTGCTTTCCTGGTGCACATGAACGCAGCACACACCTGAGTTTTTGTTTTCTCTGCAGAGCTCCAGGTAAAAACTCTCTGCTGCCGTCTGCTGGTCATTTGATCAAACAGCAAACAAACACACAAAACTGGTGAAAAGTTTTTATTTCACAAACTGAAGCTGCTCAGAGAGATGGAGCTGACGTCATCGTTTCATACGGAGGTCAAAACACTGTAAGAAACCCAAAGGCATTGTGGGAGTCCAGACAGAGTCCTCAGTGGTCTCCTCAGTCGTCTCCTCAGTGGTCTCCTCAGTCGTCTCCTCATTCGTCTCCTCAGCGGTCTCCTCAGTGGTCTTCTCATTCGTCTCCTCAGTGGTCTCCTCAGTGGTCTCCTCAGCTGTCTCCTCAGCGGTCTCCTCAGTCGTCTCCTCAGTCGTCTCCTCATTCGTCTCCTCAGTCCTCTCCTCAGTGGTCTCCTCAGTCCTCTCCTCAGTCGTCTCCTCAGTGGTCTCCTCAGTGGTCTCCTCAGTGGTCTCCTCAGCGGTCTCCTCAGCCGTCTCCTCAGTCGTCTCCTCAGTGGTCTCCTCAGCCGTCTCCTCAGTCGTCTCCTCAGTCGTCTCCTCAGTGGTCTCCTCAGTGGTCTCCTCAGAGGTCTCCTCAGTGGTCTCCTCAGAGGTCTCCTCAGTCGTCTCCTCAGTCGTCTCCTCCACACAGACTGAGCAGAGCCTTCTCCTTTAGTGTGCTCCTGAATAACACACACAGATAAGCAGTATAATAACAGTCATATCTAAATATTCACATCAGTTATTGAAGGAAAAACAAGTCAAGCTCCTGAATTTAAAGTGATTCACTTCAGTAAAAGTCCTCTGCAAGTGTTTCCATGAAGACTATCTCTGTAACAGATGTGGTGCAGCATGTACAGATATAAATACAGAGATTCATTCTGCTGTTCATCTCTCATTAATCCAACCTTTTCATTTGAATTGATTTGATGTTAAATTGTATTCTTCTGTGTGACAAAGTGAAATCAGTGATTATAAATAGAGTACAATAGAAATGAAGTTTTCTATCTGTTCCAAACTAAAAGTGTTCAAATGAAAAACAACCTGATGTCTTTTGTTCTTGTGCTCTGAACTCTAACAGGCAGGAATATAAACTGTAATAAAGACAGACACATTTCAAAAGGTTAGAGAGTCAATACCTGCACACTGTAAAAGAAGGACATTTGAATATTTATAAGCAGCTTCATAACTGAATATGAACATATTATGAACACATTCTGAAATCAGACAATATACAAACTATTCAAATCAATCAAATCATATCTTGGATTATCACTGATGTTTTGTCTTTATGAAGAGGATCATCTTTTCTCTTCTCTCTTCTGATTTGAATTCTGACGTTGATGATGACGTCATGTTTTTTGTCAGAGCGCACGAGGAGGAGCGTCTCAGCTGCGCGTTTTGTAGTCCATCTTCTGAACTTTGTAGTTTCAACACGGATCACGTCAATAACATCCGCCGCTGCGTGATGACGTCTGCGCCGCAGGGGTGTCAGCCTGCGGCGGAACAGCTGATCCAGATCCAACTTCTGGAAAAACGTTAAGAGCAGTGTGACTCTCTGAACAGCGCTCATGTCGTCTCCTAACTCCTCATGAACTCTCCTTCACACCCATTTTCATCGAGGTCAAGGAAAAGTGTTTAGGAAAAGTGTTTAGGAAAGGACACAGGAGGTTTTTTCTTTGACTTTTTGTCTTTGAGTCCAGGACTGTCAGGAGGAAATGAGCAGCTTCTTCTCTCTCAGTGTTTCTTCGACTCATGAAGGTGGAAAGTTTTTGTAAGTCAACCTGAAGTGAGTTCATCAGGTAAGAAATCTGTAAATGTTTGATAATCAGGATCACATCGAGTTTCTTCACTGTTTGAAGAGAAAAATGTTTCTGTTTAATGAAGTGACAATGAAAAGGAGGAACCTTCATGTGACATGTTGCATAATATAAAATTGTTGTTCGTGCTGAAATCAGGAAGAGAGAGTTTGTTCTTCCTGTGAGTGTCTGTAAAGAGTCTAACCTCTAATCTCAGTTCCTCACTGGGTGAAATGACCTGAAGTATTTATCTGTCAGCCATGATCAGAGCTGCAGGAACTCTACGAATAAGGAAAGGAGCTTCACTGCTTCCTTTCTTATCTCCTTTAGGATACACCGGACCATCCTTTACCAAAGGAAAGGTGATAAAGCTGCCCCACAAAAAAAAAAAAAAAAAAAAGTGACGCACCAATCGGCCAATCACAACCAGACATTAAAAAAACAGTTTATTTAAAAAGTGATGCAGACTGCAGCAGAGAGAGCGTGTGAATCTGAACATACGTGATGACGTGACATAAAAACTTTGATCATGAAGTCTGATGTTACTTTACAGGTCTGTAGTTTGTCAGTACAGACTGCAGTCTGTTAACAGACAGACAGACAAACCTGCTCTGTGTCCTCACTGTGCTGCGTTCTTATAAACTCTGATGAACTGTTCGTGGCTCGTTCCTCTTCATCTCCTGCAGTTCTCTGCAGCAGTTCTGTTGTTGTCTGTAGAGCTGCATTCACAGACAGTCTGTTGATGTTCAAGTTTGCTGTAAAACATTCTCAACCCTGTGGGCCCATCATCCGCAGGGCGAGAAATAGGGGTTGGGTGCTATTTCAGCCGGGCGGCAGGCAAAGGCAGGGACCTGGGCGTGCTTTTTTCTGCTTTACAGACTGGTCCTCGGGACCTGGAACGTCACGTTGCTGGCAGGGATGGAATCAGAGTTGGTGTGGGAGGTGGAGCGCTACCAACTAGATATAGTTGGGCTCACCTCCACGCACAGCAGTGGTTCTGGAATCAAAATCCTGGAGAGGGGCTGGACTCTCTCCTTTTCTGGAGTTGCCCAAGGCGAGAGACGCCAGTGGGGTGTGGGGATACTCACAAGTCCCTGGCTGAGCGCTGCAGTGTTTGAGTTCTCCCTGGGGAACGAGAGGGTCGCCTCCATGTGACTACAAGTCGCTGGGGGGAAGGTTCTGGCTGTTGTTTGTGCTTATGCACCAAACAGCAGCTCAGATTACCCGGCCTTCTTGGAGTCTCTGGGTGGGGTCCTGGAAAGGATTCCACCGGGTGACTCCATAGTTCTGCTGGAGGACTTCAGTGCCCACGTGGGTGACGACGGAGTAACCTGGAGAGAGGTCTTCAACTCACACCTCCGGAAGAACTTTTGTCGCATCCCGGGGAAGGTTGGGGTCATGTAATCCAAGTGGGCCATGAACAAAGCTTCCATTCTTGACACGGCTGCTAGGAGTTGTAGTCAGAAGGTCACCGGTGCCAGTCGTGGCGGCAACCTAAAAACATGCTAGTGGACACCAGCGGTGATGGAGGCCGTCAAGCTGAAGAAAGAGGCCTTTTGGGCTTGGTTGGCCCAGGGATCTCCTGAGGCAGCAGACAGGTACCGGGTGGCTAGAACGGCTGCGGCTTCAGTAGTTGTGGAGGCAAAAATCCAGGTGTGGGAGGAGTTCGGAGAGTCCATGGAGAAGGACTTTCGGTTGGCTTCAAGGATGTTCTGGCAAACCATCCGACGACTCAGGAAGGGGAAGCAGGGCTTGGCCCAGGCTGTGTAGAGCCAGGATGGAGAACTGGTGACCCGGACCGGGGATATTGTCCATATATTCCAGGACAACTACCACATCGCTAAGAAAAGGCTAAATGGTTTGATAAGGAAACTCAGAAAGGAAAGCTACGAGAGTTCTTCTCAGAAAAGGGCATCACTTGGCGTTTCATTGTGGAAAGAGCCGCATGGTGGGGCGGGTTCTGGGAGATCGGTGCGATCAGTCAGTCATTCTGAGAAAAGTGCTTGGAAGAGCTAAGCTCAACTTTGAGGAAATGTGCACTCTACTGACAGAAGCTGAAGCCATAATAAACTCAAGGCCCCTCACCTTGTGCTGTGTCACTGTTTAACTGGACAGGACAAATGTTTCTTCATGCTGATTGGTTGATTCAGAATATCTATTATTGATATGTTGTTGAATTTCTCTCTGAGTTAAAGAACAATGATTTTAGAAAGACTTACATGTCATAGTGTTGCTGTTTCTCCAGTAGAGTCAGCAGCAGTTTGATTGTAACCTGAGCTCACATGATCAGTGAAAAACGTGTCTGGACTGGTCCGACAGCTCGGATCAACTTGGCTCAGGTTGATTTTGAACTGTTCATACTCTGAAGTGAAGTGCATGGATGAAGTGTTGAGTGCTTTTACAGTAGATGGACCAGAACCAGCCCAGAGTGTCAGTGGACTCAGTGTTTGTTTAGGACCCCTCAGATGGATTCTTGATTTCCTGTAAAGGAAGTTTGTTGCCACAGTCTGTCCACAGCCTCACATAAATACATAGATACATTAAACAGCACAACATGAGCACAAACAGAGACAGCACATTTGTACAAACATCACATACACAGAGCACCAACACACGACACTTCCTGAGCTGTTTTGTTGAGTCATGCTGTATCAGAGGGACTAAACTCCTGACATAACGTGTCTGTTTCCAGATCAGGGATCTGAATCTGAGACCGGATGGGTGCAATGTGAAGGACGGGTTGAGGGGGTGCCTGGGCTCATGTGCTGTACCGTGTGCTCTTGGCTTTGATCTGATGGGACCGCTCAGTGACACTTCACGGAGCGTGAAAAGTTAGCACGTTAGCCACAGGAAGTACACCTACTTCAGTACTGCTTCTTTGCAGGTTTTCAAAATAAAAGCGGCCAAACTTTTTTTTTTTCAGGCACATTTCTGAAGTACATATCGAAATCCCACAAAGTAGAAGTATTTATTATTTTACATGATGTATTCTAAAATATCTACAGACAACTCTCATCATGTTGTAACGGATCTGTCACTGTTACTTTGTGGAACTGTCACGTGTTCAAACGGTTTGTTTCCTCTGTTTAGTTTCACTTTGTGTGAACGTTGTGTCGCAGCTGATTCTCGTGAATCCAGAGTCAGTTAGAGGATCCTGCAGGATCAGTGACTGCAGCAAGTCAGAGGTTGTCCGTTGGTGGGAGGAGCTGAGGTGTGCTGCTGTGGGCGTGTCTATACCTGCTGAATGGAACCGCTGTGAAACAATCAGGAAATAACTTTTTATTTCTCTGATTAATAACAACTTTATCGAGGCCGGCGCTCTCTCTCTCTCTCAAAGAGACAAACGCGGTCGAATAGTCCAAAAAATGAGCTCCTCTGTCCTTTCCTAACCACTTTTCCTAACCACTTTTCCTAACCACTTTTACTTGACCTCAATGGAAAAAGTCACAAGGTCATAAGGAAAGATGTGAAGGAGAGGTCATAAGGAAAGATGTGAAGGAGAGGTGATAAGGAGTTAGGAGAATCAAATCAAATCAAATTTTATTTGTATAGCCCAAATTCACAAAACATATTTTGCCTCAGAGGGCTTTACAATCTGTACAGGGAGTGACACCCTCTGTCCTTACACCCTCTGTCCTTAGACCCTCTGTCCTTACACCCTCTGTCCTTACACCCTCTGTCCTTAGACCCTCTGTCCACCCTCTGTCCTTAGACCCTCTGACCTTAGACCCTCTGTCCTTAGACCCTCGGTTCGAGTGAGGAAAAACTTGCCCACAAAAACCCTTTTAACAGGAAAAAAGGTGGAAGAAACCTCAGGAAGAGCCACAGAGGAGGGATCCCTCTCCCAGGACGGACAGACGTGCAATAGATGTCACATGTACAGAACAAATCAACAGAGACATATTGTACAATTACAATGAATGATAAAATGATTACAGTATACAGAGTACACAGAGATATGGTAACAATAATGACAGTAATAATATAAGTAGTGGACGTCGTGCAGGACCACAGCAGCAGCCACGATCCATGAGAACCTGCTGGACGAGAGAGCACAGAAACTCCGGGGAAGAAGTTTAGTTAGCAACATGCATTAACATGCATTAATGAGACATGCATGTTTACAGATGGTGATGGTGATGGGGGGAGAGAGAGAGAGAGAGAGAGAGAGAGAGAGAGATTTGAGTAGAGTTTTCAGTAAAGGGAGATGTGACTACATCTTCAACCAGTACCGTGCCGGACTAGGCATAACCCTGAGAGAGAGAGACAGAGAGATTGAGCTCAATTGAGCTGTGGCTCTCTGTTAGCCTGGCTACAGTGCTGAACAGAAACCTGGGGTTATTCTTATTTTCCTCGATTAGTGAAGAGTAATAGACTGCTCTGGCACTACGGAGAGCCTTCCTGTATGTTTTAAGATTATCTTGCCAGATTAAACGAAAGTCTTCCAGTTTAGTGGCACGCCATTTGCGTTCAGATTTTCGTGCCTCTTGCTTTAATTTGCGAGTCTGCTGGCTATACCATGGTGCTAACCTCCTTTGTCTAATTATCTTCTTTGTCAGAGGTGCTATAGAGTCGAGAGTTGTCTGTAATGAGCCTGTAGTATTATCAACTAGATGATCTATTTGTGAGGGGCTAAAGGAAGCAGACAAGTCCTCTGCTACATTGAGACATGGTATTGAATTCAATACTGAAGGAATCATTTCCTTAAATTTGGCTACAGCACTGTCAGATAAACATCTGCTGTAGGAGTATCTGCCAAAAGGCTTATAGTCCAGTAATATGAACTCAAAGGTTATTAAAAAATGGTCAGACAGAAGAGGATTCTGTGGAAAGACTATTAGATGGTCAATTTCAATGCCATATGAGAGAACAAGATCAAGAGTGTGGTTCAGACAATGAGTTGGTTTATTTACACTCTGACAGAAGCCAACTGAATCTAACAAAGAGATAAACGCAGCACTAAGACTATCATTGTGGTTGTCCACATGAATATTAAAATCACCTACAATAATTACTTTATCTGTTTTAAGGATCAAGCCTGATGCAAATTCTGCAAATTCAGATAAAAATTCTGAGTAAGGACCAGGAGCACGATATACTATAACAAATAGAATTGGCTGTAATGTTTTCCAGGTTGGGTGAGTAAGGCTAAGAACAAGACTTTCAAATGAATTATAATTTAGTTTAGGTTTAGGATTTATTAATAGACTTGAGTCAAATATGGAAGTCGACTGCTCTTACACTTAGACTACGTCATGATGTGACGGTGAATGTTATTGACGTGATCTGTGGTAAAACTACAAAGTCCAGAAGATGGACTACAAAACGCTCATCTGAGATACTTCCTAGATACTCCCCGTGCGCTCTGACCGTGTTGTTTCATGCAGGAAATATAAACGTGGACAGCCCGGTGAAAAATGTGACGTCATCATCAACGTCAGAATTCAAATAATAAATGAATATTGTCCACCTGTCACAGAAGTCACATGACGTGTTTGTTACGCTGGTATGGTTGCTCACCCTCCTGTCCACTCATATAGAAACATATTAGCAAGTTATGGCAAAGATATATGATTAATCAGCAACGGTAACTTCATGATGATCTGCAGGACGCTGGATGTCACAGTTACAAACAGTTTTTACTCTGTGTGTGAACGCAGCTCCACAGTCAACAACACAACACACTTCATGATCAAACACGTATGTTCATATTCACACGCTCTCTCTGCTGCAGGCTGTCACCTCCTTTCCTTTCCTAAAAGATGGTCCGTGTATCCTATGCTAAAGGAGATAATAAAGGAAGCATTGAAGCTCCTTTCCTTCACAGTTAGATCATGACGGACACGTTAACACTGCAGCTCATTTCAATCAGTTAGGAAGGTTCCTGAGCAAAACTGACTATTCGACCGCACCCTGAGCGTCAGTGATCAGAGTCAGTAAAAAGACTTGAACTTCCCAACACTAATGTTGGACCCCCGCCCCTCCCTGCTCGGTGGTATGATCCTTGTCCATCCTCACGTGATTGGTTGCACAGCATGCACATGACATTCAGTCACTGCATGCATGGAGCACCCGTAGAGCACCGTATTACTTTACAAAATAAAAAATAAAAACGTCTGGTGGATGGGAGTCGGCTATTTGAACCGGCTCGTTCAGGACCGACACACGACTGCCGCCCCCTTTAGGAGACCAGCAGCAGATGGACAAGTCAAATCTGAAGTCATCTTCTATATTCAACTATCCAGCAGTGTATAAAGTGGTTAAAGGAGCTCTTGAAGTGTTCCATGTAAGTCCATGTTGTTGGTAATACTTTGTACTTTAACTTGAGGAACACTTTGAATGCAGGACTTTGACTTTGACAGAGTATTTTCACAGTGTAGTATTAATAGTTCAGAGTACTTGTTGTACCACTGCTTCTCTGATTTGATGTTATTGATGACCTCCGGTACTCAGGCCTGCTGCTCTTCACTGTTCACCTTCTGTGTTTAACAATAAAGTTCAAACTTCTCTGTCCAATAACAAACTATTGATCATGTATTGATTGTAGATTGACAGTGGTGTTTTCTAACTGTTTGTTCAGTCTGAGCACAGAAGCTTCAGTGGACTCTGATAGAAAACAGAGGAAAAGAAAGGATCAGTCAGTGATCATCAACATGGGGCTCAAAGCTTCCTCCACCTGTCTTTACAAATCATGCGGCGCCATCTGGTGGAGCCAAAGTCAACTGCAGGATGTCAGTTGTCTGAACACAGATTCCATTTGAAATGATGAACATCAGAAAACTTTCTTGTCACATTAGTCTTTGTTAATCAGTGGAGGAGCAGCTGATCTTTGTACAGGACAAATGATGACAGGATGATTTGAGTCCATGTGCACATGAATGATTTGTGTTTCCTCTCCAGATCAAAGTGTGTGTGAGCTGATGTGGATGTGAGTTGAGCAGCATGAATCAGTGTGAGGACAGAGAGGAGGGAGTCCCTCCCTCTAAAACCACTCTGTGTGGGGAACATGACAGCCAGACCAAAGCTCAGAGGTGAGATGAGGATCTCTAACTGTCCACGACTCTTCTCCATGTCACAGCTTAGCACTCAAATCACTCCACCATCATTATTCACACTCAAAGCTCTGTGTGTGTTCTGTTGAAGCCCACAACAGACTCTGAGACCAGACTCTGCTGGACCTGGACCTGGACCTGAACCTGGACCTGAACCTGGACCCAGCTGTGTGTCCTTCAAGAGTGACATGTCAAAGGGTCACCTCATTACTTTTAAAGATGTCCGACCGTCTGCTGCACAGAGGTCAGCTGTTAATAACATTAAAATCTGACTGATTCATGTTTGAACTGTTATTTATCCAGAGAAGTTTTTTTAAACCTGAATGTTTATTTTCAGCTTCATTCTTCACAAACATTTAGATTCTCACATCTGAAAACTGACCAGTAGAACCAGTAGAACCAGTAGAAGCAGTAGAACCAGCAGAACCAGTAGAACCAGAAGAACCAGTAGAAGCAGTAGAAGCAGTAGAAGCAGTAGAACCAACAGAACCAGTAGAAGCAGTAGAAGCAGTCTTCATCTCTTGACTTCAGTTCAACATTTTCTCCACACACACGTTCTGACTGTTGTCTGATGACTGCATGAGTATAAAACAGTGATTTTATTGAGGCTAACAGATGCTAGCTGCTAACGAAGGCTAACCCTGATTCCACTGAGTTCCTCCATCAAATCAACATTTTCTAGTTTTCAGTCATGTGACAACAGAATAGAAACATGTCAGTGATAACAGCTGGACTGAGATCAGCTGCTCTACTCATCTTGTCTGAGTGTTGTCAATCATACGTCAGCTCTTTGTTTCCCTTCAACATGACAGAACTGTTCTTACATTGATTCACTCTGGAGTTCTTGAAGAGAAGTTTTGTTTTCAGTCGTGGAGAACAGTTCTGCTGGATGACAGGAAAAAACAACCAGAACATTGTTTTGTCAAATGTATCCAGAACACATTGTTTCACTGTTCTGGTTGCACTGCAGATTAGATCCTGTTGTCTTTGTGTTTCTATCAGGAGGAAGCTGGAAGAACCAGAACCCAGCAGAGTGTCCATGAAGAGTGACGGGTCTATGGGTCGTCCTATATCCTTCAAAGATGGACGTCAGTCTGTTGATCAAAGGTGAGGACTGAAAACTGACAAGACAAACAAACAGGATCATGTGACAGGATCATGTGACAGGATCATGTGACCTCTGTGTTGGTCACCTTTTCTTTGAATAGTTTGTGAACTGACGACAATAATTGTTGAAGTTTTAAAGTGAAATTCTTTCTCATTGTTGTTGATCAACGACTTCAGCTGTTCAACAGTTCGGTGGTCTCTGTTGTCGTTTTTTGAGCTTCATAATGCTCCACACATTTTCAAAGGGGGACAGGTCTGGACTGCAGGCTGGTTTCTACATCTTCCATGTAGACGTTGGCCACGATGGGTGATACTGGTGATTGAGACAGAAGTCCAGTAATCTACAAATCTGGTCCGGTTGAGGTTTGTTCTGCTGTGTAGAGTGTTGTCCTGTAGTAGTCGCTGCTTCACCGTTTCAGCTGCCTCTCTGGTTGGGATGCATGTAAACAGTGAGGTCACATCGTAGGACACCATGGTTTCATCTGTGTCCAGTTTCAGTCCTCAAACCTTGTTTACAAAGTCCATTGAGTTGTGGACATGGTGAGGAGTGTTGCCAACCAATGGAGCTAGGATGGTGGCTCCATGATTGGTAATGTTGTATGTCAGTGAGTTGATGCTGCTGGTTGCTCCTGAGTGGAGCTCCCTCTTTGTGAAGCCCATACATGCACAGGATGGTGTCACCAGGAGACAGTCTGTCATATAGTTGTCGCTCTGTGGTTTCTTTCTTTTCTAACTTTTGTAAACACTCTGTAGACTTTTTCTTGTATCTGCTGGTGGGGTCGCCTCTCAGTGATTCATGTGTGTTCAGGTCACTCAGGAGTGTGGTGACCTCGGTGTGATTGTCAGCTGTGTTAAGACCACTGAGCATCTTCCTCACTAACAATTTACACTGACAGGTAGCATCCAGTTAGCTTGTGTGAGCTGTGTGTTGCTGTCCACAGTGTTCTAGAGGTCAACAAGAACTGGAGGGACTAAACCAGACAAGCTGCTGAAGCAACACAGTAAAGTGAAAGCTGCACAGAAATGCAGACTGGACTGTTGATTCACAGTGGGATCAGCAGGACGACCAACACTTTAATGTCAGGGGAAAGCATCTGATTCAATGTTGGAATCAACACTTGAACTCAAAGGACCTTTACCTTGTGTTTGTCTCTGTGTGGACAGACATCATGTGAGCTCATTCTTCATGATTCCTCCACAGAGTGGACCAGGAGAGCTCAGAGGTTCCCAGTGGTCAGTCTGCCCAGCAGCATCAAACACACCTGGACTCCATATTTATGGTCTGTACATGGACAACAACTACTTTTACATCTATTCTGTTCACAATCATCTCCATGCTGCACTTTTTAGACCAGTGGATTGTCAGTCTGTCCAACATGGATCTGATGTTTGCTTCCATGATTTGACTTTGATTGTGTCATTCATATAATATTCTGTTCCAGCTGCTGGAGGAGAACATTGTGACTTTTGTGAAGAACGAGCTGAAGAGGATCCAGAAGGGTCTGAGTTCAGATGAGCCAGAATGCTTAGAGAGTCAGAGGGAGGATGAGGAGGTGTTGGACGGTGAGGATGAAGAGCAGAGGAGGAGCAGCAGAGAGTCATTTCTGAAGATCACACTGCACTTCCTGAGGAGAATGAAGCAGGAGGAGCTGGCTGACTGTCTGCAGAGCAGTAAGAGGATTTCTCTAAAGATTTAACATGATGGATGAATGAGACATTTACTGATGTCTCAACAGATGGACACAAATATGTTTACATGGATTCTTTAGGGGAATTACATTGTCATATTTTCTTCATTAATCACTGAATGATCTTATTTGTTGTGTCTTCATTCAGAACTTCTTGCTGGAGTTTGTCAGCGTGAACTTAAATCTAACCTGAAGAAGAAGTTCCAGTGTGTGTTTGAGGGGATTGCTAAAACAGGAAACCCAACCCTTCTGAACCAGATCTACACAGAGCTCTACATCACAGAGGGAGGGACTGCAGAGGTCAATGATGAACATGAGGTCAGACAGATTGAAACAGCATCCAGGAAAGCAGACAGACCAGAAACAACAATCAGACAAGAAGACATCTTTAAAGCCTCACCTGGAAGAGATGAACCAATCAGAACAGTGATGACAAAGGGAGTGGCTGGCATTGGGAAAACAGTCTTAACACAGAAGTTCAGTCTGGACTGGGCTGAAGACAAAGCCAACCAGGACATACAGTTCACATTTCCATTCACTTTCAGAGAGCTGAATGTGCTGAAAGAGAAAAAGTACAGCTTGGTGGAACTTGTTCATCACTTCTTTACTGAAACCAAAGAAGCAGGAATCTGCAGGTTTGAAGACTTCCAGGTTGTGTTCATCTTTGACGGTCTGGATGAGTGTCGACTTCCTCTGGACTTCCACAACACTGAGATCCTGACTGATGTTACAGAGTCCACCTCAGTGGGTGTGCTGCTGACAAACCTCATCAGGGGGAAACTGCTTCCCTCTGCTCGCCTCTGGATAACCACAAGACCTGCAGCAGCCAATCAGATCCCTCCTGACTGTGTTGACATGGTGACAGAGGTCAGAGGGTTCACTGACCCACAGAAGGACGAGTACTTCAGGAAGAGATTCAGAGATGAGGAGCAGGCCAGCAGAATCATCTCCCACATCAAGACATCACGAAGCCTCCACATCATGTGCCACATCCCAGTCTTCTGCTGGATCTCTGCTACAGTTCTGGAGGATCTGTTGAAGACCAGAGAGAGAGGAGAGCTGCCCAAGACCCTGACTGAGATGTACATCCACTTCCTGGTGGTTCAGTCCAAAGTGAAGAACATCAAGTATGATGGAGGAGCTGAGACAGATCCACACTGGAGTCCAGAGAGCAGGAAGATGATTGAGTCTCTGGGAAAACTGGCTTTTGAGCAGCTGCAGAAAGGAAACCTGATCTTCTATGAATCAGACCTGACAGAGTGTGGCATCGATATCAGAGCAGCCTCAGTGTACTCAGGAGTGTTCACACAGATCTTTAAAGAGGAGAGAGGACTGTACCAGGACAAGGTGTTCTGCTTCATCCATCTGAGTGTTCAGGAGTTTCTGGCTGCTCTTCATGTCCATCTGACATTCACCAACTCTGGAGTCAATCTGCTGTCAGAAGAACAACAGAAATCTCAGGAGACACACTTCTACCAGAGTGCTGTGGACAAGGCCTTACAGAGTCCAAATGGACACCTGGACTTGTTCCTCCGCTTCCTCCTGGGACTTTCACTGCAGACCAATCAGACTCTCCTACGAGGTCTGCTGACACAGACAGGAAGTGACTCAAAAACCAATCAGGAAACAGTCGAGTACATCAAGAAGAAGATTGAAGAGACTCCCTCTGCAGAGAGAAGCATCAATCTGTTCCACTGTCTGAATGAACTGAATGATCGTTCTCTAGTGGAGCAGATCCAACAGTACCTGAGTTCAGGAAGTCTCTCCACAGATGAACTCTCTCCTGCTCAGTGGTCAGCTCTGGTCTTTATCTTACTGTCATCAGAAGAAGATCTGGACGTGTTTGACCTGAAGAAATTCTCTGCTTCAGAGGAGGCTCTTCTGAGGCTGCTGCCAGTGGTCAAAGCCTCCAACAAAGCTCTGTAAGTGTGATTTATTCATCAATAAATACTCTGATATCTTTCAGCTGGAGAAAAAAAAACTTATAACTTGTTTCCTTTCTGTTGTTTCTCCAGACTGAGTGACTGTAACCTCTCAGAGAGAAGCTGTGAAGCTCTGTCCTCAGTTCTCAGCTCCCAGTCCTCTAGTCTGAAAGATCTGGACCTGAGTAACAACAACCTGCAGGATTCAGGAGTGAAGCTGCTGTCTGCTGGACTGGAGAGTCCACACTGTACACTGGAAAGTCTCAGGTCAGGATCCATTAACCCATTCAGCTGATGACCATTTAAATCTGATGTACATGAGTTGATAAACAGCTAACCTGTGTAGGATTGTGTCTGCTAATATGATTTGTCAAAGGAGCTTTAAGCTGATTTCAGAGATTTCTTCTAATAACTCTCTGATTCAGTCATTGTATTCTATATTTATTTATTTGTAGACAGTTTCTTCTTGTATTTGACTGACGCAGCAGGACCTCAGATGATCTTCCATGTGTGTTGTTTTGTGTGTTTTCAGGCTGTCAGGCTGTCTGATCACAGAGGAAGGCTGTACTTCTCTGGCCTCAGCTCTGAGCTCCAACCCCTCCCATCTGAGAGAGCTGGACCTGAGCTACAATCATCCAGGAGACTCAGGAGTGAAGCTGCTGTCTGCTGGACTGGAGGATCCACACTGGAGACTGGACACTCTCAGGTATGAAGAGGCCTGCTGCAGCCACAGACAATCAGTGTGATAGAGGAGGAAGAGCTGGAAACATTTTCTCTGTCAAAGCTGGTGACAGATCTCAACTCAATCTTTGTCTGCGGTCCAATAGTCAAAAAAATGACCTCCTCTGTCCTTTCCTAAACACTTTTCCTCCACCTGGATGGAAAAGGTCATGAGGTCAAGGAAAGATGTGAAGGATCATTTATAAGGACTTAGGAAAAGATCACCACAGTGCTCAGAGAGTCTGACTGCACTTTCACTAGGCTACGTAATCATGTGACGGTGGATGTTGTTGACGTGGTCTGTGTGAAAACTACAAAGTTCAGAAGATGGACTACAAAAAGCTCCATCTTAGATACTTCTCCCTGTGCGTTCTTACCGTGTTGTTTCATGCAGGATATATAAACGTGGACGAGCCGGTGAAAAATCTGACTTCATTATCAACGTCAGAACTGAAATAAAATGGAATATTGTGGAGGAGCTAGCAAACAGCACATGGAGTAGACGTGCTTCCTGAGGCTCCTCCATGTCAGTCATTATATTTCATATTTTTACAGTGTCACATTTGATTTCACCTGCCTCGGAAACTTCTCTGATCACACTTATCGGGACTCTTACCCCGACGTTATGGTGAGAAGGCGCTCAGACTGCGACTGGTTGAAGTTGAATATTATTATTATTTTCCCGGACTACACACCAGATGTGGTGCAGCAAGTTTAGCGAGGTGTTGAGCAGATTGCAGGAGCTGAAGGTGGAGCATAGTCTCCTCTTTCCAGTGAAGCTCCACATCAAACACAAGGGCCGCTCCAGGTTTTCACGACTTGTTTTGTTCGTGATTTTAAGAAACCAAACCTGGATCACTTTGATGAAATCTTTATTGGTCATCTTGCGTGCTCATACACCTGTGCCTGTGCATCCCTGTCCATCACCTTTATAGCCCCGCCCAGCTAAAACTATCCCCAACAAACCGCTACTGACACCTTGTGGTCAACAACAATCTTACTTCATCTTCACAAGATACTGATGGCCCTGGGTTTGATACTCTGTGTGAGAGGTAGACAACAATGGTTCAGGTGAAAGGCGAGGCTCTGTTTGGTGAGGAGGTGTAGATGGCCTCTGTGCTGTGGGGTGGACTCATCCATGTTGAGCTGCTTCAGTCTATTACACCTTGGGATCATCCATATACTCAGTAGAAGGAGCCTGACCTTCATTAGTGCGCTCATCAATAGGATGAATGGCATCAGTCACTCAATCAGCCATGTTAGGTCACTGTGTGGAGTGTGGCTCAATCTCTGGCTCCAAGGACCATTTGTTGTGGATATAAAGGGACAGACAGACAGACAGACAGACAGACAGCTTTGGTTGAGAGACATAGACAGTGAATGAGAGTGAGCGAGCGTCGGCCTCGATAAAGTTGTTAATCAGAGAAATAAAAAGCTCTCTCCTGATTGGTCCACAGAGGTTACGTTCAACACAAACAGACAAACTCCCAGAAGCCACCTTTTCCCTGCAGCGCCTCCTCCTGTCTGAACGCTGCGTTACTTTCTTGTTGCCGCCACAAGGAATTGTGGGACAGCATTATCTCCTTTCCTTTGGTAAAGGATGGTCCAGTGTCTCCTCTGCTAAAGGAGACAAGAAAGGAAGCAGTGAAGCTCTTTTCCTTCTTCAGAGAATTCAAACAGCTCTTATCATGGCTGACACTTAAATCCTTCTGGGTCATTTCACTCAGTGAGGAACCTTCCTGAACAAAAAGACTATTGGACCGGAGCCTTTGACTTTTGTTGTTTCTAAATTGAGTTACCTGCAAATGTTGAAAGTGAAACCTGATTAGATTGAATAAAGGATTCAAAAGGAATCAGATAGTGGATTTGGATTGAATCAAATGAATCAAATCCCAACCCTCCATGTGAACAGAAAAACCAAACTGTGTATGAGAGTGATGTAATGTCCATGTTTGCATGCTGAAAGAGGATGTGCTGGTCTGACCCCCCTCCTCCTTTCAGGGTGGAGCCTGCTGGAGTCCGATGGTTGACACCAGGTCTGAGGAAGTGTAAGTGTGTTTTTAATTTGATTCATGAAAACAAACCATCTTCAAACTGTGACATCACTCCTTCAAATCTCTGATGTCATCATCAATAAATGAACAGATGATAGATCAATAACTGTCTTGTTCTCTCCATCAGATTCCTGTGAACTCACAGTCGACACAAACACAGTAAGCAGAAACATCAAACTGTCTGACAACAACAGGAAGATGACACGTGTGATGGAGGATCAGTCATATCCTGATCATCCAGACAGATTTGACTACTGTCCTCAGCTGCTGTGTAGAACTGGTCTGACTGGTCGCTGTTACTGGGAGGTCGAGTGGAGAAGAGAAGTTGATATATCAGTGAGTTACAGAAAAATCAGAAGGAAAGGAGACAGAGAAGACTGTTTGTTTGGAGGGAATGATCAGTCCTGGAGTCTGTACTGCTCTGATGGTGGTTACTCTGTCTGTCACAATGACAGAAGAACATCCATCTCCTCCTCCTCCTCCTCCTCCTCCTCCTCGGTCTCTAACAGAGTAGCAGTGTATGTGGACTGTCCTGCTGGCACTCTGTCCTTCTACAGAGTCTCCTCTGACACACTGATCCACCTCCACACCTTCAACACCACATTCACTGAACCTCTTTATCCTGGGTTTGGACTCTGGTTCTGGTCTGGTTGTTCAGTGTCTCTGTGTCCTCTGTAGGACGGAGAGTCTCCTCCTGTCAGACAAACATTGTCTCTGCTGAACAGATCAGTTGAGTGTGTCCAGGATCACACAGCTGATGTTATTTCTGTCCCACACCATGTGTCCCTGGTTAGATTCTGGTGGGGACCTTTGCTGCATGTCATACCCCTCTCTCTACCCCCATGTTTCCTGTCTGCGTCTCCTACGTGTCCGTAAAGACAAAATGTCCAAAACAAAGACAGAGACCTGAAATAAAATGTGTCATGAGCGCAGAGCATGATGGGATATGTTCAACAAGTGTGTGTATTAGCTAATGTTAGCTCACTTTGTTAGCTGCTGTTAGCTCAGTTTGTTAGCTCAGGGGGGGGAATGCTGACGTAGAGCAGAGCAGAATGTCGTGGCAGAACCGGAGCTCGGCGTTCAGTTAGCAACACGGATCACATTAGCTGCTATAAACAACACATACACTCAGATGGTGTTTAGCTAGCGATAATGTTAGCGAGCATGAAGCTAACCACAGGAAGTTCAGCTGTTGTAAATTGAGTTTTATTTTGTTAACATCTGTTTGTCGCTTTAAATATTTAGTTTGGAGAATTAAACATTTTTATTCAAATCTTCAAAATAAAATCTCCCGATCATAAAAAACAAATGCTTTTACTTTGAAATCAGGATACATTGACCATATGTTGTGACTGAGCATGAATGACGCTGACTTCACACAGCGTCAGTACTTTACACTGTTATCACTTCACTTCTTATTTTTATTCTGTGTTTGATATTAAAACTTATTTTTATTGATTGTTCTTGAAAAGAAGTCTTCAACATTTTTAGGACGATGTTGCTAACCATCAAGCAGAGGTCACATGTTACACACAAGATGGATGCTGGTTTTGTAGTTTGATCTGCTCCAACATGGACTCTGAGGACCAAATGTTACAAATGTTTGTACAGACTTTTGTTTCTTTGTTTTTGCTTTAATTGGCATTTTGAACGAAGGTTGTAACTTTCTTCATCTCATACATACAGGACATTTATCACGTCCCTTGGTATCACTTATGGTTTTGTTCTTGTTTCATTTGTCCTTTCAAAAACAAACTTATTTTGATTTCATTTATTTTATTTTGGAGTTGTATTTTCAAAATAAAACAATCAATCAGAAGTTTAATAAATAATCAAACATTTGTTTTTATAAAATCAAATCAAAGAACTCAGACTTCAGTTTGTTGGACCACAGCGCCCCCAAGTGGACCCAACCGGTACTACAGCAGCCAGCAGACACCATGCTCACCTGTCCTGTACAGCCCTCTGACAGGTGAGCTGGTTGTCATGGTACCTGTCAGTGGGCGGGTCACAGTCATCAGAGGAGAGATGACGCTGTTTGCAGTGTTGATAAAGTTTTACAGCTGTTCCATGAGTCACGTGAGAAGAACAAAGATATAATGTCATTCTAATGTGTGAATATAAAATCTAAATCACACAGTCATCTAAAGCACCTGAAGAACAAGAACAACCAGAACACCTGATTCATCCTGGAGACCATGACTGACAGGTGAGGAGCTGTCTGTTTGACAGTGACACCAGTGGCGGCACAAAAATCCAATGAAAAATAATAATAATAGGAAATCATTGATCTCAGTGTTCTGGCGGGGGTGTGGATATGAAGGAGCTCGGTCAGATACTGGGGGGCTAGGCCATTACTAGCTTTAAAAACAAACAGTAAAATTTTAGAATCTATTCTAAAACCAACCGGGAGCCAGTGCAGCGACGCCAGGACAGGGGATATGTGGTCACGCCTGCGTTTGCCGGTGAGGAGACGGGCAGCTGCGGTTTGTACCAGCTGCAGGCGGTGCAAGAGTGAGCGGTCCAGGCCAAAATAAAGTGAGCTGCAGTAATCCAATCTCGTATTAATAAAAGCATGAATTGCAGTCTCCAGATCTCTACGTGGCAGGTAGATAAAATCCTCAAATGGTAAAAACAGTTTTTCACGACCGAGCTAACTGGCGATCAAATTTCAGCCTGTCATCAAATATTACTCCCAGATTTTTTACAGAAGACCGAATGTTTGGTGAATCAGAACCAAAACATGCATACAGACCATACAGGACGAGCCGACAGAGGCTGGAGATGGGCCGCTGATGACGGTGACTCCACCTGCCTCTCAGAGGCATCAGCGGCCTCTGAGCTGTGGTTAAGCCCATCTCCAGCCTCTGTCGGCTCGTCCTGTACGGTCACCCCGAGCCCGGCTGTTGGCGGCCTTTCACCGGCAGCAGTCCCCGCAGGTGCAGCGGTGGTGTCGGTTGTCCTCAAGCTGGCATCTGCCGAAGAACTCGCCTCTTGCTGCTCCTCAGAGTCATTCGTCTTCGATTTCTTTGTAAATCCTAAATTTGCGAGTAGGTTTCCCTGTTTTCTTTTCGACATGATGACTGCAGAACATGGCAGGAAATACGATTCAGCACCGAAGCTGAGCGTGTCCAGCGGCTGCAGCTGCAGGTCCAGAGCGGCTCTTTTCTTTCGTTTCCGGTGTCCGGTGTAAAGTGACGTGTAAGACATAGCACCCCCACGCTTCAATGATGAGGACAAGAATCGCATGCAGGCCGGCATCTTTATTAAAGTGAAGTAGTGATGAATCACCCTCATGCGCAAATCATACATTAAAAACAGCCTCATTTTACACATGATCCATTATTATGACAATACAAACAAACAAAACAAAAAGGAAATGCATGGGAAAAACTGCATTTTGCCAATATTTTAGAGATTTTCACAAATCATGTTTTCAGGGGAGCTCATGTCTCATTAAGGGGGGCTGAGACCCCCCTGGCTCCCCCGTAGTCCGCTCATGGATATGTTGTTTCCCCAGAAAGTATCGATTTTTCAGCCGCGAGTATCGATACATTAAGTCCCGTTCAAGTCCCCCGTGTTCCGCCTGGCACTCTGCTCGCTGCCCATTTCCCCCCGTTGGCTTTGCAGGAAGATAGAGCATTTCTAGCAAGTTCCCCGTCTAGATACTCTCTGTGCACAGGCCGACGACGTCTTCCTGTTCACGCAGTCAGAGCGAGCAGACTCAAGAGAATGGCGGCGAACAGAAATCCAGCACCTTCATGCTTCAAAGCAGATGTGTGGGAGCACTTCGGGTTTAAGAATTAGAGGGAAAGCGACGATTTATGCGGTTTGCAAGCTGTGTCACACAAACGGGAAATACTCTGGAAATACCACCAACCTACGAGCCCACCTAAAACGTCACCACCCGGACAAGGTCATGCTAAGTGAGGAACCCAAGAAGCTGCCGCGTGACCCAGAACAAACCATGCTGGACAGCGATGGCGGTTGTTCCCACAAGTTCCCACCTACTTCACCAAGGTCGCAGAAGATTACAGAGTCCATCGCCTCCTTTATTTGTCAGGATTTAAGACCTTATTCGTTGGTGGGAAATGCAGGCTTTAGGCGCACTGTGAACTTGTATGTATGTTTTTTCTTTGGATATTTCTTCTCCTTTTCTTCATTATTATGTTTTTATTGGCTTTACATGATGGGAATAAAATTTTCAGTCAACAAAGGAAAACTGCAGCGTTGAGTCCTGATGAGTTGTCTCTCCTGTGTTGAGCAAAAAACAAACAGAGATCATACCTGAATCAGGGAATGGGATTCCTCTTAACCATACACTGCTTTGAGTTCACCACCACAACCCTACATGCATGTAACCCTGGACCAAAACATGCTGCTTCATACTGATGTTTCTTTTCTGATTTTCTCCTCAGGACTGCAGACTGAAGAAACAGACCGCTCAGAAGGTAAATGTAGAAAGAAAAGAGAACTTAAGAACCACAAAAGCAGAATCAGAAATCAAGTTTTAGTTTGACCTTTGACCCTTTTCTAAAGGGTGATTCCAGTGTTTTTACACCTGAGCATTGTTACATATTTCAGGGTCTGAATGACTAACAGGTACAAAGAGATATGGAATTGGTCCAATAGATCACCTCAGCAGGAAGTCCTGAAAGGCTGTCAATGTATCATTGGGGGTAATTGTGCCCATTAAACGTCCACTACAAGAGTTTGTTTTTGTCACAGCCACACTCAGATTGTGATTATTATAGAGATAGACCTTTTTCTTAAAGGCAAGATGATTTACTGACTCACATATCCACCGTCGTCTTCTGAGCCCGTCACTGGCAAAAACAAGTTCTTTTAGTGGACAGACTTTTGACGGTGCACAGTTTCCCCCAAAGGTTTTGTTGCAGCACGTTTAACAGGCCCAGATGTAAAAATACCAGAATGAGCCTTTAATTAAAGGGACTTCTTTGACTGATGACTCTCTTGTTTCTGTTCAGAGTCTGTCAGGTTGGTGGGAGGAGACAGTCGCTGTGCAGGAACACTGGAGCTGAAACATCGGGGAGAATGGAGACCAGTGAGTAACTATGACGAACCAAGGAGTGACCCTTTATGGACCCTGAAGGATGCAGCTGTTGTCTGCAGAGATCTGGACTGTGGCTCTGCTGTTTCTCTAAGAAAGAAAGGAGTCCTCATTCAGATCTGTGTGGATGATCTGGCCTCCTTGTGTTCAGTCTGGATCTCCTCTGAGGGACTGTGTAACATCAAGTTCCTCTCCATTCTTTCTGGATCTCACCTGTTCAGGTAAGTCAGTCCTTCCTCTGTCACAGTGACAGTTGGTGGTCTTCAATGGACTTCAGTCCAGGACAGCGACATCCTGAAGTGTAGAGAAGTGAACTTGTTTCTGGAACCTTCAAACAGTCCACAGACTGCTGAGCTTCACCTGACAGGACACACCTGAAGGAACCTGTCTGTCTCTCTGTCTACAGACCTGCTGGTTCAGCCCAACATCTCTGTGTCCTCCATGAACGGGGTCTCCGAGGTCCAGCAGCAGGGGCTTCAGGTGTTCAGGGGCTCCACCTTCACCATCAGCTGCTCCATCCAGCCAGATGGGTCGTCGTGCTGCTGACTCTGCTGTTGGGGATCACTGCCATTTATTTCTACTACAAGGTACTGACACATGTCTGTGGTTTAGAGGACTGACTGACATGAAGCATCAGTCTGTGTTCACTGAACTGAAGAGAGGAGTGATGCAGGAAGTCTCATCTGTGTGCTGTCATGTCTCTCCAGGCCAGCAGGGGGCAGAAGCCGGGCAGACAGGAGAACATTGAGCTGGTTGACATGAACCTAGGTGCAGCTGAAGGAGGAGCGACTGAAGAGGAAGGAGCTCAGGGAGCAGAGTAGGACCTCCAAGGAGCTCCTCCACACGGATTTGACATGTTTATACTCATGTTCTCTTTAAACAATCAGGCTGGATTTGTTCTATCAAATCATAAAGGATATTTTTCTTCCTGCCAACAACATGTTAGTCTGTGTTTCAACACTTTCTGACTTCCTGTCTGCTCTCAGCTTCAAGCCCAATGCTTCCTACCAACGATGAAGATCTTTAAAAACACCTGGGGTCATGTTCAAGTATTTTGGGGTTAGGACATCGGTTCATTTGACTTCATTTGTGAGAAATGCTTTTAATTATTTCAAACAAATTTGGCTTATTTTTCACAATTAATGATGTTTCTCATTTTGATTTCTTATTTTTTCAATGAACAATATCGCTTATATTGTTTGAATTTCTAGTTTTACACTTACGATGTTGCTTTTTTGTATGAATTCTTATTTTGACAATTCACCATGTTGCTTATATTTTATAAAGTTTGCTCATTTTTACAGTTAATGATCTGAGGCCAATGCTTCCTACCAAAGATGAAGATGAAGAAAGGTTCATTTGACTTCATTTGTGAGAAATGCTTTTAATTATTTCAAACAAATTTGGCTTATTTTTTACAATTAACGATGTTTCTCATTTTGTGCAAATTCTTATTTTTACATTTCACGATGTCACTTATTTTGTATGAGATCTGTTTATTTTGCAATTTAGATTTTCTTTGTACAAATTCTCATTTTTGCAGTTGACAATGTTCATTTAGTTTGAATTATTATTTTTACACTTTTGCTTGTTTTGTACAATGTTGCCGTACTTTGACAATTAATTATGCTGCTTATTTTGTCTGAGTTCTTATTTTATTTTTAAGGATTTCTTCAAATTTTTACTTTTACAGTTAATGACGGCGCTTATTTTGTGTGAGGTCTGTTTATTTTTACAATTTTTCTTATTTTGTCTGAATTCTAATTTTTACAATTAACAATGTTTCTCATTTTCTGGAATTCTTATTTTTACAGTTTTGCTTGTTTTATATAAATTTGCTTCAATCAATATTAAATTGTTTTTTTGATTTTATGATTCTGTTTTTTTGTGATGAATTCTCTCCATAACAACCAAATAATCTGAATATTAATATAAACATATATGTAATAGATATATAAAAATGTATTTTTACAGCCAGTTAAAAACATGATGAGAACATTTTTATGACAAAATCCAAACTGAACTGATATTGTTCAGAGAAATGTAGAGAAGTACTTTCAGGGTTTTTGACCAAACCTGAGCGTCATCATCTTTTCCAGATATGTGTTCCAGATCTGAGCCACATATTCAGTTTTCTAAGTCGGATCAGAACCACACCGTCACCATCCAGCCCATGTTTGCTGAGAGGTTCAGAACACAGAGAGATGAAATGATGAAGATGACTGTAATAAACTAATAAATGAATCACTGTCACGTTCAAAGAAAATAAAAGCAGGTTAATGAGCTGATTTTTTCTCTCTTAGTGGTTTCTTTAGTATATAATCAGAATTATATAATCAGAATAAAAATGTACCGCTCCACACACAAACATCATAATATAATGTCAAATATGATATACAAATGGTAAATTAAACCATGTGTGCTGTCATTGTTTACACCTGATGTAGGCAAAGTGGTACAGTAAGTATTCTGAATGAGTCGTCATGACGTCAAACATAAACTGATGTTATAGCAGCCAGTGAGATGACGATAAAGAAACAGCTCAGCTCAGTGAAATGACAGTGAAGTGTTCATCACATCTTATAGAGTTCATTATGAGGGTCACATTATAGGACAGATGGATTCTGGGTAACACTGCTGAATACAAAATTAAACGAAACACGTTTGCTGAACTTTTATTGCAGTGAATATGAAATGTTCATGCTTGCAGCTCCCAGCGTGATCTATCATACGTCCACTGCACACACATAACCTCTGAGCATGTCGCAGCTCACGTCGTTCCAATGCCCCCAGTCTGGAACCAGAAACAGATTAAGACTTTGGTTATTTTCATTTAAGAAGCCAGAAAACATTCATCTCATTCATTTAGGAAAAACAGATTCAAAATGATCCATCGATTATCAGAACAGCTCATTAATTAATCGATTAATCAACCTGTTATCAGTAACTACACCACCAGATCCCACTAAATCTGACAGACTGGACCTTTAAGTAAATGTCGTTGGCTGGACAAAACAAGATATTTGAAATGTTTGAGATTTTTCATTGTTTCTGCTGCAGCATCACAGTTCACTGAGCAGTAATAGTAGTAAACTTGTCTTGATTCTCTTCAGCGGGTTAATAAACACAAATAATTAGGGGTGCAACAATACATGTATCTGTATTGAACCGTTGGATACAGTTCGGTACGCACAATGAATCGAACAATACGCAATTTTATATTTATTTTATCAACTTCTGACGATGCGCTCTGTGCTGAAAGCTCAGTGGATCTGCACTCGACTACTCCGCGTTAGGCTGCATTGTCGAGCACAGATCCACTGAGCTGTGCCTCCCACATTCATTCAGACCAAGCTGCTGAGACAGAAGCTACATGCGAAGCTAGCTCGTTGCAACATGGCTAATGCCTTAAATACACCTGAAACTGAAGATCCTCCACCGTCCTTCAGATCTATTGGTTGATACTGTGTTGTTAGAATGTTTCAAATGTTTCAAAATACTAATGATTATGTTTCAAAATATATTTAGGGAGCTGTTTCTTTTTAATATATACTCTGCTGCACCACAGAAGATGGGTGATTTATCAGATGCGTCTATTTTATTATTATTTTTACAAGGTGCTGTTTTTGTTTTATATGGTTCTAACTTCTCAGTATGCACAGCTGCAGATACATTTAAAAACTGTACTTTTGAGTTGAAACAAATGATTCAATGTGTATTTCAATAAACTACAAGTTAAAAAAGGCATGGAAATTTCTCTTCTTTCTATCGAAAAAATATCGAATCGTGACACTAAAGTATCGAACTGAACCGTGAATTTTGTGTATTGTTGCACCCCTACAAATAATCACTAATTATTTCCCACCACTGGGGATTATATAGATAGATGAAATTTAACAGTTTTCCATCCTCCATGTCCTCTGATAATTCTGCTCTAATTATTCATGACCTCTACATATTTATTTCAGAATCATAGCTCGCCTTCTGCTGCAGGACTTACAGCAGTAGTTGATCTCAACACATTCCTCTTCCTCGTTATAGAAGTCTGGTTGCATGTAAGCAAATCTGCTGAATGTGTATTGAGTCTCATCAGTCCAGTCGTAAACCAGATAATCTTCATAGTGCTGAAAAGAGAGACAAGCTCTACAGTGAAACACCTTCAATTAAGTGACAATACCAACAGATTTAAAGAGAAAGGCTGTTATTGAGTGTTCCTGCAAGGCACACTATTCACTATCCCCATTCTTATTATTCTGACGTATTCCAGGAATTTCAGCGTGCTGCTCCTCCCTCAGTTTTGGTCACACATACACAAAAAAGGTATCAAAATGACCAGCTTGGCCGGGAATGGTGTGCTGTGACTTTTCTAAGAGTTTCACCAAACGGTTTTACCAAAAATCACCAAAAAACACGCCAAAATTTACAATGGGTGTGTATTGGTAGAATGTTCCAGAGCTAGAGTGGGTGACATCATCGCTAGAGTGGAGAGGGAGAGAAACATTTGTCAAAAAATACATTTGCAAACGGCTCTCGTGGCCACAAATGTCACTCTACAGAAATAATTTATACATAGAAACGTAGGAAAATTCGTGGGCTACGCAGCGATATCACTGCTGAAGCTGTCAGACTTATAGTTTTGGCGGGAGACGCACTGATGCGCCAGGATCACCCACCGACAGCCCCATCTACTCCCATGTAAACTGGAGAGGAGAAATTTCCCAAAGGAGCACGGGGCACCTGTTCTTTCTCTATCTCCCCAGGTCACATTTTTTAACTTTAGACACTGAAATTCAGCATTCACATGGTCGACAAGATGAGGATGCTCACGGTCATTTGGGCTTTTTGATACGACCTACCGTTTGGCATTAGTGTCCACTAGTTGGAGGGGGTTCATTTAGAGATTTTCTGTGTCTCTCAGCAGTCACTCACACACAGACAGAGCACAGCTGCAGTTAATTGCTCTGACCTGCAGCTGACCCTGGTTGCTTGGCAACCTCCAGCCTGCCTTTGACTAACTTTATTGAAGTCTCTGCGCTGCTGCAGTGTCAATAATAATGTATGGGCGCGACGGGCCACAGTCAGACACACTCTACATTTATTTACACAGTTTAGAGTTTTACATATTTTCTCTTAAGTATTGCAGTCAAACACCTTCAATAAAGTGACAATACCGATAGACTTACAGAGAAACACTGTTATTTTACAGTGCAGCTGCATGTAATGAAGAAGATTTGCCAAATTTTTATGTATGTTGAATGCAAAAGTACACATAAATATAAACTAATGTGATTTAAAAGTATGGACATTTATATAATAAGCAAAATATTTAACAGATATTTAAAGATCATTACTGTCATTTTACATAAAGTTGTATGTAATTTTAGAAACACTGTATAAATAATAGTTTTTTAAAGCTGTTTTAATTTTCTGTACAAAATGAGAAATAACTGTAATTTGTCATAATGGCATAATAAAAAATTAAGTTTGGTTCTTGATTTACGAATAATGTCTGTAATTTTACAATTTAAAAAAAACAAACAGAAAAATACTGTAAAAAGATTGTTGCTTACTAATGTTAATTTGAGTCCGATCCAGTAGGGAGGTCTTCTGGGGTTGACTCTGTACATGGTGCACACCACCTGATTCAGCTCTGTTATGTCGTGGATGGACACCAGATGACCTCCATGGTCGACGCAGGATTTCTGAAAACAACAGAAACAAGAAGAATTCACCTTCGCTGACACTCACATCACGTTTACTGTCTGTAATCTGATTGGTGCGTTTGTTTTTATCACCTCTGCATCATCAAAGTTCAAAAGTTCTGCCCCGAACGCCTTCACACAACGACCTTCACCCATCTGGAACCAGTCCTCATAGTCATCCTTTGTACATGGTACAGCTGGGTATGTGTTCATACACTTATGAGCAATATGTCCTGTAAAAAACATAAATAGAGACATCGCTCCATCACTCCATTATTAGAACATTATTTTGTGGCCGTTTGGTTCTTACCAGCTGAAGAGTCCAACATGAACATCAGAACCAGCAGGGAGACAGTATTTACCACAAGAAGACGCATGGCTCAGAAAACTGCACAATCACACAACAAGAGACTTTTAATTTCTCACCTCTGATCAATCTCAAGTTTTATAATTTTTCAGATCAAAGTCATTTTCTGTTCTTCTAAAAGCTTCACAAAGACACAAAGAGGACTCACCACGGGTGTGTTCGTCTCGTTCCACCTCGCTCTGACTATCAGAAGGTTTAAATACCTTCAGTACTCATGACTGATGATGTCCCCCAGATATGTCCGTTATGGTGTTCAAATATTGACACGTTAAATTTGGAGCCCTGCTGCTCGACATGTTTGATCTGTGCTTATATAACAAAGATGAACATTAAACACTGAGAGATGATCTCTGACAAACAGACATGATTTATCTTTTAAACTTTGACCATGACAAAGATATGATTCTGTGTCCACCTGTAAAATATCTGACATTGTAAAAAAAAAGTGAAAAATACCTGAAAGTTTATCAGTAAGATATCTGAAGATATGAGCAAAATTTGACATATATTATTATAATTATTATGAAAATAGCAGAAATACAGTTTGAAAAAGGAAACTGATACTCGACAAGGAAAACAATTTAACAGGCAAAACTACATTTGGGACAAACCAGCAGCAAACTTCTTCACGTGTACGAGTTGTTTTTTACAATGTGCTGCAGACTGACATGACATGACACATGAGCGTGTACGGTCCCGTGATCTGATGCCTCGGAGACATTTCAGTGTTCAAACATTTCAAAGTTTAATTTTGAGGTTGGCTGCAGGCGTGAAATCTGTTTGATCTTTTTCTGCTCCAGCAAGTTAAAGTGTGAAAAAAGATCAACAGTCAGATTCAAATCTTCTTTTTTATTAAAACTCTTCTGTGTCACAGTTTTGAGTTTGTTTCTGTACTTCCTGTTTTATTTTGTAGTTCCACCCTGTCTGTCTTGTCTTATTCTACTTCCTGTTTTGTTTCCTGCCTTTTTTGATTTGGCACCTTCCCCTGATTTGGTTCACCTGTCCCTAATTAGTCTTGCCTGTCTATTTAAGTCCTGCGTTTCCTTTGTTTCCTTGTTCTGTCCGTTGATTGTTTGTTTGCCCAGTTTCTCTGTGTTCTCTCTGTGTTCTCTCTGCGTTCTCTCTGCGTTCTCTCTGCGTTCTCTCTGTGTTCTCTCTGTGTTCGTCCCTGTGTTCTCTCTGTGTTCTCTCTGTGTTCTCTCTGTGTTCGTCCCTGTGTTCTCTCTGCGTTCTCTCTGCGTTCTCTCTGTGTTCGTCCCTGTGTTCTCTCTGCGTTCTCTCTGTGTTCTCTCTGCGTTCTCTCTGCGTTCGTCCCTGTGTTCTCTCTGTGTTCTCTGTGTTCTCTCTGTGTTCGTCCCTGTGTTCTCTCTGTGTTCTCTCTGCGTTCTCTCTGCGTTCTCTCTGTGTTCGTCCCTGTGTTCTCTCTGCGTTCTCTCTGCGTTCTCTCTGCGTTCTCTCTGCGTTCGTCCCTGTGTTCTCTGTGTTCTCTCTGTGTTCGTCCCTGTGTTCGTCCCTGTGTTCTCTCTGCGTTCTCTCTGCGTTCTCTCTGTGTTCTCTCTGTGTTCTCTCTGTGTTCGTCCCTGTGTTCTCTCTGTGTTCTCTCTGTGTTCGTCCCTGCGTTCTCTCTGTGTTCTCTCTGCGTTCTCTCTGTGTTCTCTCTGTGTTCTCTCTGTGTTCGTCCCTGTGTTCTCTCTGTGTTCTCTCTGTGTTCTCTCTGTGTTCTCTCTGTGTTCTCTCTGTGTTCGTCCCTGTGTTCTCTCTGTGTTCGTCCCTGTGTTCTCTCTGTGTTCTCTCTGTGTTCTCTCTGTGTTCGTCCCTGCGTTCTCTCTGTGTTCTCTCTGCGTTCTCTCTGTGTTCTCTCTGCGTTCTCTCTGTGTTCGTCCCTGTGTTCTCTCTGTGTTCTCTCTGTGTTCGTCCCTGCGTTCTCTCTGTGTTCTCTCTGCGTTCGTCCCTGTGTTCTCTCTGCGTTCGTCCCTGTGTTCTCTCTGCGTTCGTCCCTGTGTTCTCTCTGCGTTCGTCCCTGTGTTCTCTCTGCGTTCGTCCCTGTGTTCTCTCTGCGTTCTCTCTGTGTTCTCTCTGCGTTCGTCCCTGCGTTCTCTCTGTGTTCTCTCTGCGTTCGTCCCTGTGTTCTCTCTGCGTTCGTCCCTGTGTTCTCTCTGTGTTCTCTCTGCGTTCGTCCCTGTGTTCTCTCTGTGTTCTCTCTGTGTTCGTCCCTGTGTTCTCTCTGCGTTCTCTCTGTGTTCGTCCCTGTGTTCGTCCCTGTGTTCGTCCCTGTGTTCTCTCTGTGTTCGTCCCTGCGTTCTCTCTGTGTTCTCTCTGTGTTCGTCTCTGTGTTCTCTCTGCGTTCTCTCTGTGTTCCTGTTCCTGGTTTTGTTTGCTGGACTTTTTGCCTTTTGGTTCATCTGTTTTTTTTTTTGTGTCCTTTGGTTTTTGGAATTCTGCTCTGTGTTTCTTTGTGTTCTTTTACGTTTTTTGGTTATATTAAAATGAGCTCTGGTTCACCGTCACCTGCCTGCAATTGGGTCTTTTTCTGGAACCCCTCCACTTCCACGTAACATTCTGATGATTCAATCCTGAGGTCACGCAGGTTTGATTCTGTGCCCACCTGTTCTCATTTCTTTGGTTAAAAGTCAGTAAAATGTCCAAAAGTTAACAGTTTTTTTTTTTTTTTGTAAGATATTATTCAAAGATATACAAATCAAAAATAATTTAGAAAATGTAAAAAAAATATGTAAAAATATCAAAAATACAGGTATAAAACTGCAAAATGCTGTAAAGATTTCCTAAAATATCAACCAAAAAACTCCACAATATCTAAACAATATTAATAAAACATAAAGAGATAAAATATCTGTAAAAATATCAAAAATACAGTTATAAAAATAGATACATACATTTGTAAAATAGTGGAAAATGTTTGTAAGATATCGTGAAACATCAGCCAAAAACTCAGCAAAATATCTAAATAATGTTGGTAAAATATCTGTAAAATAATATTTTGCAAATTTTGGGGCAAAAAAATATCTGGAAAAAAATATCTGGAAAAAATATCTGGAAAATATCTTAGAAAACAGTAACATATACAAAAAAATATGAACTATTGAGAAGAAATCTGTAAAATGTCTGTTTAAACATCCCAAAACTTCAAAATAAAACATTTAAGAATGATCAGCAAAATATCCAGAAAATAAATTCAGGAAAATATTTAAACAATATTGGTCAAATATCTTAAATAAAACAGTTTTATTTCCACAGAGCATAAAGTAAAATAAAATTCAAAAGTTTGTTATTTAAAGTTTTTAACAGGTTACAGACTCTGGAGGGCTGATCACACGCTGTGTCGATTATCATGTTAAAGTACTGACTGACACCCTGAGGTACGCCGTCTGAGGTTCCTCCATGTTAACTCAGCACCGCTCTGTGTGCTGCATCTTTGTACTGTTACCTTCATGTGTCATGGACTAACTCATTTTAATTGTTCAAATTCAAACACTTCAAAAACTCACACCTTCTCAGTCACTTTATAACACTGTAAGAAACACCACCACTCACCACTCTACGGCACACCACCCAACACTTGAAATAAACTCCAACTACATCCAAAACTCTGACCACGTCACCCCCGTCCTCCAGAACCTCCACCTCCGCATTCAGTTCGAAGCTCTCCATAACCAGGCCTCCTTCCTATCTCACTGACTTGCTCCATCACCACAATCCATCCTGCAGCCTCTGTTCATCTGATGCAAACCCTTCTGACTCCACCACCACCACCCAGGACCAAGCACCGAACCTGGGGTGACAGTCTCTGCAGCTGCCCCCTCTGGAACTCTCTCCACAAACACATCCGTGACTGTACTGACCTCCCAACATTCAAATCTCTGACACACACACACACAGACACACACACACCTTTGTAAATGATTTTAGCTCAGTCTAAATGTGTTTTTAGTGTACTGTTAGATTTGATGTTTTTATGTAAAGTGTCTTCAAGTATCCAGAAAAGCACTGTATTATTATTATTATTATTGTTATTATTGTTGTTGTTGTTGTTGTTTCAGACACGACTGCAGCACTTTTTTGACGCTTTAAAGAACCTTTATGTTTAATCACCTTTTTTCTCATGGCTGCTGTTTGTCTAATCTAATGACTGAAAACAGGTTCTTTCAGAGCTCTCCAGCACTTTGTCTGCACTCTTTGGGTCATTGGGTACGGTCGAATAGTCCAAAAAATGAGCTCCTCTGTCCTTTCCTAACCACTTTTCCTAACCACTTTTCCTTGACCTCGATGGAAAACATCTCGAAATCATAAGGAAAGATGTGAAGGAGAGGTCATAAGGAGTTAGGAGAAGACGACTGCTCTTACACTAGACTACGTCATGATGTGACGGTGAATGTTATTGACGTGATCTGTGGTAAAACTACAAAGTCCAGAAGATGGACTACAAAACGCTCATCTGAGATATAAACGTGGACAACCCGGTGAAAAATGTGACGTCATCATCAACGTCAGAATTCAAATAATAAATGAATATTGTCCACCTGTCACAGAAGTCACATGACGTGTTTGTTACGCTGGTATGGTCGCTCACCCTCCTGTCCACTCATATAGAAACATATCAGCAAGTTATGGCAAAGATATATGATTAATCAGCAACGGTAACTTCATGATGATCTGCAGGACGCTGGATGTCACAGTTACAAACAGTTTTTACTCTGTGTGTGAACGCAGCTCCACAGTCAACAACACAACACACTTCATGATCAAACACGTATGTTCATATTCACACGCTCTCTCTGCTGCAGGCTGTTCAAACACATTAATGTTTTCTTTTTTAATGTCTGGTTGTGAATGACTGAACGCTGCGTCGACAGCAGCCTGTGTCCTGCTGTCTGACCTCTGACCTCTGACCTCTGATGGAGACCCAGCTGTCTGACACTGGACCTGTATAGATCACACCCTATAGCGCCACCTGCTGGCCAAACATGTTGTGCACATGTTGAAATGTCTCCTACAGAGTCTGGAGGGAAACAATAAAATAATAATAATTATTATTATTATTATTATTATTATTATTATAATGATAGGCAAACATTTAAAGCGGACAGAGGAGCGGAAGCTGACATTAAGGATGTGTTTGAGCGCGGGAAACATGGATTTTAATTTATGTAAATTTAATATGACGGACAGTGACCGGAAGGAGGCAGCAGAGACAACGCAAGAAGAAGAAGCGTCACACTTTACGACAGCACCACCGTCTTTACGGCAGCCAGTTCCCCCACCACAACATCAGACAACATGGCGGCGGCTGCGCAGTTTCCCGCTCCTCAGGCTGTTTTAACGGAGAACCGGGAGAGCTCAGCGGCGGGAAAAGACAGCGGAGCACCGGGAGCTGCTGCTGCTGCCTCTGCCCGGGATAAACCGGTGTGTCTCATCGTGCTGGGCATGGCGGGCTCCGGGAAAACCACCTTCGTACAGGTGAGTTAGCGAGCGTGGCTAACGGTGAGCTAACTGGGAGGAGTTCCGCGAGCTCCGGTGTTACAGTGTAACGAGTGACCGTGTTAACTGGTGACCACCAGCCGAATGCGAAGAACATGAGAACACCGAGCATTACTACAGACGTGTTCGGCTAGCGGTCATCAGTTAACACGGTCACTCGTTAAACCGCAACACCGGTTCTAGTTCCCAGACTGTCTAAAACCTGGACGTAGTCTCTGTGACTGTCTAAAACCTGGACGTAGTCTCTGTGACGTCCCCACAGACTGTCTAAAACCTGGACATAGTCTCTGTGACGTCCCCACAGACTGTCTAAAACCTGGACATAGTCTCTGTGACGTCCCCGCAGACTGTCTAAATCCTGGACGTAGTCTCCATGACGTCCCCGCAGACTGTCTAAAACCTGGACGTAGTCTCTGTGACGTCCCCGCAGACTGTCTAAATCCTGGACGTAGTCTCTGTGACGTCCCCACAGACTGTCTAAAACCTGGACGTAGTCTCTGTGACGTCCCCACAGACTGTCTAAAACCTGGACGTAGTCTCTGTGACTGTCTAAAACCTGGACATAGTCTCTGTGATGTCCCCACAGACTGTCTAAAACCTGGACGTAGTCTCCGTGACATCCCCACAGACTGTCTAAAACCTGGACGTAGTCTCCGTGACATCCCCACAGACTGTCTAAAACCTGGACGTAGTCTCCATGACTGTCTAAAACCTGGACATAGTCTCCGTGACGTCCCCGCAGACTGTCTAAAATCTGGACGCAGTCTCTGTGACGTCCCCGCAGACTGTCTAAAACCTGGACGTAGTCTCTGTGACTGTCTAAAACCTGGACATAGTCTCTGTGACGTCCCCGCAGACTGTCTAAAACCTGGACGCAGTCTCTGTGACTGTCTAAAACCTGGACGCAGTCTCTGTGACTGTCTAAAACCTGGACGATAGGTCTAAGGCGTTCTGGATGAGGCTGTTTTACGTCTGTTGTTGTGTCAGTCTTTGACGTGGTGTCTGTCTCCCTGCAGAGGCTGACGGCTCAGCTTCACTCTCTGAAGTCTCCTCCATACGTCATCAACCTGGACCCCGCCGTCCACGAGGTCCCCTTCCCCGCAAACATCGGTGAGGACCAGACTGTGTCCTGAACGCACCTTTAAGACTTCAGCTAGACGCACACACGAATCTTAAAGATCTGGATGTAGTCTTCAGTCTTCAGTCTGTCTGTCCTCTGTCCTGCAGACATCAGGGACACCGTGAACTACAAGGAGGTGATGAAGCAGTACGGTCTCGGACCCAACGGAGGCATCGTGACGTCACTCAACCTGTTCGCTACACGCTTTGATCAGGTGACTGTGATTGGTCCGTGTTGTCTTGGTTACAAAGGATTAAATCAGAGAACAGACGTGATGTAACACGTGATGTTTGTTTGTGTCGTCCAGGTGATGCAGTTCATCGAGAAGAAGCAGCACAGTCACCGGTCAGTAATCCGCCCTGCCGTTCTGTTTGTCCCTGTTTTGTCTCCGTACAAACAAACCGAGCGCCGAGCAGCTGCCCACGCCGTCCACATCGATCCGTGCAGCACGAGCTGCAGCTGATTGGTCTGTTATTACCACACAAACATGAAGCAGCCCGTGATTGGTCGTCGTTTCTTTCAGGCCTCTTAGGTCACAGTTCATGAGTGATGTCACGTTTTCTGTCAGCTGATTAAACACTGATGAGTTAATCTGACACGCTGGACCTTTAAGACGTGAAGAACGTCATGTTCAACCTGCAGAGATGTTTGTGATCTCTGAGGTGTTGAGAAGCGACCGGCTGCCTGAAAGGAAACTTCTACGTCTGACTTAAAATCTGTGAATCTGGAGCTAAAAGTCTCCGTGACCTGGTCAGTCCTCCACACGGACTCTACGGCTCCGCTCTACGGCGGAAAAGAAGCCTCCTTCTCGGGCAGTAAGAGCCGAGTAGGTCCCGCTGTTTACGGATGATGATTACGTCATGTGATTTCACATTTTCCCACAGCGGTGTTGTAGGTCGTGTCTTTGGAAACTTTACGAGGGAAATAATTGATTAATAATTTCTTTTTTTTTTTTTTTTACCATTTTAATCATTTTACATAACATTTCCTGACATAGGACTTCATGTAATAAATGACAGCCAGTATAAATTACAATATTAAAATAAATTAATAAAAAAATAATAATAATAATTGATGAATTTATACGTGGAGTCACCGTTACCTGCCCAGCCCTCCACACCGACACTACGATGAAAACAGCCTCCGCCTCCCGCGATGAGAGCCGGGTAGGTCCGTAACTTTTACGGTGTCACTTCCCATGATGCACTGTGGGTCAGGCTCTCTGTCACAGCACAATCTTGAAGCGTCTATCAGATTAAACAGAGGGACGATGATGGTGGAGATATTTTTTGATACACAGAGGAAATCAGATGGAAACCCACTGAAAAATAAAAACAGGCACTGTGGATCCTTCTGGGCTGTAAACGTCTTTATGTTTGAAATCATTCCAATATTTACCGTGTTTTACCATGTGTCTGCTCATGGAGCTTCTTAGGTCGGACACAGTCTAACGTTCCCTCCGTTGATTCGCTTTATTTTCTTCCATGGCTGTAGTACGTTTCATATCTGGTAACCTGGAGCTTCATCATGAGCAGCACAGAATAAAACCCAAACAGACAGCCCGGTGAGTGTCTGTCTCTGCTGACCTTTGACCTCTGCAGGTACGTGCTGATTGACACCCCGGGTCAGATCGAAGTGTTCACCTGGTCTGCGTCTGGCACCATCATCACCGAGGCTCTGGTAGGTCCGTCTCTGTTTGTTTGGCTCTTTATGGGTCACGTGACGGCCGCTTCACGTGTTCCACGTCTTTGTGTTGCAGGCGTCGTCCTTCCCCTGCGTCGTGATCTACGTGATGGACACGTCCCGCAGCGTCAGCCCCGTCACCTTCATGTCCAACATGCTGTACGCCTGCAGGTACGGTAACACGTTACAGCAGTGACCTCAGTCATCCAGCAGGGGGAGCTAACAGCAGATGTAAGACAGGAAATGAACCAAAACTACAAAATACAAGTCTTAGAAACTTCCAGAGGAAGTGGATTAATATTTAATTATCACAATAAAACATCATAATGTGAATATTAGTAAGACAGACTGTCTGTCTGTCTGTCTGACGCTACACTCTCCATCCTCCCTCTTAGGATCCTGTTTGAAGGATTCATTATTTATTATACAAAGATCAGCAACAAAATTGATTTGATTGCACAATTTTGTTGCTGATGTTTAACATATCCAAGACTCTAATCTCCACCAACACCCCATCTCCTACTATTTATTATATGGAAAATAATTCATTTTGTGTTTTTTTGTAATAAATAATGAATCCTTCAAATAGTTAAACTGACATTTAAAGGGTTAAAATCCTGAAAATGACTGAATGTTTGGTAGTTTTGAGCAGGTCTGAAGTTGTTTAAGAGATTTATAAAAATATTGATGTATGAGGATTTTAGAGTGTTTTTTGGACGTGGACATTTTTCCCACGAAGGTGTAGAAAGGGAGCAAAATGCACCAACAGAGAATAAAAGACGTGAGAGTAAAAGACACTGGACTTCAAAAATGTTACTAAAAAAAAAAAGTTACTGCAAAAATTCATGGCCCAAGCTGTAACAGCCAAAATGATCAAATGATTAAAAAAAGTTGAGAAAATGGACAACAGGTGTTAACAAATGAAAATATTCAGAGAGCGTCACCTGACCTGTAGATCTGCACTGCACCTGTCTGATCACAACAACCGCAGCTCTTCACATTTTGTGTTGTAACACGTCTGATTTGGTTGCACACTGACGATGAATACGTGTTTGTATCTGGGTTTGATGTGTTTGTAGGTTGATATAAAGACACACGAACATTTCTGACCAGATGTGACTGATAAAACTGTCGACAGCGACGATGTAATAAATCAGTACAAAAGTGTCGTCTTCTTCTTCTGCTTCTTCTTCTTCTATGGTACCGTGCCAGTCTCCCCGTAGTCCATTTCCTGTAGTGTGTGCGTGTAGTGTTAATGAGATTTGCTGCGGCTGAAATCTTTGAAACATATTTTATGTAACAGTCTGTGATCACACAGTGGGGTTTAATAATACGACGGGTTTCTATTGTCGACGTAATCGATTACATGGACTAATCGTTGCAGCTTTAGTGAATCGATGGAGAAGTTCGTGTTGTTGTCATTTCCTCCCTGACAGTGGAGGTCTCGTTCCACACTGTCCGGGATTTACTCGGTTCTTCGTAGTGTTTTTTTTTTTCATGGTTACAAACCGTGACGACACGTCTGTTCCAGCCTTGTAAGATCAAACACATCCAAACTGAACACACAGACGTGAAGCACGCTGTCATGTCCGTCCAGATGTCTGCTCAGAGAGTTTAACATGTTTATCTGAGCGTCCATGAGCTCAGTGTGTCGATGTCTCACCGTCCTTCTCCTGTTTCTCTCCTTCAGTATTCTCTACAAGACCAAGCTGCCCTTCATCGTCGTCATGAACAAGGTGAGGTCACTTCCTGCCTGCAGTGTTGACTTCCTGTTGTCCTGTTGCCGTTGACCTCTTGTTGTTGTCGTCGTGTGCAGACTGACATCATCGACCACAGCTTTGCAGTGGAGTGGATGAAGGACTTTGAGGTCTTCCAGGACGCTCTGAACCAGGAGACGTCGTACGTGAGCAACCTGACACGATCCATGAGTCTGGTTCTGGACGAGTTCTACACCAACCTGAGGGTGAGAGGACGAGCCGGGCCAGAGCCGGGCCTGAGCCGGGCCTGAGCCGGGCCAGGGAGACATTTACTGGACCTGTAGATACATTCAGGATCAGCTCAGACTGGATCTGTAGTGAGAGATTAGCTCTTAGCTTTAGCCTGACCACTTGCTAATTAGCTGCTGCTAACTGAATCTGCCGTTAGCAGGCAACAGAACCGGGCTCAGCAGCCGGACCGGACCAGGTTGGGGCACATAATAACAAATAACGTTACGTTACTGAGGTGATTTACAGACTTTATGATGGAAAGTAGCAGTAGGACTAAAGCTAATACAGCTAATACTGAGGATCCATCTGGTTTAGAGCTAGTGCTAATGTAGCTAACTGCTAACATAAGTAGATAGATATCTAAATACAATAAAAATACAGAATAAGATACTGAGGTAGAAAAAAATAAAATAAAACACAGAATGGGACAAGGACACTTAAAAACAGATAAACAGGTAGAGAAGGTGCAGAGACAAGATGATGGTAATGTTATTGTTAATAACAGTATATAACAATAATAATAATAATTAAAATAGTGATAATAATATATCTATAGAGATACACATAGAAAGGTGTCATATTTAGCCTGTGCAAGCTGTGCATACCTACATAACTGCAATATATAACATGTACACACGTATAATCAGGGCTCCAGAGGGCGACTAATCATTTTTCTACGTCGCCCTGCTGCACCTGACGCTGCCCAGGTGAAAACATACATTTATTTCGCAGGTGCATCATCTCTCTGTGTTCTCCTGAGACCGAACTCATGGTCCGATCATATCGTGGTCTAAACCAATCAGAGACAGAGCTCGGGCGGGTCGTTGCCTCTGATTGGCTGTGGTCCTGTTCACTGCTCTGTGTGTGTTTAAAAACTGAGCGACCTGAGCAGCCGAACTGAAACGGAAAAAGAGAATAAACGAGACAAAACGAGGGAAAATGAAGAGAGGTAGAAACACTGAAAGTTTTTTCATTAAGGAAACTAAGAATACAACCAGCCCTGCTGCTGTCATTCCATCCATTTTACTTTTTTCCATTTTATTTTGAAATGTTTTATTTTGCTTAATGTTTTAGTTTGAAATGTTCAGTTTGGGCTCAGGGAAGCACTTTGAACACTTTATTTTTATTTTTATATAAATTGTGCTTCAAATAAAGACAAGCGTTTCTCTACACCTTCATGTTTAAAGATCATTCACATTATGTTGAAGGTATGGAGAGCGATAAAAAGGTGAAAAATTTGGGTGCACCTAAATTTTGTGCTGGTGCAACCAATGCAAGAAGTTAGTGTGGAGCATATGGATATATGTACATATACACAGATATGATCTATAGTATATGTGTAATATATGCACAATAAATACTTGACTATACAAGATGTACATACTGTAAATAATATACTATGAATATGTAAATAGAACAAAGATATATATATCAATATGGTTTATATGAACACGTCACACATGATATGAAGTACATGTTCCAGTATGTGGAGTGTTGAGGTTCAGGGTGCAGAAGGTGACAGGTAGGTTTAGTCCAGGTGTGACGGTGTCTCTGACACTTCTTGGAGCAGCAGCTTGGATGAGTCTGAAGCTGCTCTTAGTCTGTGCAGTGACAAGCCCCTCCCTGTCTGAGCTCAACTTCCTGTTGTCTGCAGGTGGTGGGCGTGTCCGCGGTGACAGGAAGCGGATTGGACGAGCTGTTTGTTCAGGTGGAGGACGCTGCTGAAGAGTACGACAGGTGAGTGACACACTTCCTGTTCGTCTCCTCAGGTGTTTGACTCACCTGTCATCAACTCTTCTTCTTCTTCTTCAGAGATTATCGGCCTGAATATGAAAGACTGCGCAGACAGCTGGTGAGTGAGTGTGTGTGTGTGTGTGTGTGTGTGTGTGTGTGTGTGTGTGTGTGTGTGTGTGTGTGTGTGTGTGTGTGTGTGTGTGTGTGCGCGCGCGTGTGTGTGTGTGTGCGCGTGTGTGTGTGTGCGCGCGCGCGCGCGCGCGTGCATGTGTGTGCGCGCGTGTGTGTGTGCGCGCGTGCGTGTGTGCGCGCGTGCGCGTGTGTGTGTGTGTGTGTGTGTGTGTGTGTGTGCGTGTGTGTGTTTCTTCTTCACGTCTCCGTGTTTGAACTTCATCTCCATCAGGTGGAGGCTCAGTCTCAGAAGCAGCAGCAGCAGCTGGAGCGGCTCAGGAAGGACCTGGGTGCTGTTGCCATGACAACCACACCTTCCACAGGTAGAGCCGTCATCGTGTTGTTGTTGTTGTCTTTTATTGTGGTAGTTTGCTGAGTGACTTCCTGTCCACAGAGGAAGTTGACATAGCCGGGCCCAGTGACCTCATCATGACCCGTGGTAACCCTGACGACGACGAGGAGGAAGAGGACAGCGACACGGACGACATCGACCACAGCGGTGAGACAGATACACTGTAAAAACACAGGTACACTGTAAAAACACACAGGTACACTGTAAAAACACACAGGTACACTGTAAAAACAGGTACACTAAAAACACAGGTACACTGTAAAAACAGGTACACTAAAAACACAGATATACACTGTAAAAACACAGGTACACTGTAAAAACAGGTACACTAAAAACACAGATACACACTGTAAAAACACAGGTACACTAAAAACACAGGTACACTGTAAAAACAGGTACACTAAAAACACACAGGTACACTGTAAAAACACACAGGTACACTGTAAAAACAGGTACACTAAAAACACAGGTACACTGTAAAAACAGGTACACTAAAAACACAGATATACACTGTAAAAACACAGGTACACTGTAAAAACAGGTACACTAAAAACACAGATACACACTGTAAAAACACAGGTACACTAAAAACACAGGTACACTGTAAAAACAGGTACACTAAAAACACAGATATACACTGTAAAAACAGATATACACTAAAAACACTCAGGTACACACTGTGAAAACACAGATATACACTGTAAAAACACAGATATACACTGTACATATACACGTGGATTACAGTTCTCCGTCGCTACGACAGATTTCCGTCATTCAGAGTTGACAGAGGCGACTTATGAGATCAGTGAAGATCGGAGGAGGAAAAAAGTGTTGGCTGAGTGTTATTGGCTGATTGTCACATTCTACAGCCAATGGTATCGTTTACAGCGTGCATGCTCTGACCAATGACAGTATAGTGACCCATGCAGGGCGGGATCTAAACACAGAGCAGTTTCTGACTGCGTCACAGAGCGGTGATGTCACAGAGCGGTGATGTCATTCTGAAACTCGGTTTGTAAAGTTCAGTCAACATGTGAGAACTGGTCTGACTCAGAGTCTCTGCTGTGTCTGTGTACACGCTTCATCCAGCGTCTCTCCCTCCCCTCTGGCACCGTGAGTTACCATGGTTACGGGAACGCCCTGAAACTTTATAATGATTATCAATAAGAAGTTTTTAATTAGTTTGACTGTAGAAAATCATGAATGAAGCCTGATTGTAGCTCTGCTGAAAACTTGTCTGCAGTAGAGAACATGTTTATGAGTAACGTGACCTGTAACATGTTTCATAAATTAAAAACAGGGAATATGACTTGATGCAGCTGGAAAAAGTTTCAGTCAAAAGATTTTTATTTTTATTTTTATGCTTTAATCCATGAATACACTGTAAGAAAACAACAACACAGATGTACACTGTAAAAACCAAAAATAATAAATGAGATCAAAACATGGTTGAACTGTGAAATAATTCTGTTGTTTTTCAGCCACGGAGGAGAGCAAAGAGGCCGACGCCTTCGGAAACTTCCTGCTTGAGAGGAAGGAAGTGGTTCAGGTCCGGAACAAAAAGTGTGCGGCGCCTGAAGGACCCTGACCTCTGACCTCTGACCTCTGAGTGTGTCAGGAAGGAGACACGGAGACGGGATGAAGGTGGAGGACAGACAGGTGTCACTCCGTAGGATCTGGACTCACCTGGAACTGAGACTGTGGACGTTTTTTTTCTTCAGACGTTCAGCTGAACTTCCTGTCTGATCAGGTGATCTCGGCTGAAAGCTGATTGGCTGCTGCTTCCATGAGGAAAAAGAAAAAGTTCTATTTTTATATCAGTAAAGACTCTCATTGTATCATTCTGCCTGTTTTTCATCACTGTTCACTTCGTTTGAAGAACTGAAACGATTTACGAGCTGCAAAATAAAAAACTTTTAGTTCAAAGCTTCGACCCTCGTGCGCCCTGCGGTACAGTTTTTGCATTTTTCAATTAAAAATGCTCAATAATAATTCTGCCTGTGTTGATGTTAGTGAGCAGGGTTCCCACGGGTCCTTGAAATCCTTGAAAGTTTGTGAATCTTCCAGGCCCTGGAAAGTTTTTGAAAACAGGCATAAAAAGATACAATCCTTGAAAGTCCTTGAATATTTTTTTGGTGTTGATATTTCACACGGATGATGACGCTGTCAACGTGTCATTAATTTCACCACTACAGCTAGCTTGTTTAAATCTACGCTGACTTTTAATTTGAAGTCGTTTGTTTGTTCGAGAGAGAATCTCTGCTCGTGTTTCCTGCACGTAGTCAACGTAGTTAACGTAGTTAACGTATGCGTAGCCGCTTTACGTGCGTGTAGCCTTCTCGCGGGTGAATGGCGGTCACGGTGAGTCAGTGAAGTTTTCGGTGAATCGTCACGTAATGTCATGCCCGGAAAAAGGAAAGCGATGCACTGAATCAGGCTGTCTGCGGGGTATTAAAAAGTATTAAAGTATTAAATGTCTGATTCCGAATTATTCTTTTTTTTTTTAAGAGTAGCACATGATTTGTTGTTTGTTAAAAGTTCGCCAGAATTTATTACACTGTCGTAACGACTTCTCCGTCACGATTTCCGTCATTTAGAGTTCACAGAGGCCGTTTATGAGATCGATGTATATCTGAGGAGGGGAGATGTTTTTACTGGCAGGTTGTCACAGAGCACAGTGTTGTTTACAGCGTGTGACCCGCACCAGGCCGGGAGCTTAACACGGAGCATCGCCGCTAAAGTTTAACTGTTTAGCTAGCATGGACTCATCGCACTGCGACGTTATCAATCAGTTTCTGACTGCGTCACAGTTGTGATGTCAGAGAGTTGTGATGTCACAGAGCTGTGATGTCAGAGAGTTGTGATGTCAGAGAGTTGTGATGTCACAGAGCTGTGATGTCAGAGAGTTGTGATGTCACAGAGCTGTGATGTCAGAGAGCTGTGATGTCAGAGAGTTGTGATGTCACAGAGCTGTGACGTCAGAGAGCTGTGACGTCAGAGAGCTGTGATGTCAGAGAGTTGTGATGTCACAGAGCTGTGATGTCAGAGCTGTGATGTCAGAGAGCTGTGATGTCACAGAGCTGTGACGTCAGAGAGCTGTGATGTCAGAGAGTTGTGATGTCACAGAGCTGTGATGTCAGAGCTGTGATGTCACAGAGTTGTGATGTCACAGAGCTGTGATGTCACAGAGTTGTGATGTCACAGAGCTGTGATGTCAGAGCTGTGATGTCAGAGAGTTGTGATGTCACAGAGCTGTGATGTCACAGAGCTGTGACGTCATTTTGTGACTCGGTTTGTAAAGCTTAGTCAACATGTGAGAACTCATCTGACACAGAGAGTCTCCTGTTGTTGCTTCATGTGTGAAACTACGACTCTTCTCTGGACTGGACTAAAAACGACATTCAGCGTCGCTCCTCTGGCACTGTGAGTTACCATGGTTACGGGAACGCCCTGAAACTTTGTAATGACTCTCAATAAGACGTTTGTGGTTAGTATGACGGTACAACATCACTGAATACTGAAAAGTTCGGTACATGGTTGATTGCTGGAGTAAAACCTGAAACAAGCGTTGCACAAAGAGTTTAGAAATAGAACAGCTGTTCAGATCCTCCTGTAAAACACTTGTCAAGTATACCCGGTGTCTTCATTAGAGAACTCTGAGGCATTGTGTCATTTCTTTAGCAGATATCAAGTACTGTAACTCAAATTATGTAGTTGATCTATCTACAGTGTTCAGTTGACTGACAGCTTGATGGGAGAGCAGACATTAATATCACATGTCTGTGCTGCTAGTATGTCCAGTACACCGCTCCAACCGAGTCCCACCACCAGTCAGACTTCAGCTGCAGACATCTCATCTTCTCTGAAAGTCTCTTTGGATAAAAGTGTCAGCTGAATGACTAAATGTGAATAACTAAGGGACTGACAGTAACAGTGTGTGTGCCCTCCCATTTATCCATCCTGTTTTTGTTACATGACTAGAGGAAAGCTGCGTTGAGGTTTTTAAAAATATTTAGAAGGTATTAAATTTGACCTCAGGATTCCTGCATAAACCCTGTGAATAAACCAACAAGGTTTATGCCAAATCTGATATTCTTTAGGCTTTTTTCAAGCTTTATTTTTGACAGACAGCTGAAGAGTGACAGGAATGTGGAGAGAGAGAGAGAGAGAGAGATGGAACGACATGCAGCAAAGGGCTGCAGGTCGGATTCAAACCCTGGGCCGCTGCTGAGCCTTCGTACACGGGGCGGATGTTCTACAGACTGAGCTAATCGACACCTCTCAATTCTGATATCAATTTTGTGACATTTATGGCAACCGTGGCGCTTTAATAGAAGTGTTTGAGTCTAAAACTAGCGATAGCAGTAGGTAAATGCCGCTGCATGTGGTCCTTGAATTTGAGGAAATCGGTCCTGGAAAGTCCTTGAAAGGTTCTTGAGTTTGATGTTAACCAAGGAGTGACGCAAAACTTTGCAAGGATTTCAGTTTTTTATCAAATTTTAAAATTCCAGTCTCAGATCTGATAATATGTCTGTAATACTGTAGAAAAAACCACCTGTTACCCTTCAGACATTTTTGGCACCATTGACTCCCATTATAACAAAGTTTGATCTGCTTTGTTTTACCAACCTTTTCAGTTATCCATCATATGACGTCAGTTCCCATCATATGTCTGAGGGCTCCATTCCATACTGTTTCATTGAGGCCTTTTTCTGTTGCATTTCCGACTGTTGCTTGGCAACAGAATACATGATTACAACTAAATAATAATAATACATGTAGACGTTTGTGTGGAGGAGCTCTGCCTGCAGCCTGCTGTCCGAGGGGAGAAACAAGGGTTCATATTTCAAATGGCATTAAAGGGTTCAATTATTTAAGAAATACATGTAGATCTGATAGTTATGATCAGGACTGAAGCTGGACAAAAGATTTAATGCAGAGAGTGGAAAAAAATCTAAACATAATATTTTTATAGCACTTTTTAGAAAAAAAACATTTTTTGCATGAAGAGTAAAACATCATCTCCACGTGCACAGGCGGAAATAAAACAGTGACTTCCTGTTAGCACCGCTGGTTGCTCTTGATTGGACGGCGCTACAGGTGTATCCCTGCAGCTGATTGACACCTGACCAAAGTCCTAACGAGCTGAGATATTTGCAGTTTCAATGGTTGCAGATTAATTGAACGTCTCTCTGAATGGAAGAACAGTTCTCTTTATCCATGTCGTGACAGGAGGAGGATCAGCGTGTCTCCTCATTCATGTCTCTGTGAATGGATCCTGATCCTCCGCCTGCCGACCATCTGCCAACGCTCTGCAAACGCTCTGCCAACGCTCGGCTCTGTTCTGTCGCCTACACGCTCGCTGGAATCCGGCAGCGTGGTCGGGCTGAAGAGCCACTGAGTCACCGTCCACACACTAACACACAGAAACACACTGACAGTCTGAGAGGGAAATATTCTGAAAACTTCCACCATCAGAGTCTGCATGAAGTCTGTGTTTGAACGTGACCACGATTCATACAGCGTGCAGGATGAAAGTGAGACAGACCGGTCAGACAGACAGACAGACAGACAGACCGGTCAGACACGGAGACATGCAGCAGAAGAACCAGGCCGGGATGAACATACGTGTTGACGTGATGTAAAAACTTTGATCATGAAGTGTGTTGTGTTGTTGACTGTGGAGCTGCGTTCACACACAGAGTAAAAACTGTTTGTAACTGTGACATCCAGCGTCCTGCAGATCATCATGAAGTTACCGTTGCTGATTAATCATATATCTTTGCCATAACTTGCTGATATGTTTCTATATGAGTGGACAGGAGGGTGAGCGACCATACCAGCGTAACAAACACGTCATGTGACTTCTGTGACAGGTGGACAATATTCATTTATTATTTGAATTCTGACGTTGATGATGACGTCACATTTTTCACCGGGTTGTCCACGTTTATATTTCCTGCATGAAACAACACGGTCAGAGCGCACGGGGAGGATCTAGGAAGTATCTCAGATGAGCGTTTTGTAGTCCATCTTCTGGACTTTGTAGTTTTACCACAGATCACGTCAATAACATTCACCGTCACATCATGACGTAGTCTAGTGTAAGAGCAGTCGACTTCTCCTAACTCCTTATCACCTCTCCTTCACAAGTTTCCTTATGACCTCTCCTTCACATCTTTCCTTATCACCTCTCCTTCACATCTTTCCTTATCACCTCTCCTTCACATCTTTCCTTATCACCTCTCCTTCACATCTTTCCTTATGATTTCGAGATGTTTTCCATCGAGGTCAAGGAAAAGTGGTTAGGAAAAGTGGTTAGGAAAAGTGGTTAGGAAAGGACAGAGGAGCTCATTTTTTGGACTATTCGACCGTACCCTGTGTTGGTTGATGATGAAAGCTGCCTCCATGTATGTCACCTGACATGGATTAGCCAATCAGAGACATTCAACTGCAATAACTGGTTTCAACCAGTAGAGGGAGGATCGCCGCGTAGTTACAGATTTATCGATTAACAACACAGCTGAATACACAGGTACACTGCCTGCCTGTCTGTCTGTCTCTCTGCCTGCCTGTCTGTCTATCTGCCTGTCTATCTGCCTGCCTGTCTATCTGCCTGTCAGCCTGTCTGTCTGTCTGTCTCTCTGCCTTCCTGCCTGTCTGTCTGTCTGTCTGTCTGCCTTCCTGTCTGTCTGTCTGCCTGCCTGTCTGTCTATCTGCCTGTCTGTCTGCCTGCCTGTCTGTCTGCCTGCCTGTCTGTCTGTCTCTCTGCCTGCCTGTCTGTCTATCTGCCTGCCTGTCAGCCTGCCTGCCTGTCTATCTGCCTGCCTGTCTGTCTATCTGCCTGTCTGTCTGCCTGCCTGTCTGTCTGCCTGCCTGTCTGCCTGCCTGTCTGTCTATCTGCCTGTCTGTCTGCCTGCCTGTCTGCCTGCCTGTCTGTCTGTCTGTCTGTCTGCCTGCCTGTCTGCCTGCCTGTCTATCTGCCTGCCTGTCTGTCTGTCTGTCTCTCTGCCTTCCTGTCTGTCTGTCTGCCTGTCTGTCTGCCTGCCTGTCTGCCTGCCTGTCTGCCTGCCTGTCTGTCTGTCTGCCTGTCTGTCTGCCTGTCTGTCTGCCTTCTATCTGCCTGCCTGTCTGCCTGCAGCAGCAGCAGTGACTCACCTCCGTTGACATTCAGCCCACTCTGTTGTCTGCTCTCTCTCTCCTCCTCTGCCTGCAGCTCGCTCGCCCTCCCTCTCTCTCTCCTCAGACACAAACAGACGTTTGGAGTCACGACGCCTCGCCGACACATAAAACACACACACACATTAACACACACACACACATTAACACACACACACACATTAACACATGAACACATGAACACACACACACACATTAACACACACACATACACACATGAACACACACATAAAACACACACATGAACACACACACACACATTAACACACACATGAACACATAAAACACACACATGAACACACACATGAACACATAAAACACACACATGAACACACACATGAACACATGAACACACACACACACATTAACACACACACACACATGAACACACACACACACATTAACACACACATGAACACACACACACACACATGAACACACACACACACACACACACACACACACACACACACACATGAACACACACACACACATTAACACACACATGAACACACACACACACACATGAACACACACACACACACACACACACACACACACTGTACTGGTGTGTACTGGTTTAACATGAACCTTCAGTCTGCAGCGTGTTGCTTCAGGGCTCCTCGGCAGAGCTCACATGGAGCTTTTTCACCCCTCAGGCTGACTGACAGGACTGACTCCAGAGGAAAGACTGCAGACTGACCCAACAACCTGTCTGTCATCCTGTCTGTCAGCCTGTCTGTCAGTCTGTCTGTCATCCTGTCTGTCAGCCTGTCTGTCAGCCTGTCTGTCAGCCTGTCTGTCAGCCTGTCTGTCATCCTGTCTGTCAGCCTGTCTGTCAGCCTGTCTGTCACCCTGTCTGTCAGTCTGTCTGTCATCCTGTCTGTCAGCCTGTCTGTCAGCCTGTCTGTCATCCTGTCTGTCAGTCTGTCTGTCAGCCTGTCTGTCAGCCTGTCTGTCAGTCTGTCTGTCAGCCTGTCTGTCAGCCTGTCTGTTCTCACTAACTTTAGAGTCAAAACAGGAAGAAACTAAATCATACATGACTCTTTAAAATCATAACAAATATATTAATATAATATATTATAAAAATATAAATTTATTAAATAAATCAAATATTCTGTGTGTGTGTGTGTGTGTGTGTGTGTGTGTGTGTGTGTGTGTGTGTGTGTGTGTGTGTGTGTGTTTATGTTTTTAATAAGTGCTGCTGAAGCCACGCCCACCTGAACCCAGAAAAAACAACAACAATGAATCAGGACTACAGTTCCCATCATGCACCAGAGCAGAACACCGTGTTCTCCCACACTCGTCCTCCTCGTCTCCTTGCAGATGATGTAATGCAGCTGCAGTGTGTGTGTGTGTGTGTGTGTGTGTGTGTGTGTGTGTGTGTGTGTGTGTGTGTGAAGCTGCAGCAACAAGGAGAGAGAAACCTCCACATCCCAACTGATGATGTCACCTGCAGCCAATCAGCTGAGAGCCATGCTGCTGTCAGGGTGTGTGTGTGTGTGTGTGTTCAGAGTCAAATCAGGATTCAGCAGAAACAACAACATCTGCAGAATAATGTTTATTTGAAGAGCTGCATGCAGATCAGTTTACAGTTAACACAGGAGAGATGATGAAACACACGGGTGGTGCTGCTGATGCTGCTGATGGTGCTGATGGTGGTCTGTGGCTCTGCAGCCTTCGAGGACAAACAGCAGCAGACTAACTGGAAGAAATGATGACATCATGTCTGAGTCCATACGATGATGTCACCAACAATGAGGTCACTGCACTGAGCTCAACACAGTGATGTCATCATGAAAGAAAGAAAGAAAGAAAGAAGACTGTCTAAAACCTGGACGTAGTCTCTGTGACGTCCCCGCAGACTGTCTAAAACCTGGACGTAGTCTCTGTGATGTCCCCGCAGACTGTCTAAAACCTGGACGTAGTCTCCGTGACGTCCCCGCAGACTGTCTAAAACCTGGACGTAGTCTCCGTGACGTCCCCGCAGACTGTCTAAAACCTGGACGTAGTCTCCGTGACGTCCCCGAAGACTGTCTAAAACCTGGACGTAGTCTCCGTGACGTCCCCGCAGACTGTCTAAAACCTGGACGTAGTCTCTGTGACATCCCCACAGACTGTCTAAAACCTGGACGTAGTCTCCATGACGTCCCCGAAGACTGTCTAAAACCTGGACGTAGTCTCCGTGACGTCCCCGCAGACTGTCTAAAACCGGGACGTAGTCTCCGTGACGTCCCCGCAGACTGTCTAAAACCTGGACGTAGTCTCTGTGACGTCCCCGCAGACTGTCTAAAACCGGGACGTAGTCTCTGTGACGTCCCCGCAGACTGTCTAAAACCGGGACGTAGTCTCCGTGACGTCCCCGCAGACTGTCTAAAACCGGGACGTAGTCTCCGTGACGTCCCCGCAGACTGTCTAAAACCTGGACGTAGTCTCCGTGACGTCCCCGCAGACTGTCTAAAAACCTGGACGTAGTCTCCGTGACGTCCCCGCAGACTGTCTAAAACCTGGACGTAGTCTCCGTGACGTCCCCGCAGACTGTCTAAAACCTGGACGTAGTCTCCGAGACGTCCCCGCAGACTGTCTTAAACCTGGACGTAGTCTCCGAGACGTCCCTGCAGACTGTCTAAAACCTGAACAGTCGGACATTTTAACATGGGGACTTATGGAGACTGACTCACTTCTGGAGCCAGCCTCATGTGGACGTTTGATGAACTGCAGTTTTTGGTTCACTACACAGAAATTTAGCAGAAATCTGAAACATGTTCCTGATAAATGATGACAGAAATCTGCTTGTGCTGTTTTTTTCTTCGTGTTCAGAGTTTGAATGAAGCGACAGACAGCCGAGCAACAGACGGAGGCGTTAACACACAAACACAGATCTGTGTGTGTGTGTGTGTGTGTGTGTGTCAGCGAGGATGAGTAACAGTTCACTGTCAGCCTTTAAATTTAGAGCTGACATTTCCTCAGAAACACATCGAGCCAGCAGACCAGACCAGACCAGATCAGACCAGACCAGATCAGATCAGACCAGACCAGACCAGATCAGACCAGATCAGATCACACTTTGAACACACTTTAATGTTTGTTTGAAGACACCTGCTGCCAAACAGCCAATCACTGATGCAAGACTCTTCAGGTGTCGTCCTCTTTGTCTCACCTGCAGAACTCTTTTAGTTTTTAAAGCCACACGTGGACCAGAACCATCAGAACTTCTCAGAACTTCTCCAGGTTCTCCGTAATGTTCATGCGAATGTTGTACTGAACTTCTTTCAGCAGCTGGTCTCTTAGTCTTAAAAACTGAAGCAGACTGCAGAGTGAAGTCATGAACAACCATAACCAGGACCATGAAGAAGGTCCAGTTGGTTCTGGTTGACCTCCTGAACTCTGAGTCTGAACTGTGACCGTCACGCTGCAGGTACAGTCGACACAAAAACTCTGTCGTCCTGCTGCAGCAGAAGGTTCCTGGTTTAAACCTCGGCTGGTTCTTTCTGTGTTTCTGAGTTTGCATGTTCTCCTCGTGTCTGTGTGGGTTCTCTCCGGGTTCTCTTCGGGTTCTCTCCGGGTTCTCTTCGGGTTCTCTCCGGGTTCCTCCCGCAGTCCAAACACATGCAGGTTAAGTGTGAATGGTCTCTGTCTCTATGTGCACACCGTGACTGTGAAGAGGTTCCAGATAATAAATGTTTTCTTCTTGTAAGAGCTTATTGTGTCTTTTTTTACCTCAGGTGCTGAAAATATTCAGATATTTTGATCTGAACTGGTCTGATGTGATCTGAACTGGTCTGATGTGGTCTGATGTGGTCTGAACTGGTCTGATGTGGTCTGAACTGGTCTGATGTGGTCTGATGTGGTCTGAACTGGTCTGATGTGGTCTGAACTGGTCTGATGTGGTCTGATGTGGTCTGAACTGGTCTGATGTGGTCTGATCAACAAACATAAAACATTAAAATGTGTATATAAATCTATTTTAATGTATTTAAAGTATATTTGTTGTTTATAGTGTAACTGAGTATTCATCTCATTTTTCTCTGAAATAAACATCCACTCCTCTGAACCTCCTCCTCCTCCTCCTCCTCCTCCTCCTCCTCCCTCTGCTCTGCTGGACCAATCACAGCCCAGCATCATTGCTGGCCAATCAGATCACCCGTGGGTGATGTCATGCAGCAGGCTGCTGTTTGGTGCTGATGCTGCTGAGCTGCAGATCTTCAGTCTGAACAGAGAGACCGAGCATCACTGCAGGGTGAGTACACACACACACACACACACACACACACACACACACACACACTCTTTTATTCATATTTTCTTCTTCATGTGTTTGTTGTTTTATTTTGAAGCTTCCTGCATGTTTCACTGCTGCAAACAGAAATCAGGTTTCCCTCGTCTTCTTCTTCTTCTTCTTCTTCTTCTTCTTCTTCTTCTGTGTCGTCCGTCTGCACATTCTCTCCGTCGTCTCTCATCTCTTCTTCTCTTTCTCTCTCCGCTGCGTCTTTTCTTCTTCTTCTTCTTCTTCTTCTTCTTCTGTTTTCATCTTCAGTTCAGTGTTTGAGCTGCGTGCTCGCCTCACTCGTCTCTGCAGAAGGTGATGCGCTTACTGGCAACAATGACATCATCGCTTAGTGCCTGCACACACACACACACACACACACACACACACACACACACACACACACACACACAGTGTTTGCAGAAGCTTTTGATGGATAATCGATTAAACTGAATCTCTGACTTTGTGTTTGATGATCGTTCATAAAATTTCTCTGATAGACGAATAAATGATATAAAATCATCTCCAGCTGCAGCTCGACTGTTTTTTTCTGTCGTTTGATTCACTGAAAGTTTTGAAAGTGAAGAATCTGCAGCGGCAGCAGGATGATGATGATGATGATGATGATGATGATGATGATGATGAGCTGTCACAGCCTGCAGTCGATTCAGATTTCACACTTTGGCTGATTTTAAACCTCGTCGAGTCACAGCTGATGAATCAAACCCAGAAAAGATTCATGCATTGATTTATTCATAGTACTGACTCAGAAGAATCTGACCTTTAAAACAGACTCAGTTTGTATTTGCACAAACTCCAAATTTAACATCAAATGATTTAAAAACCAAAAGTTCAGCCTGTAAAAATGTTTCAGTTCATCTGTTCTGTTCCCTGAGTTTAGTCTGACAGGAAACTTCCTGCACGAGCTGCTTGGAGATGCTTAAGTGGGTCGTGCCTGAGAGGCTTTACTCAGGGTTAAAGTGTGCAGGATTCCCAGAAAGTTAATTAAATAATAATAATAATAAGTCCTCTTCATCGTGTCTCCTCAGGAACAGACTCTACCTCACCACAGTGTCTTTGACAGAATCTAGCAGCAGCAGCAGCAGAATGACTCTATCAGGTAAAACTTATTGATTATTTCATCTTTAATATCTTTAATGTTGTTTCTTCTCTTGTCACTGGTTCAGTTCATATTTATTGGCTCACCTGCCTCCTTCTTCTTCTCTTCCTCTGAATGTCTCAGCGTACAGAGAGAAGATGCGAGAGCTCCCCCTGGTGTCTCTCTTCTGTTCCTGCATCCTCCCTCAACCGAGAGACGCCGCCGCCGACAAGAAGGAAGGTGAGCGACGCCCTTTGACCTCCGACTCTCAAACAAGGAACTTCATTTTCAGCTTTATAGAACAACAAGAGGTGGAACAGATCGTCATATTGTTGTTAGATACATGTCACGCCTGAAAATATAAAAAGTTTATTCGTCACATTTGATCATAAAGGAATAATTAGTGAGATGTATTTCTGTGAGCGCCTCTGTACACTCTCAATGGAAATAATAAGATCATCACTTATTAAGATCACAGGTTGTTCTGTGCTGCATCATCTCACGCTGTCTCCATCTTCTCGCAGCAGGCGTGGTGGACTTGAACCTGTGCAACATCCGAGACATGGAGGTGATCGAGCTGAGCAAGCGGGCGAGCGGCCAGGCCTTCGAAGTCATCCTGAAGCCGCCCACCTTCGACGGCGGCCCCGAGCTGAGGGCGACCACGCCGCCTCGCCAGAAACCCTCGCTGGAGGAGATCCAGAAGAAACTGGACGCCGCCCAGGAGAGGAGGAAGGTGTGTGGAGCGTTTTTAACGTTATTTTTAATTTAATTTTAAAATACAACGTTCACATCACACAAAGTCATTTTATCAGCTGTTACAATAACCAAACTAGCAGCTCTGCTAACATCAGGATGCTAATATGCCAATAATGACTGACGACATTACTTTTTACATTTAGTAAGTTCAAATGCTAACTGTTGCTAATTAGCCCTTCACTTTAATGTTTTAATTCTTTGGTCATGAACCAGATGTGTCCTGATGTGTCGCACACACATTAAATATTGACCTGCTGGTGGCGCTAGATGAAAAATCAGAGGATCACCAAAGTTCATTGTGTCTTTATGTCAACTAAAGTTCTGAGATTTTGTTTTGATGTCTCAATTGTGAGACTCTCGACTCTGATTTTTAAAGTCATGATTAACCAATTATTTCCTAAGTAATATTACAACCATCATTATGAAGGATACTGTGTGAACTTTCTCCTTTTTTTATTCTCCAGACATTTATTTTATGTTTAGGTTCAATACTTCAAAGCACAAAATCAGTTTCTACGCAGACGACTCTCAAATCTATATCTATGATCTACCTACAATAATATCATGTCTTTTTATGATACTGATGATATTGATGATGATGGCAACGTACAGAAATCTATTATATAATTATATTTTAAATTCAAGAATTAAAAAATGACACTTTTGACACCACATTTATCCTCTGAACTGTAAATACATTGACATGAATAACATCACAGATAAATACCTAAAGATAAAAAAAAAAACTTGGATAAAATATTGTTTAAATAAACTAATATATATCTTATAATTCATCCTGAGGGGAACATGAATGTCTGTACAAAATTTCATGCCAATCCATTCATTAGCTGATGACAACATAGAGGATCTGAAATCGATCCCTGAGGAACCCCAACAGTTATTTTACAGCGTTATGAGGAATTAATCTCTGTTAGGATGATAAACTTTCAAAGACTTCATTACATTTATGTCTGCAGCACTCTGTTTTAGTCAGATTTTGATATTTTCATATTAAACAAAGAGAAAACACAGTTTATCTGGTACGACATCGTGCAGTGGTCGATTAAAAATGATGCTACAAGACCAAGAAACAACACTGTACACACTCTAAGTTACACAACTGAGACAAAAAGTGAATCTGCTCTGTAAACTGGGATTCTCTTGGAGAAACATGGACCTGCAGGTAAGAGCTGACTGTAAATCCTCCTGTTGTCTCCCTCTAGTGTCAGGAGGCGGAGCTGCTGAAGCACCTGGCCGAGAGGAGGGAGCACGAGCGTGAAGTCGCTCAGAAAGCTCTGACCAAAGAGCGGCAGGAGCACCGAGCCGACGCCGACAAAGAGCAGCGGCAGATGCACCTGAACGCATCACAGGAGCGACTGCAGGAGGAGGTGAGGATGTTGGGTTTTATCACGAGACGATTCAGGTTCTGTATCGTGGAAATGAATCACTAATAGGAGTTTGTGATGTTTGTGTCTTTCAGGACAAGCACAGTGTGGAGGTGAGGATGAGCTGGAGGAGATGGAGGAGGGGATTCTGGGTACACAACATGTCAAGAAATAGTTCCAGTATTTCCACACAACCTGCTTTTACATTACTGTCAGGATACAATGTGTTAAACACACCAGGCTAACTGTTTCCCCCTGCTTCCAGTCTTTACGCTAAGCTAGGCTAATCACACCCCGACTGCAGCTTTAACTTAACATACAGACATGAAATTTGTATCAGTCTTCTCTAAAGATACCAAATATTTCTGACTGACTTCTGAGATAAAAAATCATGTACACGTACTTTCTAGAATATTTCTGGAGGGGATGTGATGATGTCGCTGTGCGAACCATCTTCTTTAGACGTTTCTAATCTGAAGAGCCACGTATCTTCAGACAGCGTCGAGGCCGTGGTGTCACACAGCCATGCCATGTGGGATGTAGCGGTGAAGCTACAACCAGCAGCTGGTTAGCTTAGCTTAGCATAAAGCCTGGAGACAGCTAGCCTGGCTTTGTCCAAAGGGAACAAAATCCGCTCTGAAGCTAGCTGACTAACACGTTATATCCTGTTTGTTTAATTCTTAATTTACCTTCAAATAACAAACAAGATTAATTAAAGTTCACTAGGTGGCCAAAAGTATGTGGACACCTGTGGACGTTGCAGCAACATCTGATATCTGAGCATTTGTTCTCCACATACTTTTGGCCACATTATTTTCCATCTTTATTGAGTGTAAACATGATGATTTATTATCATAACTTATAATTCATTTAGCCTGAAGTGTGTAGGACTTAACATAAACTAGCAATGTGCTCATTGCACCGCCTTTCTTCTGCTTCCAGGTGTCTTGATGGCCTGATCACAACACAAGCTGAACTTTATTTGGAAGCCATTTTGGAGGGCTGATGAGCTGATGTGCTGGTGAGCCGGCGCTGCTCCAACTGGGAGACTGACAGGAAGTGACTCTGAAAAGAGTGAGAGAAGAAGAAAAAGAGGAGGAGGAGGAGGACTGAGTCCGACTGCTCGACCTTCTCTGTACAACCAGGACTCTTTTTAACGAGACAAACTCTTTATTACAAGAAAAGGAAACTGAAGGACGCTGCAGATTTGTTCATCATTGGATGGTTCACAGGGGATTTACTGTGCTTTGTTGCCATGCCAACAGTGCCAATGTGTTCATGTGTGTGCGTGTGATTGTGTATGTCAACGTCTTCACAGCGTCTTTATCAATGTGTACCAACTCAACCCAAAGGAAATGTTCATCTTCTTCTTCTGAGTCAAAGTGATCTGTCACAGAAACACGAGCTGGACTTCATGAACCCGCCAAGAGAGTTTGGACTCAAAGAACTGAACAAGAACCAGAAGGTTTGATCAGTCACACGTGGCTCTTCAGTGACATCTAGTGGCAGACAGACAGATCAGGTCCAGGTCAAGCTCAAGACAACTGGACTTGGTCGAGCCCAAAGACTGTTAGAGTCCAAATACCCATGAGACCCTGAACAAGAAGTCCAGTCGAAAAACGCCCTTCAAACCAAAAGAAGTTTGGGTCAAAAGCATTAGTGAGACAAGAGAGCGCTCATTGGAGTCTGACAAGTCCACATGAAAACAACCAACTCTCACAAAAACTCTCACAAGATCGAGACGAAGACGAGTGCCGGTTTAAACACAGACTGACACCGAAGTCCGATTTAAACACCAGTTTGTCGTGAGGCGGAGACAAGTCCAAATAATAAGAAATAAAACATGACCTTGGACATTACACTTGAGCACTATAGCTCTGCTTTCTTTCACAGGCCCCACATTTTATTTGTCAGGTTCAATATTTTAATTAATATATCTGAAAACCAACATACTAAAATTAGCATGCTAGCATTTATCAAGCTACATTTCTGTATTTCCTTCCTGTGGAAACCGGATGAGGAGACGAGTCCTGCAACAAACAGCGTGTTAGCTCATGTGGCTAACGTTAGCGATATCGCAGGACCTGTCCAACAATCATTTTATCAACTTCCTGCTGATGCGAACGAACGAATCCGACTGATAATCGATTGTGTACATTGTTTACAGATACAGTGGTGTGTTTGTGTGTTTGTGAGTCAGTTACCCTGGCAACGTCATTGTAAAGGAGTCTGGGTGAGATGATGATGATGATGATGATGACTATGTACAGAAATCACATTATATTTTAAATTCAAGAGTAAAACAATGACACTTTATTTCTTTGTTCAGTTTTTTTATTGAGGTGACACTGAATTATAAATACATAAATGTTTATAAAACATTAATACAACATCACCAATAATCACCTAAAGCTCAAAAGACTTCAATAAAATATTATAATAATATTATCTAAATGAACTGGTTCCATAAATAGAACAGAATATATGAAACATCCCTGAGTAAACTGTTTGCTTTTACCTCCAGTGTGTAGTTCTAACTTCCAAATTGGTTTGATGTCTTAATTACGAGACGCTCGACTCTGATTTTTGAAGTCATGATTAACTAATTAGTTACTCAGTAATATTACTACCAGCATTATGAAAGATACTGTCTGTACTTTCCCCTTCTTTTATTCTCCAGACACAGTTTATCTCACGTTCAGGTTTCTACGCAGACGACTCTCAAATCTATATCTATGATCTACCTTCAACAATATCATGTCTTTTGATGATGTTGTGCAGAAATCACATAATAACTTCAATTCAAGAATAAAACGACACTTCACTTCTTTGCTCATTTTTTTATTGAGTCAATGCTACATTCAGCCTCTGAACTATAAATACATTAACATTAATATAACCAATAAATACCTAACGATCAAAACATTTAAATAAAATATTGTTTAAATAAACTAAAACAATAAATAGAACATAATATATGAAGCACATCTAATAATAAACTGTTTGCTCTTAGCTCCAGTCTGTAGTTGTGATTAGAGACAAATTAATGAAATTAAAGAAAATTAAAAAAAAGATTAAAAGAAAATAAAACAGATGAATTTGACATCCAGCGGATCACAGAGCAGCATGTAGACGACAGTTGTGAGTAAATATTGAGATACTAATTCTAACTTACAATTTGTCTTTATTTCAACTCCTGAAGTTATGATGAGATTGTTGATTTAATGTATTAATTATGAGATTCATGATTAGCCAATTAGCTACTGAACAATATTACAATCGCCATTCTGAGGGATACTGTATGTACAGTACTGTCGACAGTTTATTTTATATTTATTTTATATCATTACTTTAAAGCACAAAATCAGTTTCTACGCAGACGACTCTCTGATCTACACTATATATATATTATATTTTCTACTCCTTAAAGCACAAGTGAATTATACAAACTTAAACTTTAAACTTTAACTTTAAAAAAAAACAAGCATATTTCTGTTTTCCTTTCTGAATTTGCAACATTTTCATGATTTTTTTTTTTTTTTTTTGGCGGTACTGGTCGTCCATACTGAAGCTTGGTGTGTCAGACTGACCCAGTATCCGGTCCGGTCTCTGCTGGTCTTCATTCTTGGCGTTGGACGACAGGTCGGACGCAAGTGCAGCCCACAGTGATGAGGCGGGACTCTAGCCGGTAGTGGTAGCTCTGCGCCGACCCTGCCGACCGGACCCGACGCAGCAGCAGCACCTGGTGCAGGATGGGTCTGGACTCCAGGCTCAGGTCTTCCTGGCCCTCTGCGTCCAGACAGCCCTGCAGTAAGCAACGAGCCTCTGACAGCATGGGAGGGAACAGAGACTCATCGTGCGAGACGCTGTGGACGGAAAAAGAGAAGAGACAAAAAACCTGATAAATATCACTTTAAGATTAACTGAAATCCTTCACTGGCTTCCTGTGCATGCCTCCTTACTTGTACGTCCACGGTGAGATGGAGGCGATCTCCAGCGGTCTGATGGTTTTGGTGGCAAACAAAGCGCTGGCGTCGAGCTGCAGGGGGACCGTTTCTACCGCCACATCCTCAGAACGGTTCTTGTGCGTCTTCCCGGAGTGTTTCGATTGGCCGCCTAGTTTCGGCATGGCTGCTGCCTCCTGTATCGTCATCATCATCATCATCATCATCATCAACGCCACACAGGCAGCCTGAGGAAGAGGAGCAGAAACTTTTATACTAACTAATTAATTATGTAAATGTATCAGATGTGAAGTTATACATTTTATTACATGTGAATCACATCAAACAAATTCAGAGAATTTCACATGTGAAAACAATATTTAACAATATTTAAACAAATTGGAACGTTTCGATTTTTGCTTTCATAAATTAAATTACTAAAATGTTTGACATTAAATGTTGCAGAAAACAAATTTCAGAAGAAACGAGTGAAATATGAAAAGTTTTAGTCAGTGTTCATATTTTCTGAGCTGATTCGAGTCGAGCTGCTCTTACCGTCACTTTGGAGCTCGGTGTTGAAAACATGCTGTCAGGTTCGACTTTGAGTGTCCTCGTCCCTTTTTGGTTCTGCAGATCTTTCACTGTGTCGGGCTCTTTAGGTTCCTCGGGCTCTGCTGGAGGTTGAGGTCAGAAGATGTGTGTGCAGATCTGAACTGTGTTTGCGGAGCTGCAGGTGGTCTTCTTCGTCTTCACTGGTGTTCTGCAGGACGTCAGGTCGTGCTCTGACATTTATCCTAATGAGAACGTCACAGACTTCCGCTGATGAGGTCTCTTTCTTTCTTTCTTTCTTCTTTCGTTCTGTCTTTGTGTCTTTGATCCTCCTCACTAAACCACAGAGCCAGACTGCATGACGAGGCCTGATGGTCGACCCACTTTCACAGTCGATGTCGAGGTTTAATTATTCTGCACACAAAAGTTGCTGCAGATTTTCTAGGTCACTTATAATGTGCATCCTCTGCAGGTTATAAATCTATATTAAGTCTGATTATTGTGAAGATTACAAACATCAACTGGAAACTTGCCCTCAAATAAACAGAAAGCAAAATCAGAAAATGCACAAATGTTTGAGTGTTTCAACACGACAGTGTGCCCAAACCAGTTTGGTTTTTCCAGTTTACTGTGGAAGAACCTGACTGATCCCGTCCAACACCTTTGAGATCTACTGGAACTGTTGTGAGTGATGAGTGGAACAGAAAGTTCACCTGGAATGATCCAGACCTGATTGTTGGACTTTACTGTTGTCTGAATGTGAACAAATCTGTGAAACCAGCAGCTGTTAATGAACATTATCACATAATGTTCAGCTTTCAGAGTTTTGGCCACTTTTGGTGCTGTGTTGATTATTTGAAGGAAATCTGAGAAGATCATATTAGAACAAACTGTTTAATGAATGTGGCACCTACATTACCACCAACCACCGACATTCGTGTGGGAGAATAGGGTGTGTTACGCTATTAGTGGCTAATGTAGCCTACAGCTTCAGAGGTTGGTCAGATCACTTCTGAGGACGTTGATCAGACTCGGCTCGCTCTGAGAAGTTTTTAACATAAAAAGGAAAAACACACTGATGTGGAAAATTAGTGGAGTTCCCCTTTAAGTGAAGCAAAGTGCAAACACATGGTGGCCGCAGCCTTTGATGCCGAAAACGCACAAAATCGAGATTCGTACGTGATCAATTCATGTTCATCTGGAGGATTTAACACGACGACACGTGACATCCTGAAGATTTGTTCACGAGCTGCAGCGACGGACGGCGCTTAAAGTTTTTGGTCGTACAGCTCGATGTTTATCTGCTCTCGCTCCCTCTCAGAGCGTAGAAAGGCTGTAAAAAGTGACTGAAGACGACCTGCAGACTCATTTAGCATAGCAGCTAAAGAGACAGAGATTTGTCTCAGGAGGTGGAGGAGACCAAAAACAGAGCTAAAAGAGAGAAAACTGGACTGAGATTCAACAAGTTCAACAGTTCAACTTATAGTCTCCATGAAACAGGAAGAAGAGCCCTGTTCACTTCCTCATTTTTACATGTTTCCTATGAAGATAGGGTGAGGCTTATTGGATATTGATTGCTGCCAATAGTGAGTGGCCGGTATCAGGAGTGAACACAACCTCCGAACCAGCAGTCAGCAGTATTCTGGTGGGCCTACCGAGGTGGTTTTCTTGCTGGGTTCACTACTTATCAATGTTTCCATCATAAAGTCTGTAAATCACCTCGGTACTGTAACGTTATTCCCTGTTGGTCTCAGAGGCTGTGCTTGAACCCGGTCCGGTCCGGCTGCTGAGCCCGGTTCTGTTGCCTGCTAACGGCAGATTCAGTCAGCAGTTTTTTCTATAGAGAAAATTTTCCGTTTGATGAGATTTGATCAGTTGTCATGAGAGGCTCAGATTTGTGGCGCGATTGATGATGCAGAGATAAAACCGTTAAGCCAGTTGAGTCACGGTTGAGTCAGGATGTCATCACGTCATTGCACTTCCTTTAATGTTGTAACAGGAGAAACTTTCCGCCATGACGGGTCGAGGTCTTGTCCTGGAGGGACCCTGACTCACTCAGGGTCGCCCCCTCTCTCTTCACCTTTGCTGGAGGTGCTTTGCCCCAGCCTCAGTCGGTCATGTGATGCAGGATGTGTTGCAGAGTCTGACCTGGTTTACAGTCGTGTTGTGACTCAGGTCGGTCTGGACTGCAGCATCATCACTATCAGCTCTTGTTGTGTGTGTTTCTTTCAGCCCACGCTGCCAGCTCGGCTCTGACCTGGTTTGATTGGTGGGTCGATGTTTATCAGCGATCACAGAGATTTCCCACTTCCTGTCAGTTTCGCCTTCAAACATCACATAAGAGTTTTCTCTGTTGTCCACTTGCTCGAGTGTTTTTTCTTCAAACTCAACTCTGTTTGACGTGACATTCCACACCAAACACCTGAGATCAGTTTAATCCAGTTTAAGATCTGGATTTAATGTAAACATCATGTGGTTACTGGATGTCTCTTCAGCAGTTACTCCTGCTATAAATGCCCGATCAAGACCGAGTGGCACCTCCGTGTCTGTGAAGTGAAGCCACAAACTGCAGTTCCTCTAACGTCCACTTGAGGCTGGCTCCAGAAGTGAGTCAGTCTCCATAAGTCCCCATGTTAAAATGTCCAACTTCACAGCAGAAATAAACATGTTTACAGCCTGGTACAAAAAACAGTTTTGGTCTCTATAGCTAATTTCCCCGTTCATGACAACTGTACTGAGGGTGAATTTTTATACAACTCACCTGTTCAAATGATATTAAGGCTTAAAGTTATGCAGGATTAAGAGCGTGGACGCTTTGATCTGCGGGGACGTCACAGAGACTACGTCCAGGTTTTAGACAGTCTGCAGGGACGTCATGGAGACTACGTCCAGGTTTTAGACAGTCTGCAGGGACGTCATGGAGACTACGTCCAGGTTTTAGACAGTCTGCGGGGACGTCACGGAGACTACGTCCAGGTTTTAGGCAGTCTGCGGGGACAACACGGAGACTACGTCCAGGTTTTAGACAGTCTGCAGGGACGTCATGGAGACTACGTCCAGGTTTTAGACAGTCTGCAGGGACGTCATGGAGACTACGTCCAGGTTTTAGACAGTCTGCAGGGACGTCATGGAGACTACGTCCAGGTTTTAGACAGTCTGCGGGGACGTCACGGAGACTACGTCCAGGTTTTAGACAGTCTGCGGGGACGTCACGGAGACTTTAGTCTTAATCTGTTACTCGTGTGTTTTTGTTGTTTCCATCGTCGTGACTCAGTTTTTTTTTTCCCAGAGTGCACTTCTCCAGTGAGTCCTCCTCCACCTGCTTTTTCTGTTAATTCATGATAAACTGTTTCGAAGTGTTCTGGCCTCCATAAAACCAAAGCGTGACAGGAAGCTTCATACACTCATTTATGTATGTATGTTCTCATTCTGCAGCTGAAAACTGTATTTGATACGTGACTGAGAAACACTGACCTCAAGTGTGTGCGGAAAATTTCAGATAATAACAAATATCTACACCAACGACTGAAGCTCAACAGGCCGTCTGACAAACTCCTGCAGACTGCAGTGTGCAGACTTTTAGATGGTCATCGGCCTCATCCAGGGCGAGGTCGAACAGCTGGTCCTCTGGTCAGGTCAGAACAACCTGTGGAGATGAAGGTGGACTTCAGGAGGAGCCACCCAAACCTGCCGCCCATCACCAGAACAGACCAGAACAGACCAGAACCGACAGTCAGGACTCCGACCTGCCCTCCATTCATACGTGTCCAGAGTCAGGACACAGATCCGTCACACGAGGCGCTTTGAGCATGTAAGAATCATACACAGTCAGCTGTTCAGTATAACCCAGATTTATTTCAGCTTCTGATTCTGTCCTGCAAACAGTGATTCATTGAGCTGATGGCCACTACCTGCACAAAAGACACTTTAATCCTGTTATTTTACTATTTATTTCTGATTGTTACACACAGAAAAATAAACGTCCTCTCATCAATTGCAGAATCTCTTTATCTCAGAGATGGTTCTTCACGTACTTAATGTTGGTTCTTTAAAGGTTCTTTTCATTGGCAGTAGTTGGTGGTAAAGACGTAATGTACAGATTATTATTTATTTTCATGTATGTATGTATATATGTATCTACAGGCCTTGAAAATCCTTGAAAACGCCTGAGAGGTTCTGACAAAGTTTTTGCTGGGACCTGCAGAAACTTGTTGCTGACTCTGTTTGATGATGTTTCTACAGCCGACACAGAGAGTTCAGTTTTTAGTTTACATCCACAGGTTCTTCTGTGGTTCTTCTGTGGTTCATCTGTGGTTCTTCTGTGGTTCTTCTGTGGTTCTTCTGTGGTTCATCTGTGGTTCTTCTGTGGTTCTTCTGTGGTTCTTTACTGAACCAGTTTGGTCCACAAAGAACTTGAAATGGAGCCTCAGTTAGCCAGTTCTTCTATGGCATCACTCTGATGAACCATTCTTTGGTTCCAGTTTGGTTCTACTTTTTGTGTTTGTTGTTGTATTGTCATTATTACTTATCAAATATTTCATTACTTAGTTATTAAATTAATTAGAACGTACATTAGGCGTTCACAGAAACACGTTTCACTTTAATCGTTCTTTTATGATGACATACGAACTGAACTGAAGTCCGTAGGAGGTCAAAGTGAACTCTCAGCATCTCGACACATTTTTTTTATTTCGCACATTCATTCATAAATTTCCATCTAACGAATCAAATGAGATGACATCATTTCCCCACAGACTGCTGACCTCCCCCACCCACCATCGCACTGAAGAAACAGGGTCACAATCATTCAGCAGAGTTTCCAGCAGAGACCAGAGGAGGCGGATCGTTGTGGTTCCACCGTACGTGACCAGATGTCATGACGAGGTCGGCGTGTGTCGTCCTCACGCTGAGGTGTTCGATCAGGGAGGAGCTCATCTTTCGAGGACTGCTGCTGCTGTGGTGACTGGAAACACCTTCATGAAAAGAGTCGTGGCTGAACGTGAAGCTGCAGCAGGGGCTTTCTGAGGCCCTGATGTGGTCTGTGGGAACCTCACACTGCATCCACAGACAAACCTTTGAATCACAGACACTCTGATGCATCTCCTTTCCCTCCTCACTTTCTTTCCTGCAGGCTGTGATTGGTCGGTAGCTGTCAGCTGTTATGTGTCACCCACACATTTTACCTTCCAGGATTACATCACCAAAACCTTCATTTATACATCATTTCATAATATCTAATAATATCAGATAAAACAATGTACTATTCTCTTCATACTGTGCTGTCACATCGACCTAACTCATGTACAGAACAACCAGATTTATTTCAGCATGCTCTGAACTATAAGCAGATTTTTATTGTTGTTTTATATATATGTTTTTGATATGTACATAGTTTTTATGTCTATATCACGCCACTAAATAAAATGTATTATTATTATTATGAATCTAAAAACTGGTCCCAGGTTCTGGGCGAGTGTCAGATGCTTTTTGGTAATCTGATTACTTGTAAATTTGTTTGGAAATTGCCCCATTTAGCATTTATAATCCGCATATGAACATTTAATTGAATTATTGAATATTAATGAATGACAACAAAGTAAAACACAGTTTGAATAACATAAATAAAATATTTCTTCATTGCAAAAGTTAGATTTATTGGAGGTACTGTACATTTATAAACATTTTATGTGTGATTATAACTTAGTTTATTTCTTTTGTCAGGATTTGCCAGTCTGGTCTCACCTGTCTGTGCAGGCTGGGCGTGGCTGACCTAGTTTCTCCGACCACTGTTGATCCTCACCTGCTCTGCTCTCACACCTGCGTCTCATCATCTCTTCCTGCAGAGTTTAACTCTGGTTCACCCTCCCAGACTCTGCCAGTTTGTTGTTGTACCTTTATCGGTAACACCACAACTTACCAGCTCAGAGAAACCTGCTTGCTGAAGTATCTTTAGTCTTTGTATTTTTGGACGCCTGCCTTGATGCCTGTTTGTCTTCTTTGTTCTCCCGCCCTGCCACGCTCAGCCTACCTCTGTCTGTTTGCCAGTCTTCACCATCCTGCCATCCTGTTGTGTCTTTTCGTGTCGCATCTTATAAATAAACCTTCTGAGCAGTTCCTGTCTGTGGTCTGCATCGTGGGCTCTGTGTTCTGCTGTAAGCTCAAGCTTAACACTTCTTACTAAGTTACTTAATTATATTTTATTATTTTATATTATTAATCTGAATCTGGAAGTTTAAAGCAACATAAAAATGGAAACTCTGAAAATGCTGATTTCAGCCTCTTGGTGGCGCTGCTGTGTGTGTCTGTGTGTGTGTGTGTGCGTGTGTGTGTGTGTGTGTGTGTGTGTGTGTATGTGTGTGTGTGTGTGCGTGTGTAAGTGTGTGTGTGTGTGTGTGTGTGTGTGTGTGTGTATGTGTGTGTGTGTGTGCGTGTGTAAGTGTGTGTGTGTGTGTGTGTGTGTGTGTGTGTATGTGTGTGTGCGTGTGTAAGTGTGTGTGTGTGAGTGAGTGTGTGTGTGTGTTGAGGTTTTCTGTGAAAACTGCTGATGCCGCTGACGGTAACCAGTGGCGGTTTAAAATCCGGTGAATTATCAGATTGTCGTCTGTCGTTTCCTCTCTCAGTCAAACCAGGTCAGAAAAGCTGCTGACTGCTGTGACAGAAACCCTCAGAGACCACATCAGCAACGCCCCCGCTGTGATGTCACTGTGAGGGGCGGGGCCACGGCGCAGGAGGCCGTGCTGATCTCTGAGCTCCATATATGGAAACAGGAAACTGAATGCTGCTGTCTGAATGGTGGATTTAATTCTGTGCAGATTATTTGTTTATTGAGATTTTTTTATTCACTAATATAAAATTCTATTTTTGCAAAATTGTAAAATGTTTTGAAAAATTGTTGCTCAATCATCTCAGTATTTCTGTAGATCAAAACAACCACAGGAGGCGCCAAAGGTGGAAAGTCGCACTAAGTCACACACCACCAACTATTTCACTGATTTTGGTGAAACTGGATCATATTTTATGGAGAAAATGTTTTCTGGTTTTCCCTCTGATGTCCTCCGGCTGCTCCGCCTCAACTCTCTGTGATTTACAGAGTTTCCTGATGGACAGTGAAGTAAACTGCTGACAGCTGTAGCTGCTGTTAGCTCATGTTAGCTCAGTTTGTTAGCTGCTGTTAGTTAACTGCTGTTAGCTAATGTTAGCTCAGTTTGTTAGCTGCTATTAGCTAATGTTAGCTCAGTTTGTTAGCTGCTGTTAGCTAATGTTAGCTCAGTTTGTTAGCTGCTGTTAGCTCATGTTAGCTTAGTTTGTTAGCTGCTGTTAGCTAATGTTAGCTCAGTTTGTTAGCTGCTGTTAGCTAATGTTAGCTCAGTTTATTAGCTGCTGTTAGTTAACTGCTGTTAGCTAATGTTAGCTCAGTTTGTTAGCTGCTATTAGCTCATGTTAGCTCAGTTTGTTAGCTGCTGTTAGCTAATGTTAGCTCAGTTTGTTAGCCGGGCTGCCCGGACTGTGAGCTCAGAGCACCGGGGGAGTGTTAGTGTTCGTACCACAGGAGTTTTGGACCACCGGGTGGGGGCTGACTGCTGTTGGACTAGTCAGTAATATTAGCTGGCTGCTATGTCTGCTGTTGTTGACCTTGCTTCAAGAGCTCACAGAATATTTTTTTTCATACTTTTTGTGAATCACTGGATAATTTTGCAGTTCTTGAAATGAGACCATGTGAGAAGTTTAAAGGAGAAATGTTCAACAACATGTTGCATTCAAGTAAATAACTTCAGTAAAGTCAATTGCACATTGCGATACCTGATTAACATGATTTGTCACTTTCCATCACTGATTTTCTAACCTGGTACCTCCATCCTCTCGGCCATGCTTGAGATTTATTTTACCTGGTAGTCCTGGAGAGTAGAGCTGCATCAACCTGCGTGTTGAGAGTTTAAGTTTATTCCTCAATTTTTGCACCATGATAACATCTGTCAGTGGCAGAATGGGACTGAAACTCTGTGCACTAGCTGACAGCAAATACAGGCAGAACAAGATCAACATTGTGGTCCCCGTGCAGAGAAACTGAACTGTCTTGACAGCAAAAGTGCAACAGATGCATCGCACAGATAACAGGTCACAAATATGACTACACAAATTGAACTCTGAGATTTGGCTGGATGATAAGGTGTCTTGTATCTTCAGAGAGCAGTCTTTGCAGTATGAAATAGATATGAAGTATTTTTGGGTAAATTTAACATGTGTAGCTTGAAATGATTTGATAGACAGTTACTGAACCGATCACCAACTGTTCTGATTAAAATGTTGTTCAATTCTTATTGGTGCTCAGCTGTAGTATAGAAGTCTGTGTTTACATAAGACTCCATCAATCATAGTAAGAGGGTAACTGAGAACACAGATTTTCAGGGTGTTTCAAACCAACATTGTTGTAGTGATGTACAGGTGTACTTCAGGACACTGTGACATCACTGAGCGTGGTCACCAGAGAGCACCTTGTGTAAATTTATTTGTGCTGCACCTCAAGGTTAAATGTTGTAACTGGTTCTTTCTTCCAGGCCTCCATCATCACATCTTTATAGTACTATAGATGTAAGTAAACTTCTATGCAGATGATACACATGTTTATCATCCTGTCTGTTAGAGGAAATTGTTGGATATGCTGTAATGGCTTGTTTTTTTTTTTTTTTTTTGCTTAAAGGTCCAGTGTGTAAGATTTGGGGCCTCTATTTTCAGAATAAGGCAAACATGGAATATAATATTCATAACTATGTTTTGATGCATGTATAATCACCTGAAAATAAGAATCTTTTTATGTTTGTTACTTAAAAAATATCCTTTTATATCTACAGTGGGAGAGGGTCCCCTTTCATGGAGGCCGCCATGTTGAAACACCTTATTTATACAGTAGTCCAGAGCAGACAAACTAAATACTGACTCTAAACAGGGTCCTTAAAGTGTTGTTTCTCCTTTACATTAGGAAGGTGAGGGTGATGTGAGGAGATTACAATGCAGTGATTGGACCACTAAATGCAACTAAATTCTACACACTGGACCTTTAATGTAGACAAGCTTGTAATACTTAGATTAGATTATACTTTATTTATCCCACAACAGGGAAATTCACGTGTTAAAGCAGCAGAAAAAGTGTAACATACACTACAGAATTAGAGTAGAAAAGGCAAAACACAACGAACAGACAGAAGTATCTTATAACCTACACAACAAACAAAAAACAAACAGCCGGTAAACAACAGACAATGTGCAAAACAAGTACGTGATAATACGTGTAATACGTGAGTCTAAATTGAATTTGAGACTAATTTATTATTCAAAAACAAAAACTTATGGAGTTATTCTTGTCTTGTTAATGACAGTTACGCGTGAAAGAAACCTTTTCCCATCTAAACAAAGTCCCACATTTAATTAGACACTTATAGACACCCAATCAAATTTGTAATTGTCCCATTTTAAACACAAATGTAAAATATCTAAAATGCTTACCTGTAGCATTAAAGTTTGTCGTCATTAATCATACTAAGAGGATAATTGAAAATAGAGATTTTCAGGATATTTTAAAAAATAATAATTTGCTGACCTACACTGCATTAACTACACTGTGACATCACTGTTGCGTCATTAGAGAGCACCTTGTGCACATGTAAATTTATTTGTGCTGTACTTCAAGGTTCAAGTCTGGGACTGGTTCTTGTTTTCAGGCCTCCTCCCTTCTTATACCTTTAGTGATATAGGCGCATAAATAAACTTCTATGCAGATGATATTTTTTGTGTTTCCTGTTTTATTTTGTAATTCTTGTGTTGTCTCCTTTACTTCATGTGTTTGTTGTGTCTCCTGTTTGTGTCAGTGTTCAGTCTTTTCTTGTGGACGTTTTGATCCATACCTGCTTCACCACCCTGTAAATTTAGTTATTAAATCATTTTTAGGCTGCACAAACTCTGTCTCCAGTAGTATCTGCACTTGGGCCTTTCCTCAAGTTAGTGATTTCAGATTACTTCAAACTACACCTCTCTAAACTGAGCCCAACAAGAATGCACACAGAAAAATAAAAGTGTATTTCTGTGAAATAAAATGTATCATTTTAAACTTCTTTTAATCTCATTTATGTTGTATAATTAAAGACTGATATAAAGACTGTTGTCAAGAATAGCGCCATAAAAATAAAGACGTAATATAAACAGTGAAGCTGATGAATGAAAACTGTCCGTGAGCTGCAGATGTTTCATTGATCTTTATCCTAGACATCTGCACGTAAACTGAATCGATGAAAAGACTCCACAGGCTGCATGTTAGTAGCCATGTTAGCACCGTAGCTCTGCAGCTCCTGATGTGTCTCAACACTTTTGTCCAAATTATCCAAACTTTATTGATCCTCCACAAACACTCATAACATATCAAGTGTGACATAAACTTACAGTATGCTATATAATATATTGGAATATTTACAAAAACAACTTAAATACAATTACATACAATGTTCAATCTCCGTCTGCATACTTATTTTGTCACATATAATCAGTGTTGTGCATGTAACTTGGGAACAACAAATGTAGTCTGAAAACAATTCCCTGAGCTGAAGTAACATCAGGCTTTGAAGCGAAGGTCCGAGGTGCTGAGACGCTGCAGGCTTATGAAAAGGCCTGAATCAGGCCCTCATGGTGCTGATAACAGCAGAGCGAGGACGGTTTCAGTCACCAGGCTTCATTCATCCTTTTTTGGAGCAGGACCGCTAAGATGAAGACAAACAGAGCGACCACAATGAGGCTCTTCAGAAACCTGTGGGGGATGCCATGGAGTCCTTAACACCTTGTTTCCTCCCCTCTGTGAAATATTGAGTGAAATCTTCAAACCACAGAAGTTCCAGAGGTGTTTTGCATCATTTTCTCCAACAGAACTGAAAGTGCATCAAAAGAAACGTCAGCCAGTTTGTCCTGTGTGGTTTCTGTTATTTTACTATCTGTCTGTCACAGATGTTATCAGGAGAAGAAAACGTGTCATTCACAAGCCATCGATGGATCGCACAGATAACAGGAATCTCCCCTCTTGTTTCTCCATCTCGTTATCAGCTCTGAGATCTGCCGTTATCTGATCTGTGGGTCGCGAACATCATAAATACCTGAACAGAGAGCAGTCAGTCGCTCACAGAAGCTGGACACGACCACACCGCCGACATGAAGCTGAGCGTCTGCACCCTGCTGATGGTGAGCATCAACTTCATGAACAATGTGATCTGATGATCTGCCAACAGTTACTCTGATCGCAGATGATGAGAAATGAATAATTAAGATGATTATCATGAATATCAGCTGATATCGAGTGACAGAAATCTTTAAGATGAAACTAAAACATGAGATAAGTGAGGCTGCAGCGAGCTCGCGTCGTTCAGACTTCAACACTTAAAGAAAGTTAATGAGATATTTTGGGTTCGAGAGACACAATGTCAATTTAAATAAAGAAATATGAAATACACTAATTATGTAATTAGTCATTTCTAGATTTCATAGACTTCGACTCGCTGTCGTTTTTGTCCGTAACGAGCCGCGGCGAGATTTCTATCAGGCAGGCTGTCATCGAAAAAATGTTAAAGGAAGTTAGTTAGTTAGTTCCCTCATAATCATATAAACATATTAATGATGTTTGTTCTCTATCAAATTAATCAACAATTTAATCAATAAAATGGTTCGGTTAGGTTTAAAAAACATTTTTCTTCACTTTTTTTGTTCATAAAACATCGTGTTAATGTAAAAACATCACTCACCTTCACTGACTTCAGGTTTATTGAATTTAAATGAATTTAAAATCAGTAATTTTCTCACAAATTGGTCAAAATTGTCTTTGACATGAAGAAGAATAAAATGTTCCTGTAGCGACGACACCCTGTTTAAGAGCTCTAAACTGGGCGGGACTTTTTGACTGACATGTCTGTACTCATATTTAATTGGTGGGAAATGATCACATGTCTGACCTGCAGTGGTCAGTGATCGACCTGTTGGAGCGGTTTCATGTCAGATGATACTTTTACGGAGCGGCCTTCGAGGTCACCTCCATCATTTGGTGTGAGGTGGTCATAAAACGCTCCATTGTTCAACAGTTTGTCTTTTTGTAAATGTCCACCAGGTGCATCATGGGAAATGTATTCTTGTGTGCGCTTAAATCTGAGGACTAATCCGCATGTTAACCCTGTACTGTATCTCTCTGCAGGTATGTTGCAGTGAATTGTGGGTCGTCTCCTCCTCCTCCATGACTAAAGCTCCTCCACCTCCTCCTGGTTGTGACGCCATGTTGGCGTTCTCCTCAGAGGTCTCCTCGTTGTCTGAAGGCAACGGGAACATCCACCGTCGATCTCTGTCTCCATGGAGCTGGAGGTCAGTATGAACGAACCAATGAGCTGATCTTTAAAGTCCACGTGAAACAGAGTTCTGTTTACCTGTTTCACATTTTGATGTGTTTCCTGTAAAAACAGTCAGATAGGGAGGGACTGTAGCCAACACCAGACCAGCAGTCAGCAGTATTCTGGTGGGGAATACAGCAGCCTACCGAGGTGGTTTTCTTGCCGGGTTTGGCTCCTGGCATCCCGGGCTGAGTCAGTTCAGTTAGCTACACGGCTGACCGAGCTAACCACAGTTAGCGCTTCACTACTTATCAATGTTTCCATCATAAAGTCTGTAAATCAGCTCAGTAGTGTCACGTTAGGTGCTCAGCTCACCTGTCGGTCTGTACAGGTCGTCCACGGTGAAGGACCGGATCCCGGCCACCCTCTGGGAGGCCGAGTGCAGCAGCAGCTTCTGTTCCAGTCCAAACCCCGGACAGACGGACAAACACAACCTGAATTCAGTCCCCGTCTACCAGAACGTCCTGGTCCTGACCCGGCAGCCGGACGGACCCTGCTACACCGCATCATACCGATCTGTGGCTGTTGGCTGTACATGCGTCTGGGCCAAAACCAACCAAATCTGAACCTGGACCTGAACCTGGACCTGAATCTGGAGCAGCAGCTGGGAGTGTGAACAAATTTTAGAAATAATAATATTTAATATTTGTTGATTTAACTTTGTACGAATAAAAAGATTAAACTGACTGTGAACTATGAGTGTCTTCTGTACGGTGACCATTTTAGGACATTTCACTGTCGTCGTTTGAGAGTGTTTCTCCGCCCAGCTGAGTAAAAGTACTAAAGTACCACACTGTAAATATACTCTGTTACTTCAAGTAGCTGTTACAGCTACAAACTGCTGTCAGAAACTGAACACGATCAGCTGATAATAAACCTGATCAGCCACCATCAGTAATCAATACACAACCATTAATCAAACCAATAACTAACACTCAGACAACCTTATCATACTTAACAGTTACCGAGTGTGTTCATGTGTTCAGACAATAACAAACATTTTTCTATCTTTCAACATTTATTTTAAATATTTCTTACTCAGGAATAAAAATGAATTTTAGTTGAATAATGAGTAACAACACGTGTGTGTGTGTGTGTGTGTGTGTGTGTGTGTGTGTGTGTGTCAAGTCTCATGACGTCTGAAATCCTCATTCAGCTCGAATTAACTGGAAACAAGAACACATTGTGTGTGTGTGTGTGTGTGTGTGTGTGTGTGTGTGTGTGTGTGTGTTTGTCACCATGCATGTGACAGTGTCCGGTCTGCAGGACTGAGCGGTGAACAGGTCGGTGACAAACGTCCACACACACACACACAGAGTTCAGGTAGGTTTGTTTCCTGCTGTGACCTTTGACCTTCTTCCTGTCGCTCACTTTAATAATGTTAAACTAACGTTAAACTAACGTCTGTTACCTCCTGTTGATCCACACTGACCTGTGATCAGGTGAATGGTGTCTCTGTCATTCGTACGTCTGTTCTCACACTATGTAACTTTGGGCTCCGGGTCGGGAGAAGTACGTAACGCTTTACGGCACTAAGTCACACACCACCAACTATTTCACTGATTTTGGTGAAACTGGATCATATTTTATGGAGAAAATGTTTTCTGGTTTTCCCTCTGATGTCCTCCGGCTGCTCCGCCTCAACTCTCTGTGATTTACAGAGTTTCCTGATGGACAGTGAAGTAAACTGCTGACAACTGTAGCTGCTGTTAGCTCATGTTAGCTCAGTTTGTTAGCTGCTGTTAGCTCCTGTTAGCTCAGTTTGTTAGCTGCTGTTAGCTCATGTTAGCTCAGTTTGTTAGCTGCTGTTAGCTAATGTTAGCTCAGTTTGTTAGCTGCTGTTAGCTAATGTTAGCTCAGTTTGTTAGCTGCTGTTAGCTCAGATCATTAGCTGCTGTTAGCTCATGTTAGCTCAGTCCGATAGCTGCTGTTAGCTCATGTTAGCTCAGATTGTTAGCTGCTGTTAGCTCATGTTAGCTCAGATCATTAGCTGCTGTTAGCTCATGTTAGCTCAGTCTGATAGCTGCTGTTAGCTCATGTTAGCTCAGATTGTTAGCTGCTGTTAGCTCATGTTAGCTCAGATCGTTAGCTGCTGTTAGCTCATGTTAGCTCAGATTGTTAGCTGCTGTTAGCTCATGTTAGCTCAGATCATTAGCTGATGTTAGCTCATGTTAGCTCAGTCTGATAGCTGCTGTTAGCTCATGTTAGCTCAGATTGTTAGCTGCTGTTAGCTCATGTTAGCTCAGATCGTTAGCTGCTGTTAGCTCATGTTAGCTCAGATCGTTAGCTGCTGTTAGCTCATGTTAGCTCAGATCGTTAGCTGCTGTTAGCTCATGTTAGCTCAGATTGTTAGCTGCTGTTAGCTCAATTTGATATTTTCAATTGTTTCAGCCGAACTCTGGATCTTCTCCCATCATGCCTCGGGTGTCGCTCGCCCCTCCCTCGCTGTGCCTCACCTTCCTCCCCCTGCTGGACCGCCTCCTCCCCTCCCTCCCCCCGACCGTCCGAGACGTGGATGTCCCCCCTCTGTTTCGGGAGCGCTTCATCCTGTCCGGGTACCGTCCCGTCGGCCAGTCATGGCGTTGTTACGTCCTGAGCCTCTTCCAGATCCACAACGAGACCCTGAACGTGTGGAGCCACCTGCTGGCCGCCGTCTGCGTGGTTATGAGGTTCATGGCGTTCACCGTCCTGCAGGGGGGGGTACTGAGCTGTTACACACCTGTCTGATGTCACGGTGTTAGAGATGTTGGTGTTTGACCTCCTGTCTGACCTTTGACCTCCTCAGGGGATCCTGGGTTTTCGGCTGCAGGGTCCTGAAGGTCAGGGCTTCTCATTGGATGCCTCCTCGCTGCCTCTCGTCCTCTACGTCTTCTCTGCCGTCACATACCTGAGCTGCAGGTGACGCTCTTACTCACGTTTACATACTAATAACATGCTATTTATTACCTTTTAGCTGCTGTTAGCTAATGTTAGCTCACTTTGATAGCTGCTGTTAGCTAATGTTTAGAAAACTTTATTAATCACATTATGCATGTGAAATTATTCTTCCGCATTTAACCCATCCAGGTTGCACCTGTCGGAACACACATGCACATGCACAGGATCACACACATAGTGGCAGATGCCTAATACACAGACTGGAGCGGTGGGCAGCGAGTCGCAGCGCCCGGGGAGCAGATGTTGGGGGGTACGGTGCCTTGCTCAAGGGCACCTCGGGCCGTGGCAAGGAGGTGGACTGACACCCCACCAGCTGTCAGTTCACCTTTCACCTCAGCTAATGTTAGCCCTGTATGTTAGCTGCTGTTAGCTAATGTTAGCTCAGTATGTTATTTATATTATGTAATAGGTTCACCTTTAACCAGTCAGCTAATGTGTTGCAGCGCGGCGGCTCACCTGTTGCAGTCGCACTCAGAGCCGGCACATTACTCGCTGTTCTTCCTGGACTACGTGGGCGTGGCCGTCTACCAGTATGGCTGCGCTCTGGCTCTGTGCCTGTACAGCTCTGACATCGCCTGGATGCAAAGCATGCTGGGACAGGTCTGTTGATGTATGTTACGTTCGTCCTGGCGTGATGCGTTCAGGTGTACTGATGATAATGATGTCGTCTCCGGTCTCAGGTCTTCCTCCCGGCCGCCGGCCTCCTTGCCTGGCTCTCCTGCGCCGCTTGCTGTTACGCCAAGCTTCGTTACCGGCGGCCGTACCCGCTCCACAGGAAGCTCTGCCAGGTGGTGCCGATGGGCGTGGCCTACCTGCTGGACATCAGCCCGGTCGCTCACCGCCTGACCACCTGCAGCTGGAGCAGCAACGCTGCTCTGCCACTGCACTTCCTGCAGGTCAAATGTTTACATACTAATAACATGTTAACTATAAACTGTAAATAAATGTAGAGTGTGTCTGACTGTGGCCCCGTCGCGCCCATACATTATTATTGACACTGCAGCAGCACAGAGACTTCAATAAAGTTAGTCAAAGGCAGGCTGGAGGTTGCCAAGCAACCAGGGTCAGCTGCAGGTCAGAGCAATTAACTGCAGCTGTGCTCTGTCTGTGTGTGAGTGACTGCTGAGAGACACAGAAAATCTCTAAATGAACCCCCTCCAACTAGTGGACACTAATGCCAAACGGTAGGTCGTATCAAAAAGCCCAAATGACCGTGAGCATCCTCATCTTGTCGACCATGTGAATGCTGAATTTCAGTGTCTAAAGTTAAAAAATGTGACCTGGGGAGATAGAGAAAGAACAGGTGCCCCGTGCTCCTTTGGGAAATTTCTCCTCTCCAGTTTACATGGGAGTAGATGGGGCTGTCGGTGGGTGATCCTGGCGCATCAGTGCGTCTCCCGCCAAAACTATAAGTCTGACAGCTTCAGCAGTGATATCGCTGCGTAGCCCACGAATTTTCCTACGTTTCTATGTATAAATTATTTCTGTAGAGTGACATTTGTGGCCACGAGAGCCGTTTGCAAATGTATTTTTTGACAAATGTTTCTCTCCCTCTCCACTCTAGCGATGATGTCACCCACTCTAGCTCTGGAACATTCTACCAATACACACCCATTGTAAATTTTGGCGTGTTTTTTGGTGATTTTTGGCAAAACCGTTTGGTGAAACTCTTAGAAAAGTCACAGCACACCATTCCCGGCCGAGCCGGTCGTTTTGATACCTTTTTTGTGTATGTGCGACCAAAACTGAGGGAGGAGCAGCACGCTGAAATTCCTGGGATACGTCAGAATAATAAGTATGGTGACAGTGAATAGTGACCTTGTGGAGTCATGTTACACGACCCTGTAGCTGCTGTTAGCTGCTGTTAGCTAATATTAGCACTGTCGTCTGTCACTTCTCCAAAAGGTGGTGCTGTTCCTGCTCTCGGCCTTCTTCTTCTCTTGTCCCGTTCCCGAGCGCTTCTCTCCGGGCAGCTTTGACATCGTTGGCCATGGCCACCAGCTCTTCCACGTCTTGCTGTCCTTCTGCACGCTGGCCCAGCAGGAGGCGCTGTTCCAGGACTTCCTGTGGCGGCGACCGGCGCTCATTAGGGAGTTCGGAGAGCGGCGCCTCCTGCTGGCCTGCGCCTCCTTCCCCTGCCTGACGCTCTGCTGCACGATAACGGCGCTCGCCATGAGGAGGCGAGCTCGAGATCAGCTGATGAAAGAGCAAAGATAGGCTAACAAGAAGACACACACACACACACACACACACACACATATTTGTGTTTCTAACACCAACTGGGCTAAAACCTGGACGTAGTCTCCGTGACGTCCCCGCAGACTGTCTAAAACCTGGGCGTAGTCTCTGTAACGACACTCACCTGTCAATCAAAGCATCCACGCTGTTAATCCTGCATAACTTTAAGCCTTAATATAATCTGAACAGGTGAGTTGTATAAAAATTCACCCTCAGTACAGTTGTCATGAACGGGGAAATTAGCTATAGAGACCAAAACTGTTTTTTGTACCAGGCTGTAAACATGTTTATTTCTGCTGTGAAGTTGGACATTTTAACATGGGGACTTATGGAGACTGACTCACTTCTGGAGCCAGCCTCAAGTGGACGTTAGAGGAACTGCAGTGACAAAGACATACTGAATAAGAGGGGCTAGACAGGAAGTGATGTCATGATTTGATATTAATGTTTAAAGGTGCAGTGTGTCAGATTAACAGACTCTGCAGCTCGTCTGTGGATTGTTTCTGTGATGTCATTTTGTTTTTTTCTTCTTAAAGCTACAGAAATATCATTTCTCAGCTGTGTGTGTTTTGTGTGTCTTGTGTGTGTGTGTTTGGGCGTGGGATAGAAACCTGCAGAGATGTGTGAACATCTGCATGTGAAGCTGTATTTACACTCAGATTAACTCTTTAAAGTCTGTTTTTTTAAAGGCGTCAGGATGTAGTTATCTCTCTCTCGCAGCTCTCTGCAGACCTCGCTCGACCAGTCAAGCGGTAAGTGTCAGTTGCAGTGTTCGGGTGGAGCTGCTGATAAATGTTTCACATCGTTCAGTTTGATTTAGGATCAATGAGCTTATCAGTCCAAGCTGCTTGCAGCCAAACGAACCGCCGTAAAACCATAAACAAACGTCCAAACCTGAACTTCATTATCTGAAGACACGCAGAGTCTCTGCTCTGAATATTATATTTATATATTATGATATTATATGTTTTTATATAGAACAAACAACCTCCTGATGAGTTCACCCATCTTAATGTTTCATGTAAAGTTTGTCCTGACGGTGGCGCTACAGGGAAGTTCAGGCGGTTCGCCCTCTGAGCTGGAATGTGGTCTGAACTAATCAAAGTTTATTTATAAGAATTTATATTGAGCGTGTTGTAAACGTTATCACCGTTCAAAGTCCAACAAGTGACGGAGCGACTCATAAAACCGAACAAATCCAGCCAATAAAACGTGTGAGATTAAAGTCTGCAGAGCGCCACGTAAAAATACAACAAGGAACAATGTTCAAAGTCAAATACTGTTAAATAGACTCGCAGGGTACAGATGTTTAGCCCAGCTTAGCTTAAAAAAATGAAAGTTTTACCGACTTTATAACAAGATAAAACACAAATCAGACAGACTGGCAGCTATCCCTTTGTGCTAAGCTAGGCTAATGTCATGGATCATTTCTGTATTGCTTTTCCCAGTTTACTTTTAACTAAAGCTAAGCTAAACATCTGTTTGAACAGTATTAAGTATTTTAGCTGAAGCTCTCTGTAGCCAGCTGAGTTTTGCTGACTAGCGCTAACGGTACCTACGAGCTAACGTTATAGCTTTCCCTCAACTTTATAAAGTAGCCAGAGCTAAAGCTAAAGTGTTTTTCAAAGATAAAAAAATATATGGGTGAGGGAAAGCTATAATGTTAGCTCGTTAGGTACCATTAGCGCTAGTCAACAAAACTCAGCTGGCTACAGAGCGCTTCAGCTAAAATACGGAATATTGTTAAAAAATAAAAAAAAACCATAAAGAGATATTAAAGTTGAATAAATGTGAAGAAATAATCAAAGACAATAAAATAGACATTTCCTTGAAGGGTACAGATGATTAGCCTAGCTTAGCATAAAAACAAAGCATGAGCTCTTTAGCTCTGACAGTTTTATAAGTTAGCTATAAAGTTAGCTTGTTGCTCTGTTAGCTGTCAGATAGTGTGAATCATTCAATGCTAACAGTTTCCCTCTGTTTCCAGTCTTTGTGCTAAGCTACGCTAAACGCCTCCTGTCTGTGTATTTGACATAAAGATTAAACTAATGTTCATCTTCTCATCTGCCTCTGGGGAGGCGTGTGTGTGTGTGTGTGTGTGTGTGTGTGTGTGTGTGTGTTTAAGCAGCTCAAACAGCAGATCGTCTCAGTGTTTGTTCAGTCTGTCAATGAGTAAACCTCCAGCAGGAAGAAACTCCTCACACACACACACACACACACTCAGTCTGGACTTGAACTGAGCCGTCCGTCTGCACCGAGAACTCAGGTAAGATTCCTCCAGAGACTCGTTAACGATGAGTTAATTAATTAATCTGCAGATCATAACGAGTCAGTGAGGACATTTTGTTGTGTTAGATCTGATCTGAAGTCAGTCTGAGGTTCGTCTGCTGTTATTTCTGAGTAAAGTTATGAATTTGATTTAATGTCAGACAAACGAAGAGAACAGACGAGTCTTTATAAACAGACACAGCTCATTAGAATATGTGAATTATTAGAGAATAATAGAACAGACATTCCCGATGTGTCTGCTGTGTGTGTGTGTGTGTGTGTGTGTTTACATTTGGATATATTTGAACTGAGTCAAACATGTTTGACATGATGAACGCTTCAAAGCATCGCCTGAGAAAACATGGATCATGTTTCAGGATTATTCACATTAACGAGATGTCAGTCAAAGTTTTTAAGACATTAAACTTTAATGAACTGAATGTGACAAACAAAAACATCTGGAGTCACAGCAGAGACATGATTTATAAAGTCTTCACATACGTCCGTCCTTCATGTTCATAATTCAGATTTTACAGTTTTTAAACGTCAGACATCACAAAGACAGTAAAACGCTCGGAGCGCCCCCTGGTGTCCGGCTGCAGTACAGATCATAACAGATTGGACATGAGTCAAACAAAAAGTCAAAGACCGGAATAATTATTATACAGACTGACGAGGTTAGAGCCACCTTTGAACAGATCCAGGCTAACAGTTTCCCTTTATCTCCAGTCTTTATGCTAAGCTAAGCTAACTGGCTTATCCCTATTTGTAGTTCTATTTCAAAACATTTTTATTTCTACTTTTACTTTCTACTTTTTATATAGTTTTCTGTTTGTATGTTAGCACAGGTTAACTTCTTAACACAGTTATAGATTTATTTCTCTGCACATATTAAGGCCTAGCTTAGCATAAAGACCAGAAGCACAGCTAGCATCAAATGAGACAAAAACACTTTCAACAACTCATTTAATTTTTTAAAAAACTGAAAGTTTTATTGACTTTATAACATCATCATTTCTGCATTACATTTCCAGATTTACAAATGTTGAATTTCTCTGCAAACATTCAATATTTCAGCAGGTTTTAATTTAAATTTATCTCAGGTTCATTTTAACGTATGGCTGCTGTGCTATAGCTTAATTGTAATCTATCTGCGGTCTGACATCATATCCTGTGAATATTTACCAGAACTCGTCCTTTAAACAACATTTCTATGGAAAAATAAATAAAACATAACAAACCTCCGTGTTTGTTTTTCAGGCGCGGTGACGATGATTAAACTTCAGCTGTTTGGAGCTTCGCTGAGCCACGCCTGAGACAACGAGGTAAACAGCAGGAAGTGACATCACACGTGTTGTTTCTGTTTACTGTCAGTTGTAGGTAAAAACACAAAGTCTATACACCGCGGTCGACGTGTTTGCTTCGCTCTCATTGGTCATTCAGCCAATCTAAAAAACACACAACAACACACACAGTCTGAACTCAACACTGATTTGCCTGGAGGTCACGATGCTAACAGTTAGCATCGTGCTTTGGAACATCAGCAGCATCTCTACGTTGTGTTTGGTCGTTTCCTTCAGAGGACGAGTTGAATCGTTCAAAGTTGAACAGATCAGCTGTTCTAACTCAAACCAGCCGCGGGGCTGTTTGATTTCAGTTTCTGTCACGAGCCGTGAGGGCGGAGTGACGGCCGCAGGATATTTAAACAGCGAACAGAAAACAACAGCAGCGCTCAGACTTCATGAGCACATTTGTGTTTCAGTGCTTCATGTGGAAACTGAGTGACGGCTTCATGCAAAGAGGCTTCAGTTTGAGGGATCAGGTGAAAGGTCAGAGGTCAGAGGACGTGTTGATCACACCGCTACATGGCGTGTTTATTAAAGAAATCCTCACGTCTCTGCTGCAGCTGAACTTCACAATAAAACACAAAGTTCAGCTCGTTGAGGTGTGTGTGATCAAATGAAAATGAGTTTTGCTACATTTTTCCCAGAATTCTGTGCAGATCTCAAGTGTGTTCAGGTGTGTTCGTCGACCGCACCATCAGTAAACATACAGTCACGTTGCGTTCAGAGGTCGACCTACACGTGACTCACTTCCTGTTCTCTCTCTCTCTCAGCGATCATGGCTGCAGTCGGAGCCGCCGAGGTCACCGGGTCGTGGTTCCTGACGTCAGGAGTCGTCAGCTTCTTCATCCTCCTCCTCCTCCTCTCCATCTTCCTCACAGCTCTCTGCAGCGACTGCAGGAGGTCAGCGGGTTCATGTTGATGCTCACAGGTCTTAGTTCAGTGTACGGAGCTTCAGGGTCCTCAAACCTGCAGTTTGAGTCTTCTCCACACAGCGTGATGTTCATTTAGTAAATCATGTTTCATTTGGAGGAAAAAAGGCGATAAAGGAGGGGATGCTTTCACAAGTCGTTCTCAGTGAGTCCGTCCAGTTTGAGGCCAGACAGGAAGTCATTTTTACTGCTTGAAAACAGTCAAAACCAAACGCAGCCCAACTCGCAGTACGCCGCTCACCAGCTCCACGCCCTCGTCCAAATATGGTCACTTCTGGCTCCAAAAAAAGCAAGATGGTGCCAAACTGCAGGCCTCAAAATGCTCGACAGGTGACAGACGACATCGATCCAGATGTTTGTAGGTTTGAAGCGAGCTCTGATGAGGCGTTCAAAACATGGAGCATAAAGAGAAAGACAAGATGGCTGCGGCTGTTTTCAGGAAACTCGATGAAGTCAGAGTAGAAAAGATTTGTTCAGCGACTCGTCTGAAACTAGAACTCGTGTTCAGCTTTTTTAAATAAAGTTTATTTTCTGTGTTTTTTCCAGACGTTCGTTTGAGCTGCGAGATTCTGGAATCGACAGATACCCTTCCAGTCTGATCAGAGTGGTGAGTGACCTTTGACCTCTGAGATGGAAACATTCATTTCAAACAATCAAACCTCTGAAGACGAAACTCAACGTTTAATATTTAATATTTAATATTTAATATTTCATGTTTGATGTTTGACCGACAGGTGAAGCTGGAAGAAGCGATGGGGGGGAGAGAGAATCCAACGATCAGCGACATAAAGAACGATGAAAAAGGTGAGACCAAGAATAAATAATACATAAATAACTATTATAAATAAAGAAATTTGATGAATGAAATTTTAAAACTTTCAGCCAAACAAACAGCACAAAGTTTTTCTAAAAATAGAACTGACTCACTTCCTGTTGATATATTTATTTATGACGTTAAATTATTACAGTAGTTTTTTTTGTTTGTTTTTTATCATTTTAAAATTACAGACATTTTCTGTAAATTAACAACCAAACTGAGAATAATGACAAATTACAGTTATTACTCAGAGAGTTGAAGTAATATCGTCACTTTATTGAAGTTTATTTCATGTTTGATTGTAATAAGTATGTTATGTAAGATAACGGTGTTTCTGGGGTGTCGATTAGCTCAGTCTGTAGAACATCCGCCCCGTGTACGAAGGCTCAGCAGCAGCCCACGGCCATCTCTCTCTCTCTCTCTCTCTCTCTCTCTCTCTCTCTCTCTCTCTCTCTCTCTCTCTCTGTCTGTCTGTCTCTCTCTCTCTCTCTGTCAAATTTTTTCAAATTCAAATTCAAATGTCTTTATTGGCATGACATACATTGTACATATTGCCAAAGCAAGCGTTTGGAATTAAAAGAGAAAAATAATAATCATCAACATCTGCAGTGTAGTTGTGATTACTGTAGAAATAAATGTATAAATACAAAGAACAAAACAACAAACAACAAATGTGTGTCAGCTGACGAGTGTCACTCCCTGTCCCTCAGTCTATGGCAGGCAGAAACATAGACTGCTGCTAATTTATTAGGATTTGGTTCTTCCCCTAGTAGGATGGGCAGTTTTTCCTCATCTGATAGTTTTAAAAAACCTTTTATTATTGATTCAAATTTTGGGAAATATGTTTCTCTAATATTTCTATATTTTTCACATTTGGTGAGGAAGTGTAATTCTGTTTCTGGCTGACTAAGGCTGCAGTCACAGCACAGCCTCTGCTCTGCAGGGAGCCAGGTTTTCTTGTGCCTCCCTGTTTCAATAGCAAGGTTGTGTTCACTCAGTCTGTACTTTGTCAGGGTTCGTTTTAGTTGCTGATCAGTCACCATGCTCAAATAATCTGCTGTGGTGTACTGTCGATTTAGGGCCAAATAGCACTGCATTCTGCTCTGTGTTTGTGTTTGTGTTTGCCAGTAGGTGTTGTAGTCTTGTTTTAGCTGTTCAGTAATTTGGTTGGGTCTGATTGGTGAGGTGTTGTGTTCCTGGGCTGTGCCAGTAGGGCAGGTTTGTGATCTCAGCCTCAGGACCAGTTGGGTAAGGGGGTTCCCACTGCTCATGTCTTGGCATTGCAGGGCCTGGAAATGATACGAGAGGGGGTCGCTCAGTTTTAGATGTGTCCAAAAGTTAATTGCTCTTTTTTGAATTTTTATTATTAGTGGTCTCTCTCTCTAAAACTCTCTCTCTCTCTCTCTCTCTGTCTCTCTGTCTCTCTCTCTCTCTGTCTCTCTCTCTCTCTGTCTCTTCTTTAAAAAAACAGAAATAAAAATATAAAATTCTAAAAAATATTTAAATGTTTTTATTTTTAACACTATAAAATGAAAACAGTTGGATTTAGTTCAAACGTTCCTCAGAGTCTGTTTCTCCGTCTTGTTGTTGAAGAGTCCGTCACTGCGTGGAGGAGCCACTTGGGGGCGCCGCAGGGCCAGCGAGGTCAGTCCTCCATCTTTAAACTGTGCAGAGACGTTTCAGGAACGTTTACATGAAACGATGAAACAACCTTCATGAACACGAGCTGACGATGTGTCTTCTTCTTCGTTTGTCAGTGAACAGATTTACTGTTAAATGTTTAATGTTATTTAAAGGTTTGATTTGATTTTTGTGCCTGTCGTCAGTTCTGTTTTATTATGATATTATTATTATTATTATATTATTATCATAGATGATTATTATTCAGTTTCAGGTTTATTTGTCATCTGAAGGTGAACACGAGTTAGCTTAGCATGAAAAGCTTCAAAAACAGAGAAATATGATATACATAATAACATAAGATGAAATTATAGGTGAACTTCACACTGTAGAAATGAGGAAGGTTGTTTCCATCAAATCTGTGAACGTTTTGTCTGAAGGGGACTTTTTGGGACTTTTTGGGACTTTTTGTACCAAATGTTTCTACAGAAGTTGGGAAAGTTTTAAAACTTCTTTGAATGAGTGATGTGTGTCGATGTTCAAACTGTGTTGATGGTTCACGTCTCTGCTGGTCCTTTAAAAAGAGATTTTTAATCTTTAAAACAGATGAAACAAAGATGCAGATTTGACTGTTTAATGTTGTTTCTCTGTGTGTGTGTGTGTGTGTGTGTGTGTGTGTGTGTGTGTGTGTGTGTGTGTGTGTGTGTGTGTGTGTGTGTGTGTGTGTGTGTGTGTGTGTGTGTGTCTTCAGTCGTTCAGACCAATGGCAGCGCAGCTGTGACAAAGGCGTCGAGTGGACCTGAACCTGCTGCAGGTATTTTAATGTTTATGTCAGAAACATGATGACTACACTTCCCATGATGCTCGATTCCCACCGCTCTATTTGTGTGTTCACAGAGGAGGACTCGGTCCAGATCCCTCCGTGGAGGAGCCACCTGAGGGCGCCACAGAGCCGAGGTCTGTTCAGACTAGCTAAACGATGAATCTGACCTAATCTGACGTATATGAAACTAAATCATCCGTAACGTGTCTCCGTGTTCAGATCCAAACTCCGACCCCATCTACCACGTCATCGAAGGAGAGCGGAGCAGCAACAGTGATGCTAACGTATCATCGCCGCCGACCAATCACGAGCCAGGGCAGGAGCGCGGCGGCGGCGTGGTTTTGAGCGACCGCGACAGGAATTCACTGTACGCACGAGTCAGCAAGAAGGTGAAGCCGACCACGCCCCCCGTAGACACACCTGAGCAGGTGCAGGTGGAGGTGCAGGTGGAGGAGGAGGAGGAGGCCTCACCTCCGCTGCCTGACAGGTTGTCACAGCTGGACGGGTGAAGACAAAGGACCAAAGAATGAACTACATTTCCCATCATGCAGCGCTGTGTTGATCATTTTCCAATCAGCCAATCATCTTAGTGATTTGCTTCCCCTGCTCTCAGCTCATTTGCATACAGATGTGGAGTAACCTTTATATTCAGAGTATTATATTTAGTATTTTTACATGATGTATTATCACAGTATGTTTGTGATGCAGTGATTATGTAAAGTCATGAAGTCAAACTTCACGTCTCCGTGTCTTTGTCCCATCTGCTCCTGGACGCCAGTACAGCTAACTGAAGACGTTTAGACTCCACCAGGCGGTGTGTGATGGTGAAGCTGATGAAGGTGATGAAGATGATGAAGCCTGGGTGTAGATGGAGGGTGGAGAGGTGACAGCAGCAGCTGTTATTGGATGGACGTGAGCAGCTGATGGAAAACAGCTGATTTCATGACAGCGTGAACTTTAGCCTCACATTAGCACATTCATTTGGAGTGTGTGTGTGTGTGTGTGTGTGTGCGTGTGTTCGTGTGTGTGTGCGTGTGTTCGTGTGTGTGTGTGTGTGCGTGTGTTCGTGTGTGTGTGTGTGTGTGTGTGCGTGTGTGTGTGTGTGTGCGTGTGTGTGTGCGTGTGTTCGTGTGTGTGTGTGTGTGCGTGTGTGTGTGCGTGTGTTCGTGTGTGTGTGTGTGTGTGTGTGTGTGTGTGTGTGTGCGTGTGTTCGTGTGTGTGTGCGTGTGTGTGTTGAAAGCGGTTTAAACCCACAATTGATGTCAGGAAGTGATGTCATTTCATTTTTTTTGGATGTAACTCTGGAAGAAAGTTGCAGCATTCAAAGAGTGATGAGTCACATGATGCTGCTGTGTCATGACCTGTGTGTGTGTGTGTGTGACATCCTGCTGTGATTCACACTCAGCTGTGTGAGGAGACACGTTCATCACGTCGACCAGCTGATCACACCAGCTCCACGTCTCTGAAACAGGAAAGTCAGATGGTTCACTCTGCATGTCAAAATAAGAGCATCCTGTGTGTGTGTGTGTGTGTGTGTGTGTGTGTGTGTGTGTGTGTGTGTGTGTGTGTGTGTGTGTGTGTGTGTTGGACACCTGTGTGGACAGGTGAGGCAGCAGGTGAACGATCAGTGATGTCACAAAGTTTGCACATCCAGAATCAAGTGAACTCTGACAGCTCGCTGTGTTCACACCTGTCCGTCGTCATAGCAACAACGTTTATTATCGCCATGACAACACGTCTGTGCTTACAGTGCAGGAGTGTAACATGTCTGTAGACTGAGTGTGTGACAGCAGCAGGTACCTGAAGAGACACTGATGATAGCTGGAAACACCTGACACAGGTGAGTCTATAAAGCTCCGCCCCCTCTCTGTCTGACACACACACACACACACACACACACACACACACGTGACTCAGTATCATCTGGTTGTGTAGTAGCTGATTGTGACCTCCTCGTCTCACCCTCTGCATGCTAACATGCAGCAGAAAGTACAGAGACGGTCAGTGTTCAGTTCGTCTGTCACAAGGTCATAAGGAAAGGTGTGAAGGAGAGGTGATAAGGAAAGATGTGAAGGAGAGGTGATAAGGAAAGGTGTGAAGGAGAGGTGATAAGGAAAGGTGTGAAGGAGAGGTCATAAGGAAAGGTGTGAAGGAGAGGTGATAAGGAAAGATGTGAAGGAGAGGTGATAAGGAAAGGTGTGAAGGAGAGGTCATAAGGAAAGGTGTGAAGGAGAGGTGATAAGGAAAGATGTGAAGGAGAGGTGATAAGGAAAGGTGTGAAGGAGAGGTCATAAGGAGTTAGGAGAAGACGACTGCTCTTACACTAGACTACGTCATGATGTGACGGTGAATGTTATTGACGTGATCTGTGGTAAAACTACAAAGTCCAGAAGATGGACTACAAAACGCTCATCTGAGATACTTCCTAGATGACTGAACGGTGCATCGATTTTTCTGTCGCTGCCGCAAGGAATTGTGGGACGGCATCACCTCCTTTCCTTTCCTAAAGGATGGTCCGTGTATCCTATGCTAAAGGAGATAACAAAGGAAGCATTGAAGCTCCTTTCCTTCACAGTTAGAGGATTCAAACAGCTCTGATCATGACGGACACGTTAACACTTCCGTGAACCTTCATGAGACAAACTGAACGTGCGACTGAACCCAGATCAGTTTAACTGTCAGTCTGCTGACTGTCCATCAGACAGTCTCTGAGACTATCCAGAGACCTGAAAGACTAAAGACTGAACCTTCCAGTCTGGAGTCTGAACTATGTTTATTTATTTATGAATACATTTCAGTGTGTTTTAGTATTATTCATTTATACTTATTTATACTAATAATGTATTCATTATTTATTGTATGTTATTATTTTATTTTGATTAATTTAATTTTGTTTAGTTTTATTTGACCCTTCTGCTGTATAAAACTGTGTGTGTGTGTGTGTGTGTGTGTGTGATTAATCAGTTCAAATAAGAAAAATGAATGAAATAATTCTGAAGTTTGACTCAAAATAAAAATCATCTTTAAAGTATTAATTTGAAAATAAACTTCAAGTACTAAAAGTACTCATGCTACAGAGTATATTTACTCTGCAGTGTCACAGTCAATAACTTTGATCACACTCAGCTGTTTCATGTCTGAACATGAAGATTTCAAAACAGCTCACGTCATCACGTCGATCAGCACGTAGCTCACGAGCGTGACGCTGCTGCTGCGGCTACGTGCAGCTCCGCACACACACACGCGCATACACACACACCCAGAGGACACCGCGGGGTGCGGGGGGCTGCGGGAGGAGGAGGGGGGTTACATAACGAGAGAGGAGATCCCGCCTACAAACTGTACACACAGTACACACAGTACTGCAGTACTCCTGCGAAAGATGCATGAAGGAAACGTGCAGACAGATCCTGAAGTACTCTGATTACAGCCACATGATGTACTTTGAGTATTTCTATCATATGTGTGTGGTACATGAAGTATTTCATGGTGTGTGTAGTACATCAGAGTGATGTGCACGTGTCTGTGCAACAACAGAAATAAACAGAGTACAGTATTTTAGCAGTACTTTAGCAGTAATTGAGTAGTGCATTTTGCAGTATTTTTATGAGTATTGTAGGTGTGTTTTGCAGTATTACTCCCTGAGTATTGCAGTATTCTTTACGTTGTGTACGTGCAGTCTTCTTGTCGGAATGCGGCCCACACCGTGTCTCGGTGCAGTAAACAACAGCCCCTCTGTGGGGTGTGTTCCTGCACGGCTGAGCTCCGCCAATCAGCTTCTAGCTCCTACCCACGTGGTCCTCTTGTTTACTACGAGGCTGGAGAGCCACCGCGGGGGCTGCTGGGAAAACCCGGAGCGGATCTGGAGGTCCGGACCGGACCGGTCCATACATGGAGTCACAATGATGTCACAGTGATGTCATCAGGGTGATCTCATCTCAGTTGTAGTTTACCAGAGAGAATATAAGACACTACATACCCAGCTGCATGATGGGAAATGTAGGATCTTTACATCGAGTAATGGTAGCTAATGTTAGTAGTGAGCTAAAAAACTAATGTGATTAAGTTCATAACATTAGCTAATGTTAGCTTCACATCCAAGCTAACTAAGATAGCTAATGTTAGCAGTTAGCTACATTAGCTACAAGCAAAATTTACCACATTAGCTTATATTATCAGTTAGCTATGTTAGCCTTTTCCCAAAACTAGCGAGGTCCATAACATTAACTTATGTTAGCAGTTAGCTACATTAGCACTAGCTCCACAGCAACTGAATCCTCAGTGTTAGCTGTATTAGCTTCACCTCTACTGCTACTTAGCAATCTTTCCATCAAGTAGCTAATGTTAGCAGTGAGCTGACTTGGAGGATAAAACTTAAGTTCATAACATTAGCTAATGTTAGCTTTACATCCAAGCTAACTAAGATAGCTAATCAGCTACATTAACTAGATCTCACGAAATCTACAACATTAGCTTATATTATCAGTTAGCTATGTTAGCCTTTTTTACCAAACTAGCAAGTTCCATATCATTAACTAATGTTAGCAGTTAGCTACATTAGCACTAGCTCCAAACCATCCTCAGTGTTAGCTGTGTTAGCTTCATTATATTAGCTTTAGCTCTGCTGCTACTTATCAATCTGATGTAACATTGAGTAGAAGTTAAACTCCCTTCCGGTCCAGTCCGGTCTGATCCGGTCCAGGTTTTGTGTGCCCCTCCTCCCTGATGGTGTTCAGACTGGTTGCAGCCTGCAGCACACACACACACTCACACACACTCATTGAACAGCAGTGGACACGTTAGCTGGATCTTCTTGTTGTTGTTGTTTTTGTGTTGGAGGTTCTGGTTCTGGTTCTGGTTCTGCAGGTGAGTGACAGCTGCTGTGTGCTTCTCTTCTTCTGTGGTGTCTTTGTTTGTTTGGACTGAATGAAGTTCACAAAGAGAACGAGCTGACTTCACTGAGCTCAGATCATCAACCACCCACCAGAACAGACTGGTTCTGCGCCTGGTTCTGGTTCAGACTGTGTGAGCTGAAGCTGATTTAAATGTCCACATTTTGGACCTTTTAGTGGTTCTGGATGGACTTCTTGCTGTTTTCAGGACTCTTATTGTGGAGGGTGTGAACTCTGCACTGAAGGAATCTGATTGGTTCAGAGCTCAGAGCTGCACACACACATAGAGGGGTGTGTGCACAGTTTATGTGTGCGTGTGTACAGCATATATATATATATGTGTGTGTCTGTGTGTACAGTATATGTGTGTATGTGCGTGTGTGTATGTGTATATACAGTGTAAAAAGTTCACGGTGAGTTCAGGTTCCTCCGTTCATGTCAGTTTGAGTCTCTTTCCTGTTTCAACACAACGACGTGTTCAAAGTTTGACTGACACACAGAAAACATGTCAAAGATTTCACGTTTCACATGTTTCATGTGTTTCTGTGTCACATGCGCAAAAATTCTGAATATATTTGAGTTTTACGTACAAAAACAAACCAAAACACTTTTTTAACCATTTAAAGTCAAACGAATCAACAGAAAGCTCCGGATCAGAACCAGAACTCTGCAGGTTCAGGTCTGACCCGTGTACTTTGTATGAGTCTGTCTTCATACTGTGACTGTGAGTCACTGATTAACAGGAAAGCGTGAATGAGGAGGGGGGTTGCCACGGTGACAGAGTTTAGTGATGAAGGTGATGTAATACTCGTCAGATGATGAAGAAACTCGTTTAATGTTCAACAGTTGGAGCCATCTGCTCACTTTAATCCTCACACACACACACACACACACACACACACACACAGTGTGAGTCACTATGAGTTCACTCTGAGTTTCCCAGAAGCCACTGCTTCTGTTGAAATGTCCTTGTGTGATGTCACTCGAGTCGGCGTCTGTTAAAAACTACAAGTTGTAAAACGCGCTGTGGCAGCTAAGAGTGTAATCCCACTGTGGTGACAGCAGTACTCGAGTATTTACTCTGATTACATTTGTTTACAAACTGAGCTAACATTAGCTAACATTAGCTAACAGCAGCTAACAGCAGCTAACATTAGCTAACAGCAGCTAACAAACTGAGCTAACATTAGGCACAGGCTCCCCAGCTGCATTGTGGGTAATGTAGGCATGTTTTCTTCTTCAGACATGTTGCCAAAAACACGTCTGGGGAAGCGTTCTCCTCTGGGGGCGCTGGTGAGCTCCGCGGGCGACAACGGCGTCACCGTGACAGCAGCAGCAGCAGCAGGCCGGGTCAAAGGTCATCCCGGGCTGAAGGTGAGCGTCGTGTTTCAGCTTCTCTGATGTCACGCTTTGATTGACAGCTGTCTCAGCCTATCACAGTGAGCCGTGGTCTGTCTGTCGTCTCTCAGGTGTATTTTCAGTGTGGAGGAGCAGGTGAACCTTCAGGTGTGGTGGATCAGCCGGAGCTGATGCAGAGCGAGGCCTCGGCCCGGTCGTCCTCGCCGTCCTGCAGCAGATCCGTCTCGTCCTGCATCGACGTCCCCAGAAGGTCAGGCGTCCTCTCTTTGTGTCTCTGTCCCCGCCCCTCGTGTCTCTGAACCAATGAATGACCTCTGTGTGTCGTCCTCAGTCAGAGGAGTCCGGAGGAGGTCGACATGGACGAGCTGATGGCGGCGATGGTCCTCAGCAGTTTGTCCTGCAGCCCTCTGCTGCATAGCCCCGCCCACCCGGACGCCACAGGTAGACGAAACAAACAAACAGCGACTCACACTGTGAATCCACAAAGTAATCTATTACATCTGAAGGTTAAGACTTTACTGTTTCAGCTCCTCCGATGGACTGCGGCGGCGGCGAGCTCTCCGACGGCGGCAGCAGCGGCTACTGGAGCGTCGGCCACGGCAACGGGAGCCCGGCTCCCTCTCCACCAATCGCAGAGCCCGCCGTCCACAGCCCGACCACGCCCCCCGACGAGGGCTTGGACATGGAGCTGGAGCAGGTGCTGTTTGACGAGCCGGCGCCGCGGAAACGCAGGGTGAGCGAGGCCTTTAATGGTCGTCATGGTAACAGCACGAAGGAAAGACGCAGAGCGCTGACGATGTGTTTCCTCCCGCAGAACTCGGTGAAGGCGGCGTACAGGTGTCTGTGGCCGAGCTGTGGGAAGGTGCTCACGTCAGTGGTGGGAATCAAACGTCACATCCGGACAACGCACCTGTGGTAAGACGCACATGACGGACAGAGAGCGCCTCGCTCTGAAGTCCCACCCCTTTTCACTCTGTGCTCCAATCACAACGTAAGGGGTACAAAGTAAATGACCTCTGACCTCTGACCTCTCACAGCCGCGGCGGCGAACACGAGCGTTGCTCTCGCAGCGAGGAGGATTTTTACTACACTGAGATCAACCAATGGGATCGGCCGCCGTCTCCTCCGCGTCCTGTCCTCGGTGGCTCCGCCTCCCCTTCCTCCTCCCCCTCCTCCCCTCCCAGCCCTCCCCCTCCCTCCCCTCCGTCTCCCCCTTCTCCGGCCTGCGGCGCTCTGAGTCGCTCCGCCCCCTCCTCCTCCGGCAGCTTCTGGCAGGTCCAATCAGAGCACTCCTACCAGGTAGGCGGGGCTTAGCAGCAGTGATTGGGTCAGTAATGTTTCTCCCCCGCACTGACATGAAATAAACTTTTGTTGTTTTAGGCTCCGCCTCCAAGTCATGTGACATCAGCAGCTGCTCCAACCACAGCTTCCTGTCGTTGGACGGCCCCGCCCACCACCTGCGTCAGACAGGTAAGTCTTTAAAATGGCTATTAGCTAATGTTAGCTGAATTTGTTAGCTGCTGTTAGCTAATGTTAGCTCAGTTTGTTAGCTGCTGTTAGCTAGTGTTAGCTCAGTTTGTTAGCTGCTGTTAGCTAATGTTAGCTCAGTTTGTTAGCTGCTGTTAGCTAATGTTAGCTCAGTTTGTTACCTGCTGTTAGCTAATGTTAGCTCAGTTTGTTAGCTGCTGTTAGCTCAGTTTGTTGTTAGCGGGGGACATGCTAACGGGAAGCGGAGCCAGTGTCGTGCCAGAACTGGAGCTGGGTGATACATTACAGCAGTAATAGTTAGAAACAGGTGAAGGAAGAGCTGCTGGTGAACCTTCTTGAACAGAGCAGAGATGTTCAGGGTCAAAGATCGGTCGTCAGAGAAACTTGAAGTTGGAGACTCGCTCCACCTCTGATGGAGGTTCATGGTGACCTGCAGCAGGTTGCCAGGTGCTGGACCAACTCCAGTTGTTGGTGATGAGGCCGATCACCGTTTAGAGCAGGGATGTTCAATTATTTATGGCCTGCTGGATTGTCACATACTGTATGACTGAAGATTTGTCTTTTATGGTTGACATGAACCTTTAAGGACATAACTGCTGCTGTTATGTATCTGTATATGTATGTTATGTATCTGTATATATATATGTTATATATCTGTAGATGTGACACTAAATCTGACTTTGTTAAAGAGAAGAGACAGAGTGAAACGTGTTAAATGTTAACAGACTTTACATTACTCATAATAAGTTCAGATTTGTATCAGCTTCATTCAGTTTAACGTGTTCGTACAATTTGTTCTGTTATCTGACTCCAGATGTGACAGAAAGAAGAACTGCTGTTCACATTTGGTGACATGGTCATTAAAAAAAAGATAATTGTGACAGTGAAAACAAAACTGTAAAAATTTGTTTGTAACTTTTATTTTTAAATGTTGTTTTGGCCCCCGGACATCTTCACATAGTCAGATCTGACCTCTTTAAAACAAGTTTGGTTTAGAGAGTAGAGGAGTCCGCACTCGGCCCTGTGGGTGTAGTTGTGGGTGTAGTTGTCTAACCTAACAGATCGGGGTCTGTTGGACTAGTCAGTAATATTAGCTGGCTGCTATGTCTGCTGTTGTTGACCTTGTTGATGTTTGGCTGTTGATCAGAAGTAATGTAATCAGAACAAATACTCGAGTACAGCTGCAGCTGCATCAGTGCGTCTGTGTTGACCTCTTCAGTTTTGGTTGCTGCTCTCAGTGAACACTCTGCCGGACTGTCCCTCAGGATATCGAGTTAGCTCTGAGACGTTCGTGGATCCCCTTCAATCCACCGCTCATCAACTTCTCTCATTCACTTCTGTTTTCTCCGTCTGCTCGTGTACAGCAGCCTATTGTTGATTTCCTGCAGCGGCCGGAGAAGCCTGTTAAAACTGGTTTGATGGTGGAGGAGGGAGGGTGGAGGGAGGGTGGAGCGGTGTTCACTCCTCCCTGGTGGTTTTCATTCAGCAGGAAAATCCCTCCTCGGATGGTTTGAGGTCACATTTTCCATCAAACTGACACGGTGCAGCGCTGCCACCTGCAGGCCGGAGGGGGACACTGCAGGATGTTTTTTAACAGCAGCAACAGACAGACAGACAGACAGACAGGCAGACAGGCAGACAGGGAGACCTCCAACATCCTCATTCATCACTTTCACACTGACTCTTCTTCTTCTTCAGGGCTTGGCGTTTCGGGTGCGTTCGGTCAGCGTTGGAGAGCAGTGGCTGCAGCATCAGAGCGCCCCCTGCAGGTCAGTACACTGTGGAAAATTCCCCTAAAACACTCTGTGCTGTTTCAAAGTATATCAAGTGTCCTATAGAATATATTGGTATATATTAAAAACCAACACGTATACATATTGATGCAGCTTGGGAACAATAAATGTAGTCTGAAAACAGTCGAAGTAACATCAGGCCTTGAAACAAAAGGGAAATGCTGATACTGGTTACTTCCTCCAAACATCTGTAAAGTCACCTGATGTTGTTCATCGATGTTCCTCTCTCCATCAGGAGGATTCGCGGTGAAGCAAAGAAATGCCGGAAAGTTTACGGCATCGAGCACAGAGACCAGTGGTGCACGGCGTGCCGCTGGAAGAAAGCCTGCCAACGCTTCCTCGACTGAACGACGAGAGGAAGAGGAGGAAAAAAACGGACTGAAGCAGGCTGTGGACGTCAGCCTCACCTGGTGGACGTCAGCCTCACCTGGTGGATGTTTTTATATTTCTTGAAACCAGAAATATTTTTGTTTTTTATACTCTTTCTACATTTTTTTGCTAAAGTGTCTTTATTCTGTTTTTTTTATATGAACGTGTTTCGTAGATGTCGTGTCCTGTCAGTGCTTCTTGATTGGGGCAGCTATCATGTGACCTTTGACCTTGAAAGTAAGGAGTGACATAAACATTCAGTAACCATGGAAACGCTCCGCTCGGCTCGGCTCGGGCCGGGATGCGTGGAGTTTTTTGTGACAGCGGTTTGAGGAGGTCAGCTGGTTCAGGTTCACAGTGCCAAATAACATCTACGGAGTCCCAGTGAGGACAAAAACAGTGACTTCACTTTCCAGCATCGCTGTTTGGCTTCTAACCAACAGTATAAATGATCACATGATCAATCACATGATCAATAGTCATCAGCTCTCTGTGTTCCTGAACTAGGTGAGGCAGCTTAGTGATAAAAAAAATGTAAATAAAAAGGACCTAATGACAGGAAGCTCAAAGTTAATGCTAATGCTAACATTAGCCTCCTCGTATTTGACTCACAGCAGAATAATGGACCTTAAAATAAATTCAGCGTGTTTCCATCCAAACGTGTCGCAAATTTTAACTGAATTTCGAGTAAGTCGTAAAAAAAATCACTTCAGAAAACCAAAAGAAGACGATGCCATTAAAAGAGCGCCATCTTCAGGATAGGAACTGTTTTATCTCTGACGGTAACTCTTCATCTGAACGTCGTGGAGTTCCTCAGGGTTCAATCTTTGGTCCTCTAATATTCAACATTTACTGTACGTGCCTCCTTTAGGCCACATTACAGAAAACAACATCAACTGTTATGCAGACAACACCCAGATTTACCTACAGAGCCGACCGTTCATTCAGACTCTGTATGCGGTTAGCTTAGCTTAGCATAAAGACTGGAAACAGGTGGAAACAGCTAGCCTGTCTGAAGGTAACAAAACCAAATCTGAAGTAATTTGCCAAAAGAAAACCTAAATGAACGAATGTTTCCATCCGTGACTGTTTTATTAATATTCACTTTACTCCAATGTGGAAACACAAATAAGACGTTAAAGATGTTAAACAAAGTTACTTTGTGAGTATTAACGTGAATATTTCAGCCACTCCAGAGATTTAATATAGAATATAATGGATCATTTTATGATGTTTTTATCCAAATATGTCACAAATTTTAACCAAACTTTGATTAATTCTTTTTCTGTGGTGGCTAAACAGAGAATTATCTCCACCAGATGTTCATCTCCGTCAACACGTGACCTCAGATTGACGCAATCTTCTTGAGCTTTGGTTAAAATTTGAGCTGAGTTTGGATGAACGAGGCTCGCCCGGTGCTGCTGTCTGATCGATGTAGATGTTCAGACATCAGGGGGAAAAAAGGTCATTGAAGGTCTCACTGGTGCTATAAAGGCCCCTGAATTAATCTGAAGCTTGTACATGAAGAACTGAACCCTGAAGCACCAAACGGATCATCAGTGTTCACCTCGTCAGCAGCACGTTTATATTCTGCCAAATCACTGCCGTAGTCTTTGTGGTGCGTTCAAGTGCAACACACATGCTGCGTTTGAGCAGTCAGTGTTTGTCGGCGCTCGTTTCTTAAGGCGTTGTCGGCGTGTCTGCGAGCTTTAACTCCTCCACGCACATTTTAAAGCCATTTATGACGTGCCAGGTTTCATCGGTTCATTTGTAAATATCACTTCATTTCCCATCAGCCCTTTCTTCAGCTGTTTTGTGTTTGGAAACTGAAGCCATGTCCACTCGGTGTCCGTGGAAACCACATGCAGTATTGATTCAGATTTATCACGTTCTTCGAGGTGTACATATCAGAGTTATGAATCTTCTTCTGAGGCCTTCAACGTTCAGCAAAGACTCTGTACTTATGTCCTCTACTTCCTGTTTGTTCAGCAGCAAATGTAAACGTTGATCATTCTTTTCTACACGAAGTCCTCGTGTCCTTTTAATAAAAGCCGGCTCAGACTCAACCGTCTCCCTTTGGTTTGTTCACTGACGACAGTCACAGAGACTACGTCCAGGTTTTACACAGTCTGCGGGGACATCACGGAGACCACGTCCAGGTTTTAGACAGTCTGCGGGGACGTCACGGAGACTACGTCCAGGTTTTAGACAGTCTGCCGGGACGTCACAGAGACTACGTCCAGGTTTTAGACAGTCTGTGGGGACGTCACAGAGACTACGTCCAGGTTTAAGACAGTCTGCGGGGACGTCACAGAGACTACGTCCAGGTTTTAGACAGTCTGCGGGGACAGATCTTTAACCCTCTGACTGTTTGAGATAACGTTTGTGTGTTTTTGCCCTTCTGACCTCCTCAGACATTTTTCAACTTTTTTGTTGCTTTGATGATTTTGTCTGTTTCAGTTTGTGTCATGAATTTTTAAGAACTTTTCTTTGTAGTAACATTTTAGAAATCCATCCAGTGTCTTTAAACTGTGCTGATGCATTTTGCTCCCTCTGCACACCTTCATGGTAAAAATGTTCACACACAGAATCTGATATCTGCTGATCCAAACTACCAAACACTGAATAACTGTCCTGACTGTAACTTTAAATGTCAGTTTAATGATCTGAATGATTCATTATTTATGACATAAAAAGGTGGATGTGGTGTTGGTGCTGATTAGAGTCTTGGATATGTCAAACATTAACAACTACATTGATTTGATTGCATTAGTATTTTTCATGTAGTGTCAGATTCTCCCTCTGGACACCATCGTGACCAAAAATGTGTCATTGACTTCCATTCAAACACATTTATTCATCTCACTGTCATTACACTATTTAAAGACATTTAAAGTTGCAGTCAGGACAGTTATTCAGTGTTTGGTCGTTTGGATCAGCAGATATCAGATTCTGTGTGTGAACATTTTTACCATGAAGGTGTGCAGAGGGCAGTGAGGAGGAGGACGAGGGTTAAATAAAGTTTTTATTAAAGATGATCCAGCTCAGTAACAAACAGCAAACTGAACAAAAACTTCCTGTAAACTGAAAATAAAAAAACTGCTGACACACACACACACACGCACACACACACACACACACACACACACACACTCTCAGCTGTGACTCTGCTGTAATAAATTATATGTACAGTCCAGGTCCATCTGTGACTCCGTCTGACACCAGAACTCACGAGGAGACGTCGACGCTCTGCAGAGACAACACATG
>CP136888.1:33510796-33525796 GCA_033000465.1 Sciaenops ocellatus
CGGCATCGACACTTTCTAAATCTCCAAATTAAATCTGCAAACAAATAATTACTCGAGTCAACGAGAACAATTAATCGGCGAGGCCTCTGAGGACTGAATCTGCATATTGAATGAGCTCATTAACATAACAGTGAGAGATGGAGCCGAGCTGCAGGAGCCTCGTATTAATCAGCTGTTTAACCTCGTCACACCGACACGCTGATTAATACGCCACAATTAAACACTACACACACGCACGCACACACACACACACACGAAGCTTTGCCAGGTATACTTTGGTGTTAACGTCCACATGGTTTTATATTTACATGAAACAAATTTATAAAACATTTCAAAATAAAAGTGTTTCCTCTCAGCTGATCATAAATCATCAATTAAAACATATTTAACCATAAAAATCATCAACAGGTTTCTTCAATAAAAACATGAATTTGTTGTTTTATCGTCATTTTATGAGTTATTTTTACCTGATGGTTTAAATTAAAAATCATAGACGTGTTTAAATATTCAAAAATCTGACCTCAGTTAAAATAATGACAGAAATATGAATTGATTGATTTTGTTGTGATTTATTGGCTCGTTTTTCAAATTACAGAAGAATACTGTAAAATATTCACAGAAAAGTTGTTAAAAAGTTTTTAATGACTTAAAATAACCGTTTGTTTGTAAAGTTACAGGTAACGTCTGTAATTTGACATTTTGTGCATGTTAAAAAACAGAAAACTACTGTAAAAAATATCTTATTAGGTTGCAGAGTTTGTAAAAGTACAAATTTAAACTAAGATTTACTGTAAAAAAAAACATCTGATGGACAAAAACATTAGTATGAGCCACATGTTTAATTACACGTCATTATCGTTATTTTACTGAAATTTCTATGTAATCTAAGAAAGAAGGAAAAATACTGTATAAATAATAATAATTATAATTATAATTATAATAATAATAAAGTAAATATGATGCACAAAAACAAGAAATATTTTGATTAATGGAACAATGTTTAAAATGACAGTTTGGTTGTTAATTTACAGATAATGTAATTTTACAGAGTTTGTATCCGATTTTCAAAAACTAGTAAACGACTGTAAAACTGTCTACGTTTATGAATCTTGAACAAAATCTTTGAACCTCTGCACTGTAACACAGCGAGGTGCAGCCACAAGTTTCTACGGTTAGTGTCAGCCGGTGGGCTGTGATTGGTTGATCAGGTCACTGTTATAAACAACAAACAGCTGATTCAGATTAAAGTTTAAAAACTTGTTTAAAGAGTAAAAATGTGTTCGTGAATATTCGGAGCGTCTCAATATTTCCACAGAAGAAGACAAACAGACGTCAGTCTGTGATTTTAATCAGCAGCTCTCTGATCTCACTGAACAAACATCGACGCTCTAATTAGCAGCATTAGTGTTAATTAGGTGACATTAAACAAACTGAACTGTCTGTGACGAGTTTCTGATTCTCTGTTTGAGATTCATCATGAAGACACGACGTCAGTGTTTTTATTTAAACATGAAATATACAGAAAAAACAACTTTATAACATTTTATACAGAATATATCTGTTCAACTCTCTGTGACACTTTATGACAGACAGACAGCTTTAGCATAACCACATGCTAAAGTAGCTAACCGCTAATTGAATCTGCCGTTAGCAGACAACAGAACCGGGCTCAGCAGCCGGACTGGACCGGGTTCGAGCACAGCCTCTGAGACCAACAGGGATTAACGTAGCGGTAGCTGCAACAAGGCTACGTTAGAACAAGGTTACATTAGCAACAGGTTACATTAGCATGAGGTTACGTTAGCACAAGGCTATGTTGGAATCATGTTCCATTAGCAGGGGGCTACATTAGCATGAGATTACGCTAGCATGAGGCTACGCTATAATTAAGTTACATTAGCAGGAGGCTAATTAGCATGAGGTTATGTTAGCAGGAGGCTATGTTAGAATCAGGTTACATTAGCAGGAGGCTAATTAGCATGAGGTTACATTAGCACAAGGCTACGTAGGAAAAAGGTTACATTAGCAGAAGCATATGTTAGCAGGAGGCTACATTAGCATGAGGTTACGTTAGCACAAGGCTATGTTAGAATCAGGTTACATTAGCAGGAGGTTACATTAGCATGAGGTTATGTTAGCACAAGGCTATGTTACAATCATGTAACTTTAGCAGGAGCCTTGGTTGGCAGGGGGCTACGTTAGCATGAGCTTACGTTACCACGAGGATATGTTATAACAGAGTTACGTTCAGAGGTTCTGTTCGGTCCGGCCGTGTTCACTGGAAGGTAGACGCTGATGCTAGCTCATAGTGCTAGCTGTAATACATAGCGGTGGGGGTGTAACCAACACTCGCTATTGGCTGCTGTGAACGCCAATTAATATCCACGACAAGCCCCTCCCTATCTGAGCGTTTTTATAGGAAACACGTACAAATAAGGAAGCAAACGGAACTTTACTTCCTGCTTCATGAAGAGTCATGTGACCGGTTGGCGTGTTTGTCGTCTGCGTGGTGAAATCAGCTGCAGTTCATCTTCATGTTGTTTGTTTTGAATGTTTGATTTAACGTTATATTTATGTTATATTTACGTCGCGTGCGTCGGACGTTCGGACGGCTCTCGTCGATCTGTCACCGTTTGATCTGCAAACACGCCGCGGCTGAAGTCGGAAACAAAACGACACTTTTATCATCATCACTCATGTGAAGTGTGCGAGCTGATTCCTGCTCTTATAAATCCACAGCGGCGGCGGCGGTGGTGGCGGTGGCGAGCGTTTGATGTATTTTTGCAGGTGTAAAGCAAAATAAGTGCGAGTGGATGCAGAATCAAGATGAATGCTGAGCGCGGACAGACGGCGGCTGATGAAAACTCGGCGGGAGGCCACTCCATCTTAACATGGCCGTCTTGTGTCTTATGATATCTTATCATTAGTTTCCCTGACAGTGATGGAGCGGCCGCCGTCGCCCCCCCTCGGCGCCGCGAGCCGTGTATAAAAGTAACCTTCTTTCCATAATAATGGCCATTCGTCACTTCTTTAACTGTCACAGGACGAGGTGGGATTTAACAAGGTGTGTGCAGAGACAAGGGGGACGAGCCCGGGGGGATGAGGACCGTTCAAACGCTCCTGAACTGATCGTCAGACAATCTGCCAACATTACTGCTGTGATGTGTTCAGGGACCGTGGGACCAAACGGGGCCCACTGGTTGTTAAATAAGATGAGATGGGGAGGAAGTACGACGGATCCCTGAAGAGTCTGTGACGCTTCGGCCGACGAGCTGGCGGCTCCAAACTTTAACTTTGAACCAAGCTGCAACCTGTGAAGCCACAAACTGCAGTTCATCAAACGTCCACTTGAGGCTGGCTCCAGAAGTGAGTCAGTCTCCTTAAGTCCCCATGTTAAAATGTCCAACTTCACAGCAGAAATAAACATGTTTACAGAGACTACGTCCAGGTTTTAGACAGTCTGCGGGGACGTCACAGAGACTACGTCCAGGTTTCAGACAGTCTGCGGGGACGTCACGGAGACTACGTCCAGGTTTTAGACAGTCTGCGGGGACGTCACAGAGACTACGTCCAGGTTTCAGACAGTCTGCGGGGACGTCACGGAGACTACGTCCAGGTTTTAGACAGTCTGCGGGGACGTCACGGAGACTACGTCCAGGTTTTAGACAGTCTGCGGGGACGTCACGGAGACTACGTCCAGGTTTTAGACAGTCTGCGGGGACGTCACAGAGACTACGTCCAGGTTTTAGACAGTCTGTGGGGACGTCACGGAGACTACGTCCAGGTTTTAGACAGTCTGCGGGGACGTCACAGAGACTACGTCCAGGTTTTAGACAGTCTGTGGGGACGTCACGGAGACTACGTCCAGGTTTTAGACAGTCTGAGGGGACGTCACGGAGACTACGTCCAGGTTTTAGACAGTCTGCGGGGACGTCACAGAGACTACGTCCGGGTTTTAGACAGTCTGCGGGGACGTCACGGAGACTACATCCAGGTTTTAGACAGTCTGCGGGGACGTCACGGAGACTACATCCAGCTCAGTCTGTCAATCTAAAAATGTCTCCGCACATGAAAACTTTAATGTCAGCTTTAACTGCAGGTCTGACTCTGAGCTTCATGTTCATTGGCCTCTGTCATGGTCAAACGTGACGTGAGGTCTGAGCCACACACACACAGGCTGAGGTGTGTGTGTGTGTGTGTGACAGATGGCAGGTTAACGGTGTGGTCTGCGTTTCAGTCGATACAGTCATTGACGTTCCAGTTAAGCCGACAAACGAGCAGATTATTGTGTCGCTTCCTGTTTGTGAACAAATCGTTCAGAGCTGTCCATCCCACACACACACACACACACACACACACACACTCACACACACACACACACACACACACACACACACACACCATGTTTAGTTTCAGTACTTTTTAACGTGTGTAATAAGTTAAACAGTAACAATGACAAAAAGAGTTTCCTGATGGACAGATATCTTTCGCCTTGCCACCCATAAGTCCCTCAAAAAGAAGAAGAAGAAGACCTCGGGTCTTCTTCAGGTTCTGGTTCTGGAGTGCTGCAGTCTCTCGTGACTCGCCGTCCAATCAGATGTTTCCTGTTCCTCAGACGTGCTGGAGTCTCGGCGGGCGTTGATCGCCTCTCTCTGCGCCTCTTCAGATGAAGACGGATGGTCTGAGACTGATGACATGTCTGCTGCAGCCCACAGTTCAATGAGAGCACTCGCTCAACACGACAGCTGTGACTGAGGCCGCGCTGCCACCGCCGCCGCCATCATCACGCCATGACTGTCATATTTATTTGTTATATTTAAATAACTGACTGTCAGAGCGAGGAGAGTTTATAATCATCTGGATTCAATCAAGAATCATTCGTGCATCTGTCCTCAGTCTGTTAGCTGCTGTTAGCTCAGTCTGTTAGCTACTGTTAGCTGCTGTTAGCTCAGTCTGTTAGCTGCTGTTAGCTCAGTCTGTTAGCTACTGTTAGCTGCTGTTAGCTCAGTTTGTTAGCTGCTGTTAGCTGCTGTTAGCTCAGTCTGTTAGCTGCTGTTAGCTAATGTTAGCTCAGTTTGTTAGCTGCTGTTACCGAATGTTAGCTCAGTTTGTTAGCTGCTGTTAGCTCAGTCTGTTAGCTACTGTTAGCTGCTGTTAGCTCAGTCTGTTAGCTACTGTTAGCTGCTGTTAGCTCAGTCTGTTAGCTGCTGTTAGCTAATGTTAGCTCAGTTTGTTAGCTGCTGTTAGCTCAGTCTGTTAGCTGCTGTTAGCTAATGTTAGCTCAGTTTGTTAGCTGCTGTTAGCTCAGTCTGTTAGCTACTGTTAGCTAATGTTAGCTCAGTTTGTTAGTTGCTGTTAGCTGCTTTTAGCCCAGTTTGTTAGCTGCTGTTAGCTAATGTTAGCTCAGTTTGTTAGTTGCTGTTAGCTGCTGTTAGCCCAGTTTGTTAGCTGCTGTTAGCTAATGTTAGCTCAGTTTGTTAGTTGCTGTTAGCTGCTTTTAGCCCAGTTTGTTAGCTGCTGTTAGCTAATGTTAGCTCAGTTTGTTAGCCGGGCTGCCCGGACTGTGAGCTCAGAGCATCGGGGGAGTGTTAGTGTTTGTACCACAGGAAGAAGAAGAAGAAGAAGAAGAAGAAGAAGAAGAAGAGGTTTTCAGGCCCAGCAGTCAGCAGCTTCTATGGACATAATGGCAGAGGAGAAGAGAGTGAAGAGGACGCTGACGGAGGAAGCTAAGAAGAGAAAAGGAGAGAGTGAGCGAGCAAGAAGCCGCCGGACAAGAGTAAATCTGGGACTGACTTTTAGTGGTTGGTGAGAGCTTGGTGAAATAAAAGGCTGAAAGACAGACGCCGAGCTGGGCTGACTGCTGTTGGACTAGTCAGTAATATTAGCTGGCTGCTATGTCTGCTGTTGTTGCACTGGCTGATGGGTATGCAGTAAAGGTTTGGACGTTGTCCGTCACTGATCGTCGCCTCGCTGTTTAAACCTGAAGAACTTTTTGCTTTCAGCTCGGTAACTTTTCGTGAAGTTGGGAGTAGAAACTGATTTAATTTGAGCTGAGTAATGATTGGTCGTGTTGAACACTGACTGAGCAGTGACAGAGGAGATGGATTGGTCAGACTGCAGAGGGAAGCTCTTCATTAGTCTTTAGGGCCATTTAACTCCAAAGAGCGAGCGAACACAGAGGATGAACGCAGGCCTCGCCGCCTCGCCGTGATTGATGCGTCCGATTACGTTCATAAAATACTTTGAGAGGAGGTCGCTCGTGTCATGTATGAAGAAATGACTTACAGCGCCGGCCGCCTCACACACAGATTCCACTGTGCAGTCGACTCGATGATATTACGGAGACGAACGCCGAGCGTAGCGTAAAATAAAGTTAATATGTAATTTGCTGCGGTTTGTTAGGCGACCACGAGTCAGAGAGGAAAGTCTCAGAGACTATTTACAGATTCATCATGTCAGACTGGAAACACTGAAACATGTTTGAGCTTTATTATTGATTATTGATTACAACAAACAGCATGAACATGTCTCCGCCAACGTCCTCTTCACTCTCTTCTCCTCTGCCATTACGTCCATAGAAGCTGCTGACTGCTGGGCCTGAAAACCTCTTCTTCTTCTTCTTCTTCTTCTTCTTCTTCTTCTTCCCGGTGGTCCAAACCTCCTGTGGTACAAACACTAACACTCCCCCAGCGCTCTGAGCTCAGTCAGCTAACAAACTGAGCTAACATTAGCTAACAAACTGAGCTAACATTAGCTAACAGCAGCTAACAGACTGAGCTAACATTAGCTAACAGCAGCTAGGTTTCGCAGCAGTTTACTTCACTGTCCATCAGGAAACTCTGTAAATCTGAAAAGCTCTGTGATTATTGTTTGTGTTGCCCTTTTTGAAGGATTTAAATGTAAACTGACAGCTGATGTGAGTCTGTTCCTGCATGAAGAGAGCTGAAGCTCTTCAATAGTTCTGAATATATCATAAGAATAATAACACATCTGCCGTGTTGTTGCAGTTTCTGACCTCTGAGGATCAAATAAAAACACAAATGTTTGAAATATTTCATCAACAGAAATATTCACCATGAAAACTTTCAGTCAGCTGACCAGAAGTGACCTCAGAGAGAGAGAGAGAGTGTGTGTGTGTGTGTGTGTGTGTGTGTGTGTCCATTCATCATGTTTTTATGTTTTAAGTCGCCCAAGGTCGCTCAGCTGCAAATTTAATTATGTCTCAGCTCTTATTAACCGGCACAGTTTAAAAAGCTCGATTGTGGTAATTCATTTTGTTTTTTTGGACAGCTCCCATGGGACACACACACACACACACGCGCACACACACACACACAGTAAAGACATGTCTGGTCAACATTTGTCCTGATGAGGGCGCTATATTCAGTGTACGGAGCTTCAGGAAGTGTTAAACCTGCATCTTCCAACCCAGCAGAGAGCAGCTTCACTGTCTGATCGTATAGAGTCTTATGGAGAAATGAGCCGATCTCTCAGCTGATTTATTGGACTCACCAGAACCAGTATTTTCTTTTAAGGGGGCTGAGTCAGTTCAGTTAGCTACACGGCTGACCGAGCTAACCACAGTTAGCACTTCACTACTTATCAATGTTTCCATCATAAAGTCTGTAAATCAGCTCGGTACTGTAACGTTATTCCCTGTTGGTCTCAGAGGCTGTGCTCCAACCCGGTCCGTACCGGCTGCTGAGCCCGGTTCTGTTGCCAGTTAACGGCAGATTCAGTTAGCAGCAGCTAATTAGCGGTTAGCTACCAGTACCACTTTGTAGGTCCACATGCACTAAAAAAAACAAAGTTTTATCATTTCATTTATATCTTAAAGAAAACTTTAAAGCCTCTCGTAGCGTTGGAGGTCGTGTTCGAAGTGATCAGACATCAACGATAAATTTGTGAAACTTTTAATCAGACGACGATAAGCTGGGGAGCCGTGCTGCATTCAGGGTCTGAAAGAGAAAACAAAAAAACAGGAGATCCTCCTCCGTGATGGACGGATTAGAGGCTCAGATTGTTTTCTGGCTGCAGTTTCATTGAAGTTTCCTCTGAATTAATTGAAAGTGTGTGCTGGTTAAGCCCTGAAAAAACACTTGGACACACGGAGTGTCGCCGTTTTCGACGAGTCCCAAATCTGAGTCTGTGGTTTGTGATGTGTTTGAAGAGGATTTTGATTTAATTACCGGCGCATACATACATCCTGCTTTTAAATCAAAGTTAATATCAAAACAAAATCAAGCGCTAATCTTTTGATAATTGAATCCTTATTTATCAGCCGGCTTTTATTTGTTTAATCGTCAGCGAGCGAAATGAAGTCGTGTGGAAATATATGCACAGACGGAGACGAAAGAAGACGTCATGCTCTTTGATTAGAAGAAGAAAATGAACCAATAAGTGTTCACAGAAAGTCCACAAGTGGACAGACCGAGCTGGTTTCCTGTTTCAGTTTGAACATTCACTTCAATATTTATTCTGTTTTTCCTCAAAGAGAATACCGGACCCTGATTGGTCCAATCCAACCAGGTGTCTGCAGGTTGATAAATAAAAGAATAAATAAATCAAAGATCACATTTTATTTAAACAAGGAAAAAGGAAAAATAAAAAGATGATAATTAAATAAAAGAATAGAAGTAATTAAGTACACATACACACAGTACAGAGTGTTACTTCAACTAATACTGCAGTACTGTCTCAGGTGAAGTACAGGTACCACCTACAATAACAGCAAACATTAGAATAAATGATTAAATCATCATAGTCTGTATTAATATAGAGATTGTGTATTACAGTTTGCGGTAACGTAAATCACCTCAGTACTCTGTCCCAGTGAACCCAACCGGAGGCTTGCTTGTCCAGCTCCGGTTCTGGCACGACACCAGCTCCGCTTCATTAGCTCTGTTCCAGTACCAGAAGGTCACCGGTTCAGTCCCCTGGACCAGCTCGATGAATCTGGGCGTAGAACTTTAAACCTCAAACAGCTTCGGTGACTCATTTTGTCAGATACTCGTTGGTGTTTGTCTTTCTGTGATCATAAAACTTCGTATTTATAGACGTGATGTATTTTTTACCGTCACTCGTAAACAGACTCGACGTCTTCTGCATCAGTCTGACATGATTTTATCTCTGAAATATTCCAGATGTCCGCCGTCTTTAAACCCTGGAACATGTTTAAATGTAAATATTTTAATGACTTCATCTTTGACCTGTTGGTACAGTCTGATCTGACCCCGCCCGCCCGCCGGCGTCTCTTTAAACTCGTCCAAACGACTTCTCTGTGTAAAGACCATCATTTCCTTTTGTCCCGCGCCGTCCTCCGTCTTTATTATTGCATAACAGAGGAGTAAATACAACAGATTCATCCTCTCTAATGAGTCCGTGTCGGCCGCTTCCTCCCTCGACGCCGCGCTCCCGTTTGATTAATGCTGCGCGGCGAGTCCGGGCCGAGAACACCGAGGGAGGAAAGTGACAAAACAAAAAAACAGAGAGGTTCATGGGAGGATTGCTGGAGCAGCATCCTGTGAATCACAAACATTAAAGATGTAATGTGTTATTACTCTGTGAGCTGCCCGCCGCCTTCCTCCAGGCTCGCCCGATAATAGAGCTGGGCTCCACGACTCGCCTGCAAGCCAACACGCCGCCGCCGACAACAAGGGCCCTCGACACGCTGCCGCCTTAATACCAACCGCGCCCGCTCGCTCCTCAGGACAAAAATTGACATCGTCTGGAGAGTAAAGCAATCAGCCGACCCGGCATTACGGAGCATTTATGTCTGAGCCGAGCCCGGCACAGCAAATCTTGACCTTAAAGAAGCCGTTATTCCATTTTTCTCTCAGACAACTCGATAAGTCCCCGTGAGAGCGGCGGTCGGGGGGGATTTCCTGCAGGTTATCTGTGGGTTTAATTCACTGATTCACCAATCTGTCTCCTCCTAATGACACCGTGTTGATACATGATCCCTCACAGAGCACAAAGCTTCTGTTTTTCTGAGTAAATACTCCGGAGATCAGCCGCAGAGCCGCACAGGTGGAGGTGAAGGTGAGTGAACTGAACCCAGATCGACGGAGACACAAAGAAGAAACACTCTGAGCTCCATCGACCGTCCACAGACAGAAACATGAACGTTACTAGAACGTTACATGAATGTTTGATTCAGGTTCAGAACACAAAATAAAGTTTGTTTTAAAAGTAGATTTGACAATTTCAGGACAAGAAGTCTCCGAGACGTCCCCACAGACTGTCTAAAACCTGGACGTAGTCTCCGAGACGTCCCCACAGACTGTCTAAAACCTGGACGTAGTCTCCGTGACGTCCCCACAGACTGTCTAAAACCTGGACGTAGTCTCCGTGACGTCCCCGCAGACTGTCTAAAACCTGGACGTAGTCTCCGTGACGTCCCCGCAGACTGTCTAAAACCTGGACGTAGTCTCCGTGACGTCCCCGCAGACTGTCTAAAACCTGGACGTAGTTCACATAAATGTTGATATTTTTAACACTTTTTTTGAGTTTTCAGACACAAAAAGTGGAAGAGTGGAAAAGAGGAAGTTTTATTTTGAAACATTTTGTCCCTTTGTTGTTACGGTGTCTTCTTCTTCTTCTTCTTCTTCTGTGGTTCAAACTGAGCGCAGCCACCAGACATCGCTGACATCACGCGGCTGCAGACAACGACCAATTACAGCCTGTTTTGTTTTAGGGTCGTTATAATTAATGACAGTCTGGAGCGCCGTTACGAGCCTCTCAAGTCCTTCACAGATAAAAGCCGTTTGGCATCTGGGCTCCGGCGACTGCTTACCGCGAGCCGCCGCCATCACCGCCACCGCCATGCCGCCTCTTCTCCACGATACTATGAATATTTAATTAATAATTAGTCATGTAATTCCTCCTCAGGAGTTATTATCCCTCAAACTGGTTTGTGAATTTAATTATTAGCAGCCTTTTTGTTTCCACGTCCTCCTCATTACTGTCAGGATTGATGTAACATAAACTTCATTAAAAATTAAAGTGGGATTCTTTAATTACGAGGCCGCCCTCGCCGACGCCAGAATTAGCCAACTCAGTGATGTGCAAATGAGAGCATTATTTAAGAAACATGCTGGAAGTAGTTATGCTAATTCACCGGGGTTCACAGTGGCAGACCTTTCCACTCGCGGTTGCATATTCATTAAATGCACTATGCAAATTTAATGTAGCAGCCTTAGTAATGCCTTGTTAATTTATTCAGATTTATTGAGTAAGACTTGTAAAAAGTACCAATTTAATTAGCCCATCTCGCCGGATGGCGGGCGGTGATCGCTGAGCTTTTTAAAAAGACGCGTCGGAGAGAAAAAAAGAAGAAGAAACATCATGTTTTACCGTTAACGGAGGATGTTTGCTGCACTTATGAGGACTTAAACTGCTCGTCGGGTCCCCGAAGGACGACGGACCAACAAACGAGTCCACAGCTCTGATGGCTGAAACGACGCCTGAGAGGCCGTTCTGGGTCGACACCTGAGGTGTTTACCGACGGGCTGGATCCCACGACGTGACGGCAAAACACCAAAACACCACCAGAGGAGCCGTGAGACCCAAAACTCACAACAGACGACAAGAAAGAACACAAAGCGACCAAGTTTAGTCATTTATTTAGACTCAAGAGACGTGAGAGGGAAAGGTCATGAGGTCAAACATGGAGGACAGAAGGAAGGAAGGAAGGAAAGGAAGGAAGGAGAGAACAAGGAGAAACAAAATGTCCTCTGGCTGAGTTCCCTGATGGACAGTGAAGTAAACTGCTGCCAACTGTAGCTGCTGTTAGCTAAAGTTAGCTCAGATTGTTAGCTGTCGATAGCTGCTGTTAGCTCAGTTTGTTAGCCGGACTGTGAGCTCAGAGCACCGGGGGAGTGTTAGTGTTTGTATCACAGGTGATTTGGACCACCGGGAAGAAGAAGAAGAAGAAGAAGAAGAAGAAGAAGAAGAAGAGGTTTTCAGGCCCAGCAGTCAGCAGCCTCTATGGACATAATGGCAGAGGAGAAGAGAGTGAAGAGGACGCTGACGGAGGAAGCTAAGAAGAGAAAAGGAGAGAGTGAGCGAGCAAGAAGCCGCCGGACAAGAGTAAATCTGGGACTGACTTTTAGTGGTTGGTGAGAGCTTGGTGAAATAAAAGGCTGAAAGACAGACGCCGAGCTGGGCTGATGTGACCAAATTAATTAATTTTATTATATTTTATTTTATTATTAATTCGATCGTATGAAATATAATTGAATGTTCTTCTTCAGTCTGTGTGTTATCAGAGTTTGATGCAGCGCTGCGTCCAATCAGAGTGGACAGTTTGTGCCATCTTTAAAAGTTAATTTGAGAGCTAACGAGTGCTGAGCTCCCGCTAATTCACCACCAGTCTGCAGGAGGAGGAGGAGGAGGAGGAGGTGGAGGAGGAGGAGGTGTCCTGTCTTTTCTCATTACAGACTTGTGAAACATTCTCATTGCTCGTGTATTTAATTGAGCTGCAGAAATGCAGCATCAGGAGGACTCGGGGATGAATAAGGAGCGTTCCCATTGGTCCCACTGAGGAGCTCTTGATGTTCCATAAATCCCAGTCAGGAGGAATTTTAATTGAGTTATACCACGCTGAATTACCTTGCATCTAAATGGCATCCAGGTCCAGGCAAATGGAATAATTAGACCCCCGGCCAAAATGTTATGGAGTGTTATCCCGAGTGACGCGAGGCCGCCGATATTCATGGACGTGATGCACTCGATTGGCTGCGTTTATGAAGAAGGATGTCGGATAACGAGGCCGAGCGGGGAGCACTTCACCAGTTCAGAGTCAAGATGATGAAAATAACGTCTGCCTCTACGGAGAGACGACAAGAACAAGACAGATCAGGACGTCCTCACCAGGCCCGACGTCCTCACAACGCCCGACGTCCTCACAACGCCCGACGTCCTCACCAGGCCCGACGTCCTCACAACGCCTGACGTCCTCACAACGCCTGACGTCCTCACCAGGCCCGACGTCCTCACAACGCCCGACGTCCTCACAACGCCCGACGTCCTCACAACGCCTGACGTCCTCACCAGGCCCGACGTCCTCACAACACCTGACGTCCTCCGTTCATCAACATTTCAAAGATTTCAAGTTTCTTCAACGTAAATATTTAACAGCGTTTGTTTGAGTCAGATCATGAAACCAGCCGTCAGCCTGCTGTCTCAAACACCAGTCTGATGGAAGGGTCCGTTTAGTGGCTGTTCTGGAGCTTTCAGCTGTATCACATGACCTTCATCAGTGGAAGTATAAAATATAAGATGTTAAAATTTCCATGTTGGAATGCTGACGAGAGCTCTTTCTTTATATGTGTTAGCTAAGAGCTAACATAAGAGTGAAATGCTAACAGAAGAGCTAAGAGCTAACGTAAGACTGAAGAGCTAACAGAAGAGCGAAGAGCTAACGTGACAGCGAAGAGCTAACAGAAGAGCGAAGAGCTAACAGAAGAGCTAACAGAAGAGCTAACAGTAAAATGACCTGAAGAATTAAAACGTGAAATCTCAGATTTTATTTGTTGTATTTGAACACATCATGAACTTGAATCACCTGTTAACAGATCAGCACGATCCTTCACAGGTTTGTGTCACCTGATGTATTTCCGGTCTCCTCCTCCTCCACGATGTTCGCATCTCGTCTCGTCGTCTTCAGGTCGAAACAACGAGCTGAAAGTGACTAAAACGCTCCGTATTTAAATATATCGATCTCAGCCGGTCACAAACTGTCTGCTGAGTCTCTCTGTGATCCGCTCTCTGTATCTGCAGCCTGCTGGAGTAATAATCTCTTAACGAGTGCCGCCGCCTCATTCGCCGCTCTTGACAGACGCTAATCGCCTCTCTAATTAGCAGCTCTCCTGAAGACCGCCGCTCGTTTGCTAATCAGCCTCCGATTTGCTTAATCAGCGGTTTAATTGAAGTAACGGCCTCCTGAATGCTGAGAGCCTCTCGAGCGTGAGACAGAGCGGAGAACACCGACACCTGCTGAACCTGCTGAGCCCGGAGACGCTGCTGGGAATGGAACCAGCAACCCTCTGTGGTCCGTACTGATGAAGTCCATGCCTGCAGCTGAAAGTTGATTCAGACTCCATTGAGACGACAGATGGAGGCGAATCACTGCTGGAGACACGAGCGTGGACTTAACCTTTGACAAACAGAGGAGGAGGAGGTCCATCAGGTTGTATCAGCACGGATCCTGGGCCTTGAATTCAAGGCCTTGAATCATTGAATGTTGCCGTGTGGAGCGATGAGCAGACTGTAACCTGATTTTCAGCGTTTGAGCTTCTCTGGAGCTCTTTTCTGCCTCTGGATCCAACCTGCTGATGTCTGAACGTGCAGGGAACGTTATGAAACGTTATGTGAACGTAACTGGATCTGAACCACCCGTTGTAATGAACTGGAGCTGATGGAGTTTGGTGGAGTTTGATGGTGTTTGGTGGTGCTGCTCTCTGCTGCGTCCGTCCATGTTCAGTGTGACTGATTTAGTCTCCTGATAAATCTGCAGCTCTAATGGAGGCTCTGACTGAGGGTGGAGGGTGGTGGGTGGAGGGTGGTTGTTGGCGTGGTGGTGGGTGGAGGGTGGTGGGTGGTTGTTGGCGTGGTGGAGGGTGGCACGCGTTCATTTATTTCACAATAAGAGCGCGGCTAACTGAGGGTCATTAATCCGTCACAAACAGGAAACACACACAGGTGATTCAGTCTGTTTACTACATGGTTACCATGGTTACCAACAATCCAGAGACGTAAACAAACAGCTCAACCTTCATTTCTTCTTCTCTGACTGACAAACGTCTCCTGCCAGCTGACAGACGTGCAGACTGTCTTGTTTGCGGGCTGGATGGCGGTGACAGCAGCTCGTCTCGTTCTTCCTCCTGAGTTCACTTTCATTTTTTTACACTTCAGATCGTTTATTCAGCTTCGTTATTAATGAATGAATCAGCTGATCTGATGAGGAGGAAGAGGAGTGACTGAACACAGAGTCTGTCT
>CP136888.1:33528296-33718296 GCA_033000465.1 Sciaenops ocellatus
TAAAACGTTTCTCTTCTTCGTGTCTCTGCATCCGGATCGGCGATCAGCTCAGAGGTCAAAGGTCGCTGACGTCACGGAGAGACGTGTTAAAGTGGCTGTTAACACACACACACACACACACACACACACACACTCTGACCCCCCCTCTGCTCCTCCGGGACATTAAAACATTAAAGAAACATTAAAACAACCTTCAGCAGCTCTTTCCGGTTTGTCGTCATTAATTCATTGATTTGTTTATTCACGTTAAATGACGTCATCATTTTAATAATTAGAAAACGGCGCTGATTGAATCATTGAATGTTTTTAATGTCTGTTTTATTGATGAAAGTTTAAAATGAATCAACAGTGACGTCACGTGACTCATTAAAAAATGATGTATTGTTTTTATTATAAATATTAAAACAGCTGTTTAAATGTGTTTTATACTTTATTATATTAGAAAAATAAAATGATGGTTTGTGTTTTCCTGCCTCGTGCCGTGACAATAAAAAAGTTTAAAAATGTAAAAATAAAAATGATCAAACAGCTGATCTGAAACTTGTTTGTTTGTTTCATCATTAAATTTAATCAAATGTTTTATTTAGTTTTTAAATCAAATCTAAAAAATTCAAAAAACAAAAGAAAATCTGTTTTAATAAAATTCAGAAATCAAAATATGAAAATCATAAAAAGTTTCTTTAAAATCCTTAAATTAATTTAACAGATAAAAACGTTTAAAAAACGTTTTTTAAACGTCTGTTTTGATCTCATCAGTCGGTTCGTTGTTGGTTGTTTGTTGGTTTGTTTTCGGTTCGTTTGAGGTTGACAAAGCAGAGTGTCATTAAAGCAGCGGATCTATTTGTCAATGCAAATTACTGAGGGGCACCCAGGACCCCCCAACACACACACACACACGCACACACACACACACATACCTCCACAGCGCGCACCGTGGCTCCGCCACAAACCTCCCCGAGAATCAGGCTCCTCTGGCGGCTTCGCTCGGCTCTTTTTGCCGCCGCGGCTTCAAATCAAAGTGGCTCGTGTTGGCTCAGACTCCATGTAAATAAATGAACTCACACTGTGTCCCCCCTCTCCCCCTCTCCCCCCTGAGCCTCCTCCCTCCTCCTCCTCCTCCTCCTGGATGTGATCATGTGATGGTGAAGAAGAAGTGGCCCATTAATGAAGCTCCTCTCCGGGGGTCTTTTCTGCTGCTGTCACCGCCGTCCAGCCCGCAGACGGGACAGACCGGCGCAGGGACATGGAGGAGGTAGCAGCCGCTTAGCGCAGCTCAGCAGCGGGGAAGGAGGAGGACGCACACCGCGCTGCACCTGCCGGCCCGGGAGACCCGCAGCAGGCAGGCAGGCAGGCGGGATCAGAGAGGAGGAACCAGCCGCTGCTTCTTCAACTTTTTCCTCAACTTGTCGGCGGAGCTGCGGCTCCAGCAGTGTGCGTGAAACGCGGGACCATGCGTGCCAAACAGCAGAGCACTTTGTGTTCGTGCGTAACGGCGCGCTGAAGAGTTTCCACTGTTTGGACAAAGTTTGTGAAGAGTGACCGGAGACGGTTCTGCTCTCAGCGGACTGACACTGAACTCAGCCCGGCCCGGTGCGGCACGGTCCGGTCCGGCTCAGCAGAATAATGCCTCGCCCGGGGAGGAACACGTACAGCGACCAGAAGCCTCCGTACTCCTACATCTCCCTCACGGCCATGGCCATCCAGAGCTGCCCGGAGAAGATGCTCCCCCTCAGTGAGATTTACAAGTTCATCATGGACCGGTTCCCGTACTACCGGGAGAACACGCAGCGGTGGCAGAACTCTCTGCGGCACAACCTCTCCTTCAACGACTGCTTCATCAAGATCCCCCGCAGGCCGGATCAGCCCGGGAAGGGCAGCTTCTGGGCTCTGCACCCGAGCTGCGGCGACATGTTCGAGAACGGGAGTTTCCTGCGGCGCAGGAAGCGCTTCAAGGTGGGCAGCATGCAGGCCGCGGACCCGCTGGCGCCCAGCAGCAAACCGCACGACGCCGCGCACTACCTGCAGCAGCAGGCCAAGCTGCGGCTCAGCGCGCTGCACGCAGCCGCGCACCTCCCGCAGATGCCGGGCGGGTACAACCTGAGCCCGGTGGCCCCGCAGTCCAGCTTCAAACACCCGTTCGCCATCGAGAACATCATCGCCAGAGAGTACAAGATGCCCGGCGGGCTGGCGGCCTTCTCCACCACCGGGTACCCGCTGCACAACCAGCTGACCCCGGCCTGGCCGCACATGTACGGCTCCGGGATGATGGACACCGCGGCTCCCATCTCCATGGCCACCAGCGACTACTCGGCCTACGGCATGCCGCTCAAGTCGATCTGTCACGGGGGGCAGACTCTGCCCGCCATCCCGGTGCCCATCAAACCGACGCCCACATCGATGCCGGGGCTGCCGGGGCTGCCGACGCACATCCCGGCTTTCCTCGCGAACTCGCCCCAGTCTCTGAGCCCCACCTCTCCGCAGACGGCCACCGGTCAGAGCAGCCCGGCCGCGCCCGGGGAGGCGCTGTCCTCCTCGGCCTCACACCAGTCCGTCGTGACGGTGCACTGACGGGGGTGTTTTTTATAAAAACTCCATCAGGACGCAGCGCGCGCAAAAGGCGAGGACGCGCGTCATTATTTGGATACTTCATCTCAGTGTCTCGTCGTGACCTCTGACCTCCACCCAACAAACACTCATTATTTTATAATTGTTGTTTTTTCTCCTCCTGATGAAGCTCAAACAGTCTGGTCCAGTTTTGTCGGATCGTGTCGTGACAAATGATCCGGATCTTTTGTGTCTTTCAGCCTTTTCTTCTCCAAGTGAAAGAAAAGTCTCAGATTAATGACCTGAACACTCTCCGCTCCTCTCGGGCCTCTCTGCTCATTTAAACCCTCCAAAAAAAAAAAGGAACAAAACTCCAGATTGAAACCAAATAATGAGCCTCCTCTGTCCTGCTTCCAGATGTTTTATGATCCACATGAACTGAAATCATATATTTATGTCAGAGGTTTAAACAGAAGCTGCAGATTTGTGACATGAATGAAAGGATGCACTTTTTAAAGCAGATGTTTTTTTATCCTGACAGCCTGTTGGTTCATTTTTAATTTAAACTTTTGAAGCTGTAAAATGACCTGCTGTCTGTGTTTGTACTGCTGCATGCTCCTCCTGTCTGAAAAGTCCAAATAATAATTCAGTGTTTGTAACAAAAAATTCATTTTTTGGGGCTGAAAAACAAAAACAAACAAAAAAAAAGGCATGAACATGAACGACGGGCTTTTTATTCCCTGCGCTCTGTCTGCTCATCAGATCCATTAAAAACACCTTCCTGGGAAACAAACCGCCCAGCTGTCATCTGAGTATTTGCATTTCTTTTTCTCAGTGTTCAGAAAATTATGTGGAAATTATCATTTTAATCTTTAATCTGACGTCTGGAGGCGACAGAATATATTCAGATTAAAGCAGTTTTTTTTTTTTTGGTGGTTCAGAAATGATTTAAAGAGAATTTAAAGTTTCTGTTTTCTGGAAATATGAAACAAAATGTGGAGACAGAATTCACATTTTTCTGAACTGATCAGACGATTTTGATTCGCCCAAAATCTGCATCTTGTTTTAATAAAAAACATTTGACTCAATAAACATGAAATCTTTTCACGGCTGACTGAATATGTATCACATGTTTTTATTGGAGAGACTAAAAAAAATCCTTCAGCTCATCTGAAGGCTGGAAAATCCCCCAAAACCTGAAGGGACGCTCAAATATATGACGTTAAAAATTAACAGTAAATTACTGTAAAATGTCAAATTAACGAGGTGTGTAACGGGCACGTTATTATGACACATATGTTCACACATTAACTGTTAATTATAGAGAGAAATGAATTTGTATAAACACGTGAGCACGTTAAAAAACAAAACCAACATTTTAAGTTGAAATGTTTTTTCATATTTTCACATTTTGTACAAATGAAAACAAAATAAATGATAAATATTAGTTTGTGTGTTTTATACGTTCATATTTTTTATGTAAACACTTCAACAGTAAAATTCTGATTACACATAAATGAACCAGTAATAATAGAAACAAACAGCCGGTAAAACATTTATTTATACGACAGTTTAAGGGAATTCTGTTATATAATTATACAGTAAGACATCACATCAAGACAAAGCCTTTATTTTATACGACATTCATGTGTTTTTTTTATGTTAATTATTTTGGTAAAACAGCGTTTCTTGTATTTATACAGTAAAATAAAACACCAACCTTAAACATGCTTTTACTGTTAGAAAAAGTTCTTCTGTATTTATTACGGCAAATGAATCAACTGATAATAACAGAAACATAAACAGTCATATTTCATCTTCATATATTCATATTTATACAACATATATAACAGTATTAACATCCTTTTACTGTTATAGAAAAAGTTCTACTGTATATATTTTTTCTTTGTGTCATTTATCTTCAGATAAGTGAAATAAACTCTAAATAAATCATAAATATTAGTGTGTTTAATGTGATCATGTTTTATTAGTGCTAATTATACATGAATGATTCAGTAATAATAACAAACACGACATTTTTAGGGAATTTAGACAGAATAATGACCTTTATTTTATACCACATAAATACGTATTTGCATGTTAATTATATGGGAAAACTGTGACCATATTAACGTCCTTTTACCGTAATATTAGAAAAAGTTCTACTGTATTTATCACGACAGTTTTATCTTCAGATATTTTCACTTTCACATTTTGTGCCAAAAAAACAAAACAAACTCTAAATAAATAATAAATATTAATTTAACATGATCGTGTTTTATAAGTTCAGATTTTTGTACGTGAACATTAAAAACTGTAACAGTAAAATGTTAATTACACATGAATGTATCAGTAATAATAGAAACATAAACACATGGTAAAACCTTTTATACAACATTTTAAAGGAATTTATACAGAATAAAGTATTTTGAAACAGCCTGTTCATTATAAAACACCGTCATCTTTAAAGACGACATTCATTTTTCATGTTAATGATAACAGCGTGTCTTCTGATGGAGTAAAACACCTTAAACCTGAGATCAACAGTATGAACCGTAACATTAGAAAAAAGTTCGACTGTATCTGTTACAGCAAATTCTGACAGTATTTTACGTTTTTTTCCTTCTTCCTCATTTATCTTGAGATATTTTCATATTTGTGCAAATGAAATAAAACTACATGAATAGAAATGTTAGTGTGTTTAACATGTTTTATAAGTTCAGATTATTTTGTATGTAAACATTAAAAACAAAGATCTTAATTACACACGAATGAATCAGCGATAACAAACATGAACACTTCATATCTCATGGTAAAACCTTTATTTATACAACATGTCAGTGAAAGTATTTTACAAGGCAGACTGTTAAACAGTAAAACACTGAAAGACAAAGCCTTTATTTATTGGACATAATACAGTATTTTCATGTTAATTATACGGTAAAACACTTTTTCCTTTGATGGTAAAATATGGACTAAAACACCTTCAACATGAAATCAGCAGGATTAACATACTTTTACCGTAATATTAAAAAAGTTTGACATCATACATGACGGTAAAAGTCTTTATTTTTTCATTTACACTGACAGTAAAACCTTTGACTTCACAGTATTACTACTTTCACTGAAGTATCTGATTACTGTGAAAAGACCAACAGGATCTTTTGATGACGAATTTCAAGTTTTTGAACTTTAAAGGTTCAGTCTGAACTTTTAACCCTCTCCTGTCTCCGTTCTTTGAGTCGGAGGTGAACTTTGACGTGAGCGTCTCATCACAGTTTAATCGACTCTCTGCTGCAGTTTGTCTGAACGCTGAAAGACGACAGACAGCTCGAGAGGTTTTTTTATTCTCGGCGGTCTGGTGTGTAAACACTGGCCGGTTTGTGGAGAGCGCTGAATTAGCAGCAGGCAGCGTCTGGGCGGCCGTAAGGGATTAGCCAGTTAACACTTCCCTGGTGCCAAACACAATCAGTGTGTAGAGGTCTTTGAGTGTGTTGCCGAGAGACGGAGACTGTTACCGGAAAAATGTCAGTTTGTGAACGCCGCCCCCCCACACCCCCCCCCCCTGAGCTTTGTGACCACACAAGTAAAACAAATGACATTTAAACAGGAAGACTGTCCACGCTGACGGAGAGAGGACACCGTCCCCACAGACCGTCTAAGACCTGGACGTAGTCTCTGAGACGTCCCCGCAGACTGTCTAAGACCTGGACGTAGTCTCTGTGACGTCCCCACAGACCGTCTAAGACCTGGACATAGTCTCTGAGACGTCCCCACAGACCGTCTAAGACCTGGACGTAGTCTCTGAGACGTCCCCACAGACCGTCTAAGACCTGGACGTAGTCTCTGAGACGTCCCCGCAGACTGTCTAAAACCTGGACGTAGTCTCTGAGACGTCCCCACAGACTGTCTAAGACCTGGACGTAGTCTCCGTGACGTCCCCGCAGACTGTCTAAAACCTGGACGTAGTCTGTGAGACGTCCCCGCAGCCTGTCTAAGACCTGGACGTAGTCTCCGTGAATGTCTAAAACCTGGACGTAGTCTCCGTGATGTCCCCGCAGACTGTCTAAAATCTGGACGTAGTCTCCGTGACGTCCCCGCAGACTGTCTAAAACCTGGACGTAGTCTCCGTGACGTCCCCGCAGACTGTCTAAAACCTTGACGTAGTCTGTGAGACGTCCCCGCAGACTGTCTGAAACCTGGACGTAGTCTCCGTGACGTCCCCGCAGACTGTCTAAAACCTGGACGTAGTCTCCGTGACGTCCCCGCAGACTGTCTAAAACCTGGACGTAGTCTCCGTGACGTCCCCGCAGACTGTCTAAAAACTGGAAGTAGTCTCCGTGACGTCCCCGCAGACTGTCTAAGACCTGGACGTAGTCTCCGTGACGTCCCCGCAGACTGTCTAAAACCTGGTCGTATTCTCCGTGACTGTCTAAAACCTGGACGTAGTCTCCGTGACGTCCCCGCAGACTGTCTAAAACCTGCACGTAGTCTCCGTGACGTCCCCGCAGACTGTCTAAAACCTGGACGTAGTCTCCGTGACGTCCCCGCAGACTGTCTAAAACCTGGACGTAGTCTCCGTGACGTCCCCGCAGACTGTCTAAAACCTGGACGTAGTCTCCGTGACGTCCCCGCAGACTGTCTAAAACCTGGACATAGTTTCTCTTTTAGCTCTGTTTTTGGTCTCCTCCACCTCCTGAGATAAATGAGTCTCTTTAGCTGCTAAATGCTACGCTGTGTCCACAGTTTGTCTCTGAATGAGTCTGCAGGTCGTCTTCAGACACTCTGATAGTGAACCAGAACAGATAAACAGCGAGCTGAAGCTGCAGACTCAGCTGATAATTCACACCAACACATTATCATTTGTCATAAAATATAAAATTCTCCGTTACAGAAGCTTTAAATACAACAGAGGACTTTCTTTAGGCCGAGCTGTCTGCACGGAGACATTTTAAAAAGCTCTGGACGTTATATTTTAGTTTCAGCCGAGTGAAACCGGACGGGACCCGACTCAGGTCTGAAATATCACAAACACAATTAAATATCAGCCGGACGTCCCGCTCGGTCGCCGTGCGGCGGGCTGTAATTAATCACGAGCCGCTCGCTGCCGTTTGTGTTCGTTAATTAAAGACTTGAGGGAGAGCGGCGTGACAGCGAGGCGTCCCTGAACCTCTCACCAAAACACTAATTAACAAACGAGATCAGACTGAGGAGGAGAACAACAAGCAGAGCAGAGCAGAACATGATGATGGCGATGATGATGACACGGCGGTGCACAGAGCGTCCCGCCCCCGCCAGCCACACGGCATCATGGGTTATTTACACTGATGAATGAATTCATTAGATGATGAAACGCCGAGAAAGAAGACGGAGGCGTCAATAAGACATGAAGAGAGACGCTCAACAGGAAGTGACAGAACAGAACAGACGGAGGTTTTTAGCCTCTTTTAGCTCCTTGTTTTGGTTTTCACATTTCCTGTCATGGTGGAGTCATGACAGCATTCAGCAGCTGAAGGAGGAGGTGGAGGCCAAAGGTGGAGCTAGAAGGAATTTTAATGGCTTGATGATTGGTCAAGAAGGAGACGTCCAGTCCTACAACAACCAGAATGCACCGGGCCACAACAGCGTTTGGTTTTGGCTCATCTGTCGCCCAGAAACATGTTTCTGATCAGCACAGCCTGGTTCGACGGTGCTCTGAGGTCACAGCAGCTAACAAACTGAGCTAACAGCAGCTAACAGACTGAGCTAACATTATCTAACATTAGCCATCATGAGCTAACAGCGTGCCCTCAGTAATAGCGACTACCTGCAGCAGGTCTTGTTAGCCGCATGCAGCAGGTCTTGTTAGCCGCCTGCAGCAGGTCATGTTAGCCGCATGCAGCAGGTCATGTTAGCCGCATGCAGCAGGTCTTGTTAGCCGCTTGCAGCAGGTCATGTTAGCCGCTTGCAGCAGGTCTTGTTAGCCGCCTGCAGCAGGTCATGTTAGCCGCATGCAGCAGGTCATGTTAGCCGCATGCAGCAGGTCTTGTTAGCCGCTTGCAGCAGGTCTTGTTAGCCGCATGCAGCAGGTCCTGTTAGCCGCTTGCAGCAGGTCTTGTTAGCCGCATGCAGCAGGTCTTGTTAGCCGCTTGCAGCAGGTCATGTTAGCTGCATGCAGCAGGTCATGTTAGCCGCTTGCAGCAGGTCATGTTAGCCGCTTGCAGCAGGTCTTGTTAGCTGCATGCAGCAGGTCATGTTAGCCGCTTGCAGCAGGTCATGTTAGCCGCATGCAGCAGGTCATGTTAGCCGCCTGCAGCAGGTCATGTTAGCCGCTTGCAGCAGGTCATGTTAGCCGCCTGCAGCAGGTCATGTTAGCTGCATGCAGCAGGTCTTGTTAGCTGCCTGCAGCAGGTCTCAGGTGTTGTCTCAGGTGTTGTTTGGCTCCTCTTGTATTTGGAGAATGTGTCAGGTGATCACAGACTCTGTCAGCTTTAACGGCGTCTCTGTGTTTTACGGCCCGTTCAGGAATCTTATCTGCAGCGTGGGCCATAAACTAACACCTCACAAACACACTTCAAAGACGCCGCGATGGGACGACGTGTCAGAAAGACGAAGAGAGACGAGCAGATTGACGAGGCGTCGTAGATTATCATCAGGAGGACAGAAACAAACATCCAGCTGAAGGTTCCTCCAGGTGGACACAAAGAGAGGACACGGCAGCCCCGAGGGACCAACACCAGCTTCCACATCAGGACACACAGGGGTCAACCAGGACCTCAGGACAGACCAGGACCAGGACAGACCAGGACACACCAGGACACACCAGGACCAGGACAGACCAGGACAGACCAGGACCCGGACACACCAGGACACACCAGGACACACCAGGACCAGGACAGACCAGGACAGACCAGGACCCGGACACACCAGGACACACCAGGACACACCAGGACCAGGACAGACCAGGACAGACCAGGACCTCAGGACACACCAGGACCAGGACACACCAGGACACACCAGGACACACCAGGACCAGGACAGACCAGGACCAGGACACACCAGGACAGACCAGGACAGACAGAGACCTTCCTGTCACTGATCTTTAACTCAACGTGAACCAAAAAACCAAACAGACACACGTTTACCTGTTCAGGTGTTCACATGATGCTGCAGCTCAGACCAATCAGGACGAGAGGACGCCGTCAGCTCGGTGCTAAGACCAGACTAAAAGACTGAAAGACTTAAAGACTGGAAAAAAACTTAAAGACTTAAAAGACTACATTTTAGTAAAAGTAAAAAGTATAAAATGTAGTACCTCAAACTGTACTCAAGTAAATGTACTTAGTTACATTCCAAACACTGTAAAATATTTTCACGTGGATGAATAAAGTTTATTTGAATAAAGTTTATCTTGGTCCTCTCTGATGTTCGTCTGAACTTTACGCCTCGTTGTCATGGTGACCATCATGTTGTTTACAGTCTCTGTGAGTTCAGCAGTTCATCCTGACAGTTTACGGCGGGTTGAACCACCTGACGGCTGCAGGGAGCGACGGCCCCCTCCGCCCCCTCCGCCCCCTCCACCTCCTCCACCTCCTCATCGTGCACAGGTGCGTTATGGGAGGGCGGAGCTGCCTGCCACAAACCTTTTAGAGAGCAGAGAGGGAGGTTAGTTAGTGGGCGTGTGAAAAGAGAACGACACTAATTCATTGGCAATAAAACCACAACCTCCTCCCTCCTCCTCCCTCTCCTCCTCCTCCTCCTCCTCCTCCTCCCTCTCCTCCTCCTCCTCCTCCTCCTCCTCCCTCTCCTCCTCCTCCCTCCTCCTCCTCCTCCCTCTCCTCCTCCTCCTCCTCTTGTTCCTAGGCAGTGCTCTGCTCACGCTCCCACGACTAATTGTCAGACATGCGGGGGAGGAAGCTGCCGCTGTGCCAGCAGAACTACAAGAACTACAACCACCACAGCAAGACAGACTGTAGCTGCTGGTAGCTAATGTTAGCTCAGTTTGTTAGCCAGGCTGTCTGTGACTGTGAGCTCAGAGCACCGGGGCAGTGTTGTGTTTGAAGAGGAGGGTTACAGGCCCGGGGAGCGGAGCCGGTGTCATGTCAGAAGCGGAGCTGGACAATACATAAGTTAGCACCATGGGTCACGTTAGCTGAACTCGTTTGGAAAGCTATAAAGAACACATTCACTCACAGTGTGTTGTTAGAGCTAATGTTAGCAACGAGCAGCTGACTGAACAGCCACAGGAGTCCGGATGATGTCGTCCACCCAAGACAGCATTTTGCTACGTTAGCTAACAAGCTAATTTTAGCCAGCTAAACCCACAGTGACAACATATCTCACATGTTAGCTGTAACGTTAGCTTCGACTTTGAACTCTGTGTTGTAGTCTGTCATTTGTTGACGTTAGCGGACTCCATTTCTAAGCTAATGTTAGCTCGTGTTGCTCAGTGTCCGTTAGCAAAGGCTCAGCAGCTTCTATGGACGTAATGGCAGAGGAGAAGAGAGCGAAGACGGAGGACTAGTCAGTAATATTAGCCGGCTGCTGTGTCTTGTGTTGGTGACCTTGTTGATGTTTGGCTGTTAGTTTTTGATCATAAGTAATGTAATCAGAACAAGTACTCGAGTACAGCTTTATACGAGATGTTTCTGACACACACACACACACACACACACACACACACTCTCTCTCTTGTTATTTGGGTCACACATGAAATCAAACAGATTCACCTCTAGCTGAGACAGATGATTTATTCAGGCGCTGGCAGCCGGTCGGCACGGCGACAGATTGTGTTCTTGGTGATCTGCCTGACGGCGCCGAGGGCGACGAGTCTCACCAGAGACACACAGGCAGAGTTTAGCCTAGCTTAGCTCACAGTGTTGACATCTCTGGTCCTGCGTGCCGTAAATCAAATCAAAGCTGTATTCTCTGCTTTGTGGCGGGGCTAGGCTAGCAGTTTCCCTCTGCTTACAGTCTTTGTGCTAAGCTAGGCTAAACTTGACAACTACATTGATCTCACTCTGAGGAATAGTTTAGTTAGTTTAAGTTAGCAAATAAAGTTTAGCTTTAGTTTAAGTTAGTCTCAGGTTTAGATGGTGGTTCTGGTCCACTCTGGTTCTGGTTCAGTTCAGGTTACGTGCTTCAGGGCAAAGCTAATCAGTTTAGCATCTAAAACTGGTTCAAGTTGTTCAGTTTTTCCTCTCAGGTGAGCTCCAGGTCTCACCTGTCAGCACGTCTAACCATGTTTGTAGCTGAGTCCAGATCCTCGAGGTTCAAACTGCATGTAGAGCTGACTGACCTCACCTGTAGAGCTGACTGACCTCACCTGTAGAGCTGACTGACCTCACCTGTAGAGAGCTGACTGACCTCACCTGTAGAGAGCTGGCTGACCTCACCTGTAGAGCTGGCAGTGCAACGCCTCAAACACAAAACTGGAATTACAATTTTAAGTCATGAAACGTCCAATCAGATTGCAGCGAGACGCGTCAATCAATCACACAGACGACGGCAGCAATCAGAAACATTTTTGTTGACTTTGAAGTGTGAACGCAGCTTTCATGTTTGTGTCGACACGCTGAGAGCAACGAGGGTCGACGGGTCAAAGTTCCCTCACAGGTGAGCGATCGATCGATCACAGTCTGACAGACGTGAGCTTCATTTCTGATCAGTCAGGTTTGATTCACCTGAGGTGTGTCGGCCTCACAGGTGACCCTCAGGTGAGCTAAATAACCAATAAAAACCACCTGGTGTTCAGGAGCTGCTGGTTTGGGGTTGGTGGGTGTGGTTGTTCTAAAACAGCATCACAGCCCGACCTCTCTTCTTTGCTTTCTTTTTGTCTTGTCGTGTTCACGACCCGCTGTCCACCACCTGTCCTCCACCTGTCCTCCACCTGCAGGCGAGGACGACGATCCACGTCCACATGTACAAGAGAAGATCAGGCCCAATTCAGCCCCTTTCTCTGTCTGCCGAGCCTGAAAGACGAAGACGAGGGGTGAAAGGACTGAAGGAGGCTGAAAGGTGGAGCAGAGGACAGAGGAGGGAGGAGGAAGGAGGGAGGAAGGAGGAGGGAGGAAGGAGGAGGACACTGTGTCACTCTGAAGTGACTCATCAAACCATGACAGTCGTTTTCCTCCATGATTCATCAGACTGTCTAAAACCTGGACGTAGTCTCCGTGACGTCCCCGCAGACCGTCTAAAACCTGGTCGTAGTCTCCGTGACGTCCCCGCAGACCGTCTAAAACCTGGACGTAGTCTCCGTGACGTCCCCGCAGACCGTCTAAAACCTGGACGTAGTCTCCGCGACGTCCGCCATCCCTTCCTTCCTTCCTTCCTTCCTTCCTCTCTTCCTGTTAACACAGTTGCTGTCCGTAGTCGTGTAAACGTCCTCATCAGGTCTCAAAAGGTTTTTTATGACATTTATCCATGACAAAGTGAGTCTGAGAGACAGCTCAGAGTCTTTGTGTCCATCTGAGACAGAACAAGTCTGTTAAACTGTCCTCAGGTCGTCATAACTAAACCAGCTGATTACAGACTGTCTGGTTAACTAGCTGGTTAGCTAATGGAGCAGACCGGACATGAGGAACACAGTCAGGTGTCATCGTCTCCCGTTACCCGCGATGGGACGTCTCGTTGCAGAGAAACCAGCTCAGTGCTCGCACTAATTCAGCGTCACGGTGAGTTGTATTTTTTATATTTGTTTTTATGCCGCTCGTATCATTTTATTTCTTCATATTTATCCCTCGCACCTCGAATGGGGTAAAAAAAGGTTGGTGACCGCTGAGTTAACGGACCACCAAATTCCACCAGACGTGGCCGTGCTGCGATACACAGCTGTTCCAGTCAATGTTTTAAACCTCCACCGCGGCCCCGCGTTGAATTCAACGTGGCTGTTCTATTTTTGACGGACGCAGCGAGCAGCCCACGTCAATTTAACACAGAGCACCTCGAGCTGACAGGAAGTCAGACACAGAAGCAGCATAGAGAATCCTGTGGATTTTCAAAATAAAACACCTACGTGCAAACTGCCGGTCGTAAAAACAGACAAAAGAGAAACAAATGAAGTACGTAGCATATTTCCACATGTAGAAGCATATTTAGAAGAACATAAACCAGGAAAATGACCAAATCTGAGCAAGTAAACAAAGTCTGGAGGGAGAAACACTGAAACGCTCCCGGTGGTTTGAAGTCGATGCAGGACGGACCAGAGAAGAGACGTGCCCGGTGGAGTTTCAGGGTTACTGTAGATAAAGATTAGCTGGTTAAGCAGTTAAACCAGTTTGGTTTGGGTTACCTAACAGTACATTAGTAGCTTTAATAAATAAAGTTCAGTTCAGGTTATAATTTAGTTGGTAGTAAAGTTCAGCAGCAAAGAGACTTGTATGACTTAAACGGAGACAGATGTCTGACGGTCCTGTTCAAATATAAATGAAATGACTTGTTGCTGATTGTAACCAGCAGAGTTTCCTTCAGTTTATTGTTGGGACGTTGCCTCTGTGTCCTCTCTGTCCTCTGTGTCCTCTCGTCTCGCCTTGGACACTTTTCCCGGTTGGAATCAGTAAAACTAACAGTGCACTTCCAGCCGTATTAGCTGCGAGCCATTGATGCGGACACAAAGCGCGGTTCAATCACTGTTTTCCACTCACTAAATAAACTACCGGAGCCGTCTCTTTTCTTTCTTTCAGCCTCCTCGCAGCTTTTATTTCACGGCTGCCCCGAGCCTCAATGAGAGTGTCAGCGCCGAAGAATGGCTCGGCCCTCCTCCTCCTCCCCGCTCGGCTCGCCGGGATTCAGCCGCCGTCCAGCCGGCTGACAGCTTCCCCACCACATCGCCTGGCGACTGAAGGGACCACACACACTCACACACACTCACACACACTGACGCTGCACGGCCTCCACGCCGGGGTCATTCTTCTTCTTCTTGGCTTTCTGTGGACGCTGACACTGTTTGCAGCCGCAGGTCTTTTCTTTTCACCCGCGAGGACTTCCAAACTAATTTCAAGCCTGAGCTTAAAACTGTCCACTGTTATTACACAATGAAAATGTGTGTGTGTGTGTTCCAGGTCAGAATACACACCACTCATAACTCTGTGTGTGTGTGTGTTCCAGGTCAGAATACACACCACTCATAACTCTGTGTGTGTGTGTGTGTGTGTGTTTTACAGTGTAAATAAGAACTGACTAATCACTTTGATGAACTCGTTAATATTCAGATGACTTCATTCAAAAGGTGAAAAACACGCTGAGAGTAAAAATCATATTTCATGTTCAAAGCAGCTTCATAGTATTTTAAGATACATGTATAATATAAATATACAATAAACAAACTTTAAATCAACTCAGACTTGTCGTCTTCCTCTCGGACTCGTCTTCCTCTCTGACTTGTCGTCTTCCTCTCAAACTCGTCTTCCTCTCGGACTCGTCTTCCTCTCTGACTCGTCTTCCTCTCTGACTCGTCTTCCTCTCAAACTCGTCTTCCTCTCGGACTCGTCTTCCTCTCTGACTCGTCTTCCTCTCTGACTCGTCGTCTTCCTCTCTGACTCGTCTTCCTCTCTGACTCGTCGTCTTCCTCTCGGACTCGTCGTCTTCCTCTCGGACTCCATCGTCTTCCTCTCTGACTCGTCTTCCTCTCGGACTCCATCGTCTTCCTCTCTGACTCGTCGTCTTCCTCTCGGACTCGTCGTCTTCCTCTCGGACTCGTCTTCCTCTTGGACTCCATCGTCTTCCTCTCTGACTCGTCGTCTTCCTCTCGGACTCGTCGTCTTCCTCTCGGACTCGTCTTCCTCTTGGACTCCATCGTCTTCCTTTCGGACTCATCTTCCTCTCGGACTCCATCGTCTTCCTCTCGGACTCGTCGTCTTCCTTCTCTGACTCGTCTTCCTCTCGGACTCCACCGTCTTCCTCTCGGACTCCATCGTCTTCCTCTCGGACTCGTCGTCTTCCTCTCGGACTCGTCGTCTTCCTCTCGGACTCGTCTTCCTCTCTGACTCGTCGTCTTCCTCTCGGACTCGTCTTCCTCTCGGACTCCATCGTCTTCCTCTCGGACTCGTCATCTTCCTCTCTGACTCGTCGTCTTCCTCTCGGACTCGTCTTCCTCTCTGACTCGTCGTCTTCCTCTCAGACTCGTCTTCCTCTCTGACTCGTCGTCTTCCTCTCAGACTCGTCGTCTTCCTCTCGGACTCCTCGTCTTCCTCTCGGACTCGTCTTCCTCTCGGACTCCATCGTCTTCCTCTCGGACTCGTCGTCTTCCTCTCGGACTCGTCATCTTCCTCTCTGACTCGTCTTCCTCTCTGACTCGTCTTCTTCCTGTCAGACTCGTCTTCCTGTTGGACTCGTCTTCTTCCTGTCAGACTCGTCTTCCTGTTGGACTCGTCATCTTCTCAGACTCTTCGTCCCGTCACGCTCGGGTTGGCATCCAGCTGACTGACTGACGGCGGTGAGGATGAATGTGTTGGTCGCTCGCCTCCCGATCAGTCTTAAAAGTTAAACAGCCATAAAAGGCAGCAGGAACTCTGACCTTCAGCGTCTAACCGAGCAGGAAAAGCCAATGATGTGTACAAGGCCCCGCTCGGCCTCGCCGTGCAGATTATGATAAAATATGTCCCGCCGTCACCAAAAGAACACGGCACGCCTCGCCGTGACAGATACGAGCCGGCTAGTTTAATAACTGCCCAATTTCTGCAGCACTAAAATGTTTTACTGTCGGCCATAAAGCACGCTGCGAGCGACACGGAGAGGCACGGCGAGGCGTGTGACACGGAGAGGCGTGTGACACGGAGAGGCGTGTGACACGGAGAGAGGCACGCCGCGCCACGCAACGCTGCTAACACCTCAAAGTAAGATGGACCATGTGAAGCAGGCGAGGATTTAAACCAGCCAGTCCAGAGGTAACTGCTACAACACATGAACACATGAACATGTGAACACGTGAACACATGAACACGTCAGCCTGCTGCTGCACAATACACAACACACACACATTTAACACAGATCTGATAGAAATGATGTCACTTCCTGTCGTCGACCACAGTGAGCAGACTCAGACTGACATACATGAATGTAAATGAAGCGTGGCGGCGTTGTGTCGAGCCGTGACCTTTGACCTGTGTGAGTCAGAGCTTTGTTAGAATGGATGAGAGCTGAGAGGAATCAACTGACAACATAATGTGACATGAAAACATCATTTGAAGTCCAGATTCTGCGAGCGATGAAGGATGTGGCGCCTCTTTGAGTCATCGTCGTCATCGTCGTTGTTATCGCTGAGTCGAGGTTCATACTGTGTCGCCTGTCGGAGACTTCCTTTGGTGCGATCTGGAGCTGACGACACTTTTAGTCGTTTCATTTGGACATTTTTTACTTCTTCACCTCCTCCTCCTCCTCGCCACCCTTCAGACTGTGAATATTTGGACGGTGGTCTCAGTCTCGTGGGACATCCCACCTCATCTTTGTTAAACATGGACCGTGTGTCTCTGTTTGATTCGCTTTGAGCTCATTAAATATTTAATGGGGAGTTTAAGCGTTTGCTCAGATTAGCCACGGCCTCTGGGGAGTCGGCTGCATTGTTTCTCTGCACGGCTGCTAGTTCACAGTCTGTCTGTTTAATCTGTCCACTGATGATGATGATGAGGAGCAGCTTCTTCTTCACTGCTGACGGGAGAAAACTTGAACATGTTCCGTTCACGTGATCGTACAAATCTGATGTCCATGATCAACGTGATCAAGTGTACTTTAAAATTAAAATGTGTGAGTCTGGTCTTGGACACAATCGGACAGTCAGTGCTGAGAAGGCTCCAGAGAACGGGTCCTAAAAGTTCCAGGGGTTTTGAGAAGAATAAAAGGAACTTTTAGAAGGTACGAGGGGTCCTTGAGCAGGATGTTGTGGTCTTTGTGCGGTATTTCGATCCCTGAAGGCTTCGAGGAGGTCCTGAAGGTGATTAAAGAGGTTGTAGATGTTGGTTCTTGGGGTCCTTTGGGAGGTTTACTTCCTATGAGTAGGTTCTGGAAGTGTTGGGGAGGATTTTAGGTGTGTTTGGGGAGGTTCAAGGAGGTTCCAGGCATCTGTTAATAAGTTCTCTGGGTGTTAAAGACGCTCCAGGTGTTTTTTGGAGAGGTTCCAGGTTCTACGGGTGGTTGAGTTGATTCAAGTATTTGAAATGTAGGGATATATGTCTCGGAGGTGGTCTTTGTTTGACGACGTCACAGGTTTCTTTGAGAAGGTTCAAGGTGTCTGTTAATGAGTCCAACCAGTCCAAAGATGCTCCAGGTGTCTCTGAGAGAGTTCTTTAGGTTTATAATGGGTTTAGCACATTTGATGAGTTTTTAGAAGGTGTCTTTGGGGAAGTTTAGGAGGGTCTAGGTGTCCATGTAAAGGTTCTTGGTTCCTTGAAGAGGTTCTGAAGAGGTTCTATGGGTGGTTGATTTGGTTCAAGTATTTGAAATGTAGGGATATGTCTCTGAGGTGGTCAGTGTTTGAGGAGGTCACAGGTTTCTTTGAGGAGGTCCCATGGGTGCCTCTGGAGGAGTTCTTGAAGAGGTTCTGCGTGTTTTGGGTGGATGTACACGGTGACGGAGGAATTGTCGGAGTAAAAATGGATGAACTCACAGATCGTGCTGGCAGCAGTGAAATCTTGGCGTCCTCTGTCATGGCGAGGCGGTGATGATCTGATCTGAGCCCTGAAGTCTCGCCGTGTCCTCCGTGTTGGCAGGTTCTGGTGTTTACATGTGTGGACTTGAACCGGGTTTAACAGAGCGGATCACATGTGACTGGCGGTCCTGCTGTCTTTGTAGTGGCAGAGCTCTAAAAACTGACACCCCGAGGGTCTCGGGGGCCGGGGGACGTTAGTATTGGGGGACTGCGGGGCCACGCCTTCCAGCCGCCATATGCTCGAGATAACAAGTCAAACACGGGACTCTTTTCTTGGCTCATTAAAACGTTCGACATTTGGCAGAAGACAGCTGTGTTTCCCTAACCCATTTTCAAGAATCCAGGTTTTCAATGAATGTTTCACTGCAGCCCAGATCCTGCTAACGCTGTGTGTGCTAACGCTGTGTGTGCTAACGCTGTGTGTGCTATTGCTGTGTGTGCTAACACTGTGTGTGCTAACACTGTGTGTGCTATTGCTGTGTGTGCTAACGCTGTGTGTGCTAACACTGTGTGTATGTTTACCAAGCATCAACCTCCCTGTCTGTGAAGTGAAGCCACAAACTGCAGTTCCTCTAACGTCCACTTGAGGCTGGCTCCAGAAGTGAGTCAGCCTCCATAAGTCCCCATGTTAAAATGTCCAACTTCACAGCAGAAATAAACATGTTTACAGCCTGGTACAAAAAACAGTTTTGGTCTCTATAGCTAATTTCCCCGTTCATGACAACTGTACTGAGGGTGAATTTTTATACAACTCACCTGTTCAGATTATATTAAGGCTTAAAGTTATGCAGGATTAAGAGGACACCACGGAGACTACGTCCTGGTTTCAAACGTCTGTTCTTCACACTGTCAGTTGTCACTTCTAAGATTAAACTCTGATCATCATCGTCCAATCAGACTAAAGATGATTTCTTGCTTCCTGTGAGGGAGCGTTCATTAATTCATACATTAGTCCAGGTGGAGGTGGATGGTTAAGATCGTATCCCATCAGTCTGTGCTCGCTCACATGTGTTTTATTTATTAATATTATTCTTTAAGTTTCCACACTGCGTCTCGTAATAGTTTCTGTAATAACAGTCTGAACATGAACGTTTCTTTAAGATCAATAAAAACTGTAAAACAAACCGAGACAATCACAGTCGATCTGTCTGTCTGTATTATTATTATTAATAATAATAATAATAATAATAGTAATAACACCTCCTCCTCCTCCTCCTTTTGTCCCGGCGGAGCAGCACCTCCTTTTATTACCCTGCAGGGTCATTTACAACCGGTCCCGTGTCTTCATTGGTTGAGGAGATAATCCTGTGATAAATCCTGCGTCGTGCCCTTCACAGTTGTCATAGCAGGACCATAAACAGCATTTATAACAATCTGAGGAGGACGAGGGGGGACGGGGGGGACGGGGGCCGCTCTGCTTAGCATGCAGAACAGATTAAGATGGGACGGCTCTGCTTAGAGACGCCGCTCCATCCGTGACAGACAGACGGACTCATGGGAAATGTTCCATCGCCGGCCGGCCCGTTTATTCTCAGCGGGAAGCGAGCTGCAGTGACGGCTCGCTCAGCCGAGAAAAAAAGAGAGAGACAGGAAGCTCAGATTTAAAAATCAAATCAAATCAAATAAATCTGAATGAAACAAAAATCTGATTTAATTTTTCTTTTTTCTCAAACAGATCATCACAAAGTGATCCACGTTTTATTTCTTTAGCCGAGTCATCAGACAACTCAACGTACTCTCCGCGACATCCCCGCAGACTGTCTAAAACCTGGACGTAGTCTCCGTGACGTCCCCGCAGACTGTCTAAAACCTGGACGTAGTCTCTGTGACGTCCCCGCAGACTGTCTAAAACCTGGACGTAGTCTCTGAGACGTCCCCGCAGACTGTCTAAAACCTGGACGTAGTCTCCGTGACGTCCCCGCAGACTGTCTAAAACCTGGACGTAGTCTCCGTGACGTCCTCACAGACTGTCTAAAACCTGCACGTAGTCTCTGCGACGTCCCCGCAGACTGTCTAAAACCTGGACGTAGTCTCCGTGACATCCCCGCAGACTGTCTAAAACCTGGGCGTAGTCTCTGTGACGTCCCCGCAGACGGTCTAAAACCTGGACGTAGTCTCCGTGACGTCCCCGCAGACTGTCTAAAACCTGGACGTAGTCTCCGTGACGTCCCCGTAGACTGTCTAAAACCTGGACGTTGTCTCCGTGACGTCCCCGCAGACTGTCTAAAACCTGGACGTAGTCTCCGTGACGTCCCCGCAGACTGTCTAAAACCTGGACGTAGTCTCCGTGACGTCCCCGCAGACTGTCTAAAACCTGGACGTAGTCTCCGTGACGTCCCCGCAGACTGTCTAAAACCTGGACGTAGTCTCTGTGACGTCCCCGCAGACTGTCTAAAACCTGGACGTAGTCTCCGTGACGTCCCCGCAGACTGTCTAAAACCTGGACGTAGTCTCTGTGACGTCCCCGCAGACTGTCTAAAACCTGGACGTAGTCTCCGTGACGTCCTCACAGACTGTCTAAAACCTGCACGTAGTCTCTGCGACGTCCCCGCAGACTGTCTAAAACCTGGATGTAGTCTCCGTGACATCCCCGCAGACTGTCTAAAACCTGGGCGTAGTCTCTGTGACGTCCCCGCAGACCGTCTAAAACCTGGACGTAGTCTCCGTGACGTCCCCGCAGACTGTCTAAAACCTGGACGTAGTCTCCGTGACGTCCCCGTAGACTGTCTAAAACCTGGACGTTGTCTCCGTGACGTCCCCGCACACTGTCTAAAACCTGGACGTAGTCTCCGTGACGTCCCCGCAGACTGTCTAAAACCTGGACGTAGTCTCTGTGACGTCCCCGCAGACTGTCTAAAACCTGGACGTAGTCTCTGAGACGTCCCCGCAGACTGTCTGTTTGCAGCCACAATAAGAAATGTTGTATTTTATTTTTATGATTTAATTTTCATTTATTTAATAATAAATAAAAACATTGATATGTTGAATAATTTCTGTTTGTTTCATCTTCACAGACTAAAAACAACAAACCTCTTCATCAGTCTTTTTACCACCCGCTCAGTATTTTGACGAGTCGAGTCGTCACCGTGGTGTGACGGCGTTTAGCCGGCAGCGTCTGGGCTAAACGCCGCCGGAGGACTTGTCACAGGTACACAATTAATCTTAATTAGAGCTGAGTGTGACAAACAGTCAGTCCTCCCTCCTCATTGTCCTCAGCAGAGCTGACGAGTGCGCAGAAAGAAAAGAATAAATTAAATCACAGAGATAATGAAGCTCAGAGAGACGGACGACACAAAGAGAGACATCAGCTGATCAGAAAAACAGATTAAAGATTAAAACATGAAGATCGACACGTCCACGACCAAACGAAGCTTTCTGATTCTGAAACCTCGGATATTAAAAGACCCACAGTCTGAGGTCAAAGGTCAGATCGTTGACAGACAGATCATGGACAGGCAGGTCGTGGACAGACAGGTCGTGGACAGACAGATCGTGGACAGACAGGTCGTGGACAGACAGGTCGTGGACAGACAGATCGTGGACAGACAGGTCGTGTACAGACAGGTCGTGGACAGACAGGTCGTTGACAGACAGATTGTTGACAGACAGGTCGTGGACAGACAGATTGTGGACAGACAGGTCGTGGACAGACAGGTCTCCTCATCAGATCTTTAATCAGCAGATGTAAAAGAAGACAGACATGGCTCAAAGCTGCTACCTGCTGGTTCGGAAATTTAAGCTCATACACTGGACCGGACTGGACCGGACTGGACCGGACTCATAAACCAACCCAAGCTTTACGTTATATGATTTGTGTCTTGACCACTTGGCCTTCAGGACGCCGGCTGCTGAGCCCGGTTCTGTTGCCTGTAAAAGAAGACAGACAGGTGTGTATGTCAGACTGTCTCTGAGAGTTCACCTCCACAAACTGTTTTTACTTTGACACCTCAGAATTTATCTTAAAGGTCCAGTGTGTCAAATTTAGCGACATCTAGAGGTGAAGTTTCAGATTGCGGCCGACTGAAAACCCCTCACCTCTCACGCATGAAGAAGAAACTACAGAGGCCGTGAAACTTGCAGAAAACGCGTGTTGAGCTCATTGTTACTCGAAAAGTCTTTTTCTACACTTTATTGTCCTGTTAGACGTGTGCTATCACTGTTTGTCTGTGTTCTGTCCTGATGGACCCCAAAGAACTGAACTGAACTGAAGGCATCAGAACCTCCTCAGAACTTCTTCTGTGGATACATGAGAACATTTTACTGCTCACGGCTGTAAAAATATGTGACGAGTAAACAGATAAACTTCTTCCCGGAGTTTCTGTGCTCTCTCGTCCAGCAGGTTCTCATGGATCGTGGCTGCTGCTGTGGTCCTGCACGACGTCCACTACTTATATTATTACTGTCATTATTGTTACCATATCTCTGTGTACTCTGTATACTGTAATCATTTCATCATTCATTGTAATTGTACAATATGTCTCTGTTGATTTGTTCTGTACATGTGACATCTATTGCACGTCTGTCCGTCCTGGGAGAGGGATCCCTCCTCTGTGGCTCTTCCTGAGGTTTCTTCCACCTTTTTCCTGTTAAAAGGGTTTTTGTGGGCAAGTTTGTCCTCACTCGAACCGAGGGTCTAAGGACAGAGGGTCTAAGGACAGAGGGTCTAAGGACAGAGGGTGTAAGGACAGAGGGTCTAAGGACAGAGGGTGTAAGGACAGAGGGTCTAAGGACAGAGGGTCTGAGGACAGAGGGTGTAAGGACAGAGGGTCTAAGGACAGAGGGTCTGAGGACAGAGGGTCCAAGGACAGAGGGTCTAAGGACAGAGGGTCTGAGGACAGAGGGTGTAAGGACAGAGGGTCTAAGGACAGAGGGTCTAAGGACAGAGGGTGTAAGGACAGAGGGTCCAAGGACAGAGGGTCTAAGGACAGAGGGTCTGAGGACAGAGGGTGTAAGGACAGAGGGTGTCACAGATTGTACAGATTGTAAAGCCCTCTGAGGCAAATGTGTTTTGTGAATTTGGGCTATACAAATAAAGTTTGATTTGATTTGATAAACAGATCTGAACAGAGACTCCTCGTCATGCAGCTCTGCAGCCTGCCTGTCTGTCTGTCTGTCTGCCTGCCTGCCTGCCTGCCTGTCTGCCTGCCTGTCTGTCTGTCTGCCTGCCTGCCTGCCTGTCTGCCTGTCTGCCTGCCTGCCTGCCTGTCTGCCTGTCTGTCTGTCTGCCTGTCTGCCTGCCTGTCTGCCTGTCTGCCTGTCTGCCTGCCTGTCTGCCTGCCTGTCTGCCTGTCTGCCTGCCTGTCTGTCTGCCTGCCTGCCTGTCTGCCTGCCTGCCTGCCTGTCTGCCTGTCTGTCTGTCTGCCTGTCTGCCTGCCTGTCTGCCTGTCTGCCTGTCTGCCTGCCTGTCTGCCTGCCTGTCTGCCTGTCTGCCTGCCTGTCTGTCTGCCTGCCTGCCTGCCTGCCTGCCTGTCTGCCTGCCTGTCTGCCTGTCTGTCTGTCTGTCTGCCTGTCTGTCTGTCTGCCTGCCTGTCTGTCTGCCTGCCTGTCTGCCTGCCTGCCTGCCTGTCTGCCTGCCTGTCTGCCTGCCTGCCTGCCTGTCTGCCTGTCTGCCTGTCTGCTGACCGCTCTGTAAAGAAAACAAAGGACAAAGAAGCGATTAGGTTGGACTCATAAAAGCCAGAGTACCATAACATGCTACATTAAGTATCTACTGAGCTCCATAAATTAACAGCAAGCAGCTTCTCAAGCAGTTTGTTGTTTACTGGAGGAAAAAAGTCCGACTGAATGTACGGAAGGCCAACAGGGCCAAAAACATCAACATACATATGATATAATACATGAGGAGTAAGGAGAGGTCCACATTATGTTTTAATGTTTCTAATTATGATTAACTTTTGAACTGATGAATTTAATGAAGAAATAAAATGATTAGTTTTAGGTAAATGAATCTATAAATCACAGAGCGCTTAATGTTTTTGTAGATTTGTGACTTCATGTCGAGGTTTTATGTGTACAGTTTACTTGATCGTCACAGAATCAGATGAAGGATTTAATGTTTGTTTAAAATGTTTTTGGACTTTATGTGAGAAATATTTTGTCACATGAAGTGAAAGCTGAAGGAAAAGGAGGTGATGAAACACGAGCTGATGGTCAGACGTGTTTAACTTCATGAAACACGATTGAATCTGTTTGCACACATGAAGACGTGTGTTTGTGTTTGTTTTGAGGTCCCGGTGGAGGAGATGAGGAGGCGAGGAGGAGAGGAAGCGAGGAGGCGAGGAGGAGAGGAAGCGAGGAGGCGAGGAGGAGGAGAGGAGGAGGTGTCGGTGTCGGCATGCATTGTGTTTGTTTGGTGACTCCTCCTCCTGGTGATGGAGGCAGCAGCCTGTGGAGGGATGAACGCCGAGGCTTCAATCTGATTCATCTTCACGGTCAGAAGAGGTCGTTACTTCATCAGCACACACACACACACACACACACACACACACTGGAAAAAAATCAACCAATCACACGAGGTTATTTCAGTTTGTTTCCTGATCAGCAGTTTGAATTTTTTACACTTTATTCCTGGAACAAACAAATCAAGACTTTTTCTGTCAGTTTGGTGAGTGGCTCTAAAAACTACAATACCCATGATCCTCAGCTGCTGAGAGGAGAGGCCAAATCAGAGAAGAACGTATCGATGGCAGAGCGACATGATGGATGTGAAACATCAGTACAAACAAGTCAAAGATCCATAACATGGCTGAAAGCTGCTACCTGCTGGTCCGGAAAGTTTCAACAAAATCAAACCGGACAGGACCGGACAGGACCGGACTCATACACCAACCCAACTTCTACGTTACATGACTTATGTCTTGACCATTTGGCCCCCAGGACGCCCCCCTCAGGTGAACCATGACTTTTCAGGTGAAAACAGTGAATATGTTTGTGAACCTAAACTGAGCACCGGCTGCTGAGCCCGGTTCTGTTGCCTGCTAACGGCAGATTCAGTTAGCAGCGGTTAATTAGCAGTTAGTTACTTTAGCAAGTGGTTAGGCTAAACCTATCTGTCCATCATCAAGGGTGTAAATCACAGAGAGTTGAAGCTGATGGGAGAAAAACTCTTCAACATCAAGTTTGACTTCATGGAGAGTTCAAACTGGTAATTTCTCAGAGTTATGAAGAAAAAGCAAAAAATTAAAAGAAAACTAATGAATGTAGTTTTAATTATGAAATCATTCAGGGGTCATTTACTGTGTCTTATCTTATTAATAACTCTGTAAACCTGCACAAGAAGCCTCAAAGATCTCCTTCATTACTGCAGAATCGACCCATAAAAGCCTCCAACACAAACGCTCACTGCTACGACGACTTAATGAAGAATTCATCAGCATTTAATGAACAAATTAAGGACGTTTAATGTATAAAATAACATGTTTTGGTTCATTCGGGGGGCACGATGGGGATGAAGAGAGTCCTGTCAGAATAAGAGCACAGATCAGGAAGATGGAGAAGAAACAGCGGCACATTAGAGAGGAAACAGTGAGAGTGGAGAGAGTGAACTCAGTTTGTCTCCGAGCTCCAAAACAGCAGCCAGCGTGGTGCCAATTAGCACGGAGCACGCTAACATACGCCCTCCTGGAGTTTCTGATTAAAGTGCATATTGATGGTATAAATTATCTCCTGCTACAATAGATCGCTGGGCATCTATATGTAAATGTTTAATTAACCCGTGGCTGAATCGCCGCACCGGTCCAGAGTGGAGGTTATTAATCTGATGATGGCGGCCATAACGCCAGGCCAACGCCGCCAAAATGAGCAGTCTGGATGTGGTGGCAGATTCATCAGAGACGCCACCTCATTTCCTAAAGTGCTGTTTGTTCTCAGTGATGAAGTCAGCACCGCGTCGCTCTTTAAGGTGGACTCAGATGTGCTTAATGCTTGTTCTGGCTCAATCTCACAGCGACGGGATTTAAAACAGGAAACCCGCCGAGCAGCGAGAGGAGTCACCGAAACATCTGGAGATGTTCAGTCTGCAGCGAGTTCACTGTAAGTCAGCACACACCTGAAGAAGAAACATGTTGAAGGAGGAAGGAAGAGTCAAAAACTGCACTTCCTCAAACATCCACTTCAGGCTGCCTCTAGAAGAGACTACGTCCAGGTTTTAGACAGTCTGCGGGGACGTCACGGAGACTACGTCCAGGTTTTAGACAGTCTGCGGGGACATCGCGGAGACTACGTCCAGGTTTTAGACAGTCTGCGGCGACGTCACAGAGACTACGTCCAGGTTTTAGACAGTCTGCGGGGACATCGCGGAGACTACGTCCAGGTTTTAGACAGTCTGCGGGGACGTCACAGAGACTACGCCCAGGTTTTAGACAGTCTGCGGGGACATCGCGGAGACTACGTCCAGGTTTTAGACAGTCTGCGGGCACGTCTCGGAGACTACGCCCAGGTTTTAGACGGTCTGCGGGCACGTCGCGGAGACTACGTCCAGGTTTTAGACAGTCTGCGGGGACGTCACGGAGACTACGTCCAGGTTTTAGACAGTCTGCGGGGACGTCGCGGAGACTACGTCCAGGTTTTAGACAGTCTGCGGGGACGTCACGGAGACTACGTCCAGGTTTTAGACAGTCTGCGGGGACGTCACGGAGACTACGTCCAGGTTTTAGACAGTCTGTGGGGACGTCACGGAGACTACGCCCAGGTTTTAGACAGTCTGTGGGGACGTCACGGAGACTACATCCTTCATTAGTCCAGACTGTAACTGGTGAGTGTCTCAGGGTCACTGACAGAACAGACGGCAGCAGTCAGTACACGGCGTGGAGGTCGAGACCTTTTCCTGACGGTCAGTTTATAGAGATGAAGCTGAGTTGTCAAACTCTTATTGGACCATCAGGATCCTTCATCCAGTTTGTATAACCATGTAGTGATGTGATGTCCACACTCTGTTCGCTCAGAGAGGTTTTATTGTAGTGAACCGTGTCTGTAGCAGCCAGCCTACTTTTACTGGATGTTATTTCACTACTGCATCTTTGTATGAGTTCATACATGAAGGACGTGATGGGTCAAACAGAACCTCTGCTCCAATGATGAAGCCTCCTCTGCAGCCTGAAGTTTGGACGTCCAGTTTGATCAGAGGTGTCTGCAGAACGTGACGTGAGCAGAACCTGAACCACGACGAGCTCACCTTCAAAATATGAAATACAGTTTACAAATGTTGAACTCTGTTTGGTCTCCTGGTTCTGACCCGTCTGGACAGGGTCAGATCTTTGGAGAGGTCCTGTGATGATACGATGTATGAAGTTGGAGGTTTACGGGTCGGATCAGGATCAGGATGCTGATTGATGGATCACCGTGTGGACCATCAACATTTCAGACCCGTGTCGTCAAACCAAACCAAACATTTCTTCATAGTTTGTCTAATCAAAGAACGTTCTGTCTGCCTACAGGTGTCGAGTGTCACTATAATTAAACATGTCGTCTGTCTGAGACGTTTATCATATCAAACCCTCCTGAACATGTTTTCATATTTTCTGTCTGCAGCTTTAATATTTGTCGTGTGTTTGTCGTTAAAAGGCAAACAGCCTGTTGACACTAAAGAAGCAGCAGCATGAATATTTCATGTGCTGTAATATAAAGACTGCGAGCGCCGTGTCGGGTTGTTTACAGCCTGCAGGAGCACAAGAACAACAGGGAGCGCTGAAGCTAACCTCTGAGCCGCCAGCAGACGCTCAGCCTCTTCACTCAGTTCATTAAAGAAGACAAAGAGACGACAGAGCAAATAAACAGAACGACGACGACAAAACGAGTGTTTCAACAGCAGCAGGCGACGGAGAGCTTCAGGTGAGACAAACAAGTTTTACACCTCGACAACAGCAGCATGTTTAATATCCACGTCCATCATCAGCAAGGTCACCAACAGCAGACATAGCAGCCAGCTAATATTACTGACTAGTCCAACAGCAGTCAGCCCAGCTCGGCGTCTGTCTTTCAGCCTTTTATTTCACCAAGCTCTCACCAACCACTAAAAGTCAGTCCCAGATTTACTCTTGTCCGGCGGCTTCTTGCTCGCTCACTCTCTCCTTTTCTCTTCTTAGCTTCCTCCGTCAGCGTCCTCTTCACTCTCTTCTCCTCTGCCATTATGTCCATAGAAGCTGCTGACTGCTGGGCCTGAAAACCTCTTCTTCTTCTTCTTCTTCTTCTTCTTCTTCTTCTTCCTGTGGTACAAACACTAACACTCCCCTGGTGCTCTGAGCTCACAGCCCGGCTAACAAACTGAGCTAACATTAGCTAACAGCAGCTAACAGACTGAGCTAACATTAGCTAACAGCAGCTAACAGACTGAGCTAACGTTATCCAAGTGGACTTCACAAATGTACGTACGACTAATTTACTTATTTTAACATAAACTATGAGATTTCACATTAACCACGTTTATTAATGACGTAACCAAACAATGAAGTTACTTAATTACTACGACGACTACTGTTTTTATCTCCGTCATGCTCGAAGGAAAGAAGACAAACGTTCATGTAACAGTATGAAGAGTTTAATTCATTTTATTTAATTAAACAGTTTATACAAGTCGAGCTGAACGCATGAAGTCAAAGACAGACGACCATAAACAGTTTAAACCGTTTTAAACAGCCGTCATGAACCCGATCTGATGGTTCTGTTGGATCTGATAGTTCTGTTGGTTCTGATGGTTCTGATGGTTCTGTTGGATCTGATAGTTCTGTTGGTTCTGATGGTTCTGTTGGATCTGATAGTTCTGTTGGTTCTGTTGGTTCTGATGGTTCTGTTGGATCTGATAGTTCTGTTGGTTCTGATGGTTCTGTTGGACGTGAGGTCTGAGATAAATGAAGAGATCGTGGAGAGATTTTGAAGTCGATCCTGACGTCAGAAGTCAGAATCTCAGCGATGTCGTACGGTAAAACCACAGCTGACGTTTTTTTACAGTAAAGACATTAAAAATACTTTAATCAGTTTATATTTTATTAATTATTAATGTTTGGACTGTGTGTTGTTTCTAACTGAGGCCTCGAATCACGACATCTTTAACGTGTCGTCATCTTCTTCCCGTCGTCTCTGATTTTTCTCTTTTTTGTTGTTGCAGTTATTAAAAAGTAAACAAATGTTCTTTAAATGTTCTTTAAATGTTCTTTAAAAAGCAGCTGAGTGATCGTGCAGAGAGGTTTGAACGTCTCCAACAGAGAGCGCTGACAGACGAGGAGACGTTTAAAACACTGCAGAGCCTCGTCCTGTCAGACGAGTCGAGTCTGAATCCTCTGACTCGTTATTCCCCGTCTGTCTGTCTGTCTGTCTGTCTGTCAGTCTGTCTGTGATCTGTCTGTCTGTCTGTCTGTCTGTCTGTCTGTGATCTGTCTGTCTGTCCGTCTGTCTGTGATCTGTCTGTCTGTCTGTCTGTCCGTCTGTCTGTCTGTCTGTCTGTCAGTCTGTCTGTGATCTGTCTGTCTGTCTGTCTGTCTGTGATCTGTCTGTCTGTCCGTCTGTCTGTGATCTGTCTGTCTGTCTGTCTGTCTGTGATCTGTCTGTCTGTCTGTCTGTGATCTGTCTGTCTGTCTGTGATCTGTCTGTCTGTGATCTGTCTGTCTGTCTTTCTGTGATCTGTCTGTCAGTCTGTCTGTCTGTGATCTGTCTGTCTGTCTGTCTGTCTGTCTGTGATCTGTCTGTCTGTCTGTGATCTGTCTGTCTGTGATCTGTCTGTCTGTCTTTCTGTGATCTGTCTGTCAGTCTGTCTGTCTGTCTGTGATCTGTCTCTCTGTCTGTCTGTCTGTGATCTGTCTCTCTGCAGACTGGCAGACGTGGAAAAACCCTCTTTCCTCTCCTGTCAGAGGGGAAAGCGTCGCCGTCCTCCCTCCCTCTCTGCAGGAAAGTGACAGCCCGTCTAATTGGGATTAATCAACTGGCAGCTCCAGTTGAGTGGCGGCGTCGCGATCTGAAGAGAAATGGCATTGACCCAAAGAGAGAGGTGTATACCGCCCGGGGGCCGGCGCTTGTACCGATTCATCTTCCTCAGCATAACATTATTATTCCCAACTCCACCACAGAAGAAGAAGAAGAAGAAGAAGAAGAGCCTCTTTAGGATTCCCGGGTCAAGAACAAAAAGAAACTGAACTAATCAAAAAAGAAAGAAAAAGAGCCGCTCTGACACATTTTCCTCAGCGAACAGGCAGCGCTGCATTATTCTTTTTTATTCTTTCTCTCGCAGCCGTCGCTTTGAATTACAGACGGAGTGTTTCTGCTGAGAGTGAGGATGAGGAGCAAAAAATCAAAAATTCATCTGAGAGACTTTGAGGAGCGAAGACAGCGAGGAGGAGGAGGAGGAGGAGGAGGAGGAGGAGTGTTTCTGAGCTGGAACCAACATTTGCAGAAAGTTCCAGCTCCTTAAGCAATTATTAGCGGTGATAGTTTGACATGTTCAAGAGTTGTCAACAACTGGCTTTAAACAAAAGTACAAAGCAGAAATAAACAGTGCCCGAGGCGGAATTAACTTGAGGGACGCGCGAGGTCGATGAATTAAACATGAGCCGCTTCTTCTTCTTCTGCTTACAGCCGAGCGCCGTGTTCGTGTTATCACTGCATCTATATGGAAAGCAGAGGAACACTGTAAAAATGTGAGCGTGTTGTTCAGTCACATCAGCTGATCCCTCCGATATGAACTCATCGTTAGTCCTTGAACGTCCTCATGAAACGCTCACACGGGGAGGGATTTGAAGAGTGACTGCGTGTAACACCCCCACGACTATGCACTGCAGCTAGCGCCATGAGCTAGCGTCAGCAATCTTTCCATCAAGTAATGGTAGCTAATGTTAGCAGTGAGCTAACATGGACGTAAAACTAATGTAATTAAGTTCATAACATTAGCTAATGTTAGCAGTGAGCTAACATGGACGTAAAACTAATGTAATGAAGTTCTTAACATTAGCTAATGTTAGCAGTGAGCTAACATGGACGTAAAACTAATGTAATGAAGTTCATAACATTAGCTAACGTTAGCTTTACATCCAAGCTGAGCAATGTTAGAAGTTAGCTACATTAGCCATATGGCAAAATTAGCTGAATCTACAACATTAGCTTATATTAGCAGTTAGCTATATTAGCCTTTTCCCAAAACTAGCAAGGTCCAAAACATTAGCTTATGTTAGCAGTTAGCTACATTAGCACTCGCTCCAAACCAGCTGGATCCTGTTAGCTGTGTTAGCTTTATTATATTAGCGTTAGCTCTCCTGCTACTTATCAGTGTTTCCATCATGACGTCTGTAAATCAGCTCTGTAGTGTAACGTTACTCTCTGTTGGTCTCAGAGGCTGTGCAGCCCTTACAGTCACTCACAGACTGGAGGACAGATGGACAGATGGACAGGTAACCCTCGTTGTAATGTTAGTGTAATGATGTTAAATAGAGGCGATGATATTTTTACAGTGCAGAGCAGCATCGTGTTCAGCCGCTTGCATCATTTCCATCGACATGTAATGAAGCGACCCTCGGCTCCCCGAGGCGCTTCGTTCATTCGCTCTGTTGTTTTCACTGTTTTATTCTGACTCCATTTAAAATGCATTCATCGTCTCTCTGCCACCGCTACGCTAATTAGCAAAGTGCTAAAGACATAAAAGAGCAAAAGTTTTGTCTCTTTAATGTCGTGAAGTTATGAAAACAGCCGAGTCCTGACTTTAATCAGAATCAGAGAGATTATAAATATGCAGTTTATGAACTTCATTCATGTCGAGAGGAACAAGACTGAGTCACATCATGTGTCTGTATATATCAGAGACTACGTCCAGGTTTTAGACAGTCTGCGGGGACGTCACGGAGACTACGTCCAGGTTTTAGACAGTCTGCGGGAATGTCACAGAGACTACGTCCAGGTTTTAGACAGTGTGCGGGGACGTCACGGAGACTACGTCCAGGTTTTAGACAGTCTGCGGGGACGTCACGGAGACTACGTCCAGGTTTTAGACAGTGTGCGGGGACGTCACGGAGACTACGTCCAGGTTTTAGACAGTGTGCGGGGACGTCACGGAGACTACGTCCAGGTTTTAGACAGTGTGCGGGGACGTCACGGAGACTACGTCCAGGTTTTAGACAGTCTGCGGGGACGTCACGGAGACTACGTCCAGGTTTTAGACAGTCTGCGGGGACGTCACGGAGACTACGTCCAGGTTTTAGACAGTCTGCGGGGACGTCACGGAGACTACGTCCAGGTTTTAGACAGTCTGCGGGGACGTCACGGAGACTACGTCCAGGTTTTAGACAGTGTGCGGGGACGTCACGGAGACTACGTCCAGGTTTTAGACAGTCTGCGGGGACGTCACGGAGACTACGTCCAGGTTTTAGACAGTCTGCGGGGACGTCACGGAGACTACGTCCAGGTTTTAGACAGTCTGCGGGGACGTCACGGAGACTACGTCCAGGTTTTAGACAGTCTGCGGGGACGTCACGGAGACTACGTCCAGGTTTTAGACAGTCTGAAGTTGTGGAGTTCTTCCAGGCTGCAGGCTCGCACAGTTTAAACACACACACACACACACACACACACACACACACTGTGTGACGTGCAGAGTGTGTGTGTGTGTGTGTGTGTGTGAGAGAGCGTTGCATTAATCCGTCAGGTCGTCTCTGAAGGGGGCGGGGTTAATTCAGGCGCCGAGCGGAACAATTGGAGGACGCTGCCTTCGCGGCGTATCTGAATATTATTAACAGGAAGTCATCGCCGGCTCGTGCGTTAATCCTCAGAGGAGTTATTACCTGAGCGCGGGCGGCGTGCGCTCGTGGACGTCAGCTGACGTTCTCTGCAGCCAACCTTGGCTCTTGATAATCCATCAGCTGTGATCAGAATGCTGTTGATTGATTCAGATGTGTTAGATGTGTTAGCAGCCGTACACTCACACTGATGGAGGCTCAGAGGATGATGGAGCACCGGGCCTCCATCAGTGCTGCCGCCGTGACATAATATTTGAAGTGCGATGGATGTTCACGTCTGTGAGCCAATCAGCTGCCCGTTCTTGTTCAGGTGAAGCCGGCGGGTCGCGTGGTCAGGATGTGACTTTAATGAGGTTCTCACATCCGCGCGCTCTCCAACACCTCAAAGTGCTGCGGAGGAAGTTTCAGGACCACGTGCACTTTCAAAATAAAATGTTTCAACTTTTCGAGCAGGAGTCTTCAACCTTTTTCAGCCCGGGGACAGAGACAGACGGAACCGGGACCCCACGTGACCCATAGTAACTTTTATATTTAATTTATTCACCTTTTCTTTCACCTCTTCAACCTGTTCATATGCAGGTTTATGAGCCTGTCTGTGTTTATGATGATAAAATATTCATGCATGATGGAATAATTTATAAAAAAATGTTTTTTTGTTAAAAGTAGCTTATTGTTGCATATTGATGCTTGCAGTTTACTCATTATCATTTTTGTTCTATTTTTTAATTCTCACAAATTATTTTGGTGAAAATTGTCAATTATTATGACAAAAGTTGGAGGACCCCCTGCAGTAACTCTGCGGACCCCCTAGGGGTGACGGACCCCTGGTTGAAGACCCCTGTTTTAGATCATCACAAACAAAAACAAGTCGAGATGAAACTCTTTAAAAATGAAATGAAGATTTAACTAAAATAAAAAAACAAACTTTAAAGGTCCAGTGTGTAAAATTTTGGTGCATCTATTGGTGTAACCGCTGCATTGCAATCTCCTCACGTCACCCTCACCTTCTCAGTGTAAAGGAGAAACCACCCTTCAAAAGGTCCTGTCTAGAGTCAGTATTTAGTTTAGTCTGTAGAAACACGGTGTTTCAATATGACGGCCTCCATGAAAGAGGACCCGCTCCTACTGTAGATATAAGAGGAGAATTTTTAAGTAACAAAAACAAAAAGATTCTTATTTTCAGGTGATTATAAATGCATGAAAACAGAGTTATGACTATTATATTCCATGTCTGCCTTATTCTGAAAATAAAGGCCCCAAATCTGACACACTGCACCTTTAAATGTAAAAGTCAGATTTTTCATTTTAGTTTGTTTGACTTGATATTTTTATAAATAAGTGATTTATATTTAGTGATGCTCTTTTATCTTTTCATGCAGACAGAAGTCATTGTTTCATTAATTCAACATTTTATTTACAAAAACAGTTTGAGCACCGTCAAATATTTCATTAATGAATCATTTCATTTGGATAAATTGAACCTCCACAGAAGATGACACTGTGTGATTCACACAGACGGTAACAGCTCAGACTCAGAGTTGAGGCGGCGCGGTCCGCCACCGTCTACATTCATAAAGAAAAATAATGAAGAAGAAAAACGTTTATTGCCGAGAACGATTTTTCAAATGCACAGACTTTGTTTTGGTGAAATTGGTGCATGACAAACATCAAACAACGACAAATTAATTATAATAAAAATAACGCAGATTAAGCGTCCACTCGTGGAGTCCGGAAACTTCAGCCCGCTCTCCAGCACAGCAGGTGGCGGCAATGCTCCTTAAACGCTCGTTGCTGTCCGCCATTAAGTAAAAGAAGAAGAATCAGGCTGCGTGGTAACCGTGGTAACCACCTTTGAGTCGGGGAAAACGCTCCGCCCACACCTGCTCTGTAAACATGATGGAGGAAACACCTGACGTAGCGTCAGCAGCCAGCCTGGACCTCGACCAGCGTTCAGATACAAACTGATGGAGTCTGCTAACAGGCAGCATCACTTCATGTAATGATGTCACAGAGACTGAGGTCAGAGGGTTGACGGAGAGCTCAGGTTGAATTTTGAACTTTCATGTTTATAATATCTGTTATTCATTGATTTATTCAGCCACTAAATTCAGTTTGATTTGAAATGTCTGAAAATGTTTGTGTGATTAATTTAGATTACTTAATCACAGAGCCTGTAATTAATTAGATACATTTTAATCGCTTGGCAGCCCTAATAAAAATATAAGGAAGATAAAGAAAGTCAAGTATTAAACATATAAAGAACATATATAGAGACAACATGTTTTCAGATGAACAGAGCAGCTGTGCAGGAAAATTATGAACGTGCAGATATTTAACGAAATGTTTCTTCTCGTCGATGTGGAGCTCGTTAACAAACAGCTTCATGAAATTTAATTTCATTGGAAAAAGAGTGAAAGTGAAACAAACATCAGAATCTGAGTTCATTTAAAAAGAACTCATTAAACCAACGTGAGCGTTTCTTTTCGGCTGCGGCACTTTCCTGATTATTCCTGAGAATGACGAATCATCGGCTCGTCTGCAGAGAACAATTAAAAAAACACAACGTCTTCTCTGCTGTCAGCAGCTAAATGAATATTTGTGGATGCAGTAAAGTCTCCCATCGATCAGCACAGTTCGTTCAGCTTCATAATTTTGTCCGTCTTTATGTATTTATCAAGATGAATAATCAAGATGAAACCCGCCCGCCCTCCGCCCGAGCCGAGGATCCTTCACCGCCGATCGCTCCGCCACATCAATACTGAGGCGATCAGCGGCCCATGAGTAAACAGGAAGAAGCGCTGGCCTCGGCACATTTAAAACGTTGGAGCGCGGCGGCAGCAGCTATTAACGGATCCCCCGTTATTTATTTCCTCTCCTTGTTATTAACGCCGGACGTGATATTATTCTAATTATACGAGGCCCAATCAGCAGAGCGGCCGTCTGCGGCTCATTTCCATTAGCTTTGTCTTTCACACTGTGACACTAATTCAACGAGACGTCGAACATTTAAATGGAGGCGAGCCGCAGAGGTCACCAGCTTCCTCTTCTTCTTCTTCTGCACTCTGTTATCGCAGCGCTGTAATTGTGTTTGTCCCCCGCAGGATGACTGATGGCGCCGAGACGCCCGTCCCATCAGACGAGCCGCTCACTAATATGTTAGTTTGCTCTCTAATGCTAATATGTGTTTTGTTGTGGACGAGGCTCGGCCGGACTCCCGACGCCGTCCAGCTTCCTGTCACACACACATTTACACCACAGAGGAAGAAGACGGCGGGGACGGAGGAGAAGAAGAAAAGTGTGAACTAAGACAACGATAAAAGACAACAGGAGGGAAGACACAGGAAGACATGGAGGACAACAGGGGTGAGACGATACGACATGAGGAGACAACAAAGATGGCAACGGGACAACAGAGGACAAGAGGAAAGGAAGAAGACAGCAAGGAGACAGGAGACATGAGAGGAAAGGAAGAAGACAACAAGGAGACAGGAGAGACAAGAGGAAAGGAAGAAGACAACAAGGAGACAGGAGAGACAAGAGGAAAGGAAGAAGACAACAAGGAGACAAGAGAGACAAGAGGAAAGGAAGAAGACAGCAAGGAGACAGGAGAGACAAGAGGAAAGGAAGAAGACAACAAGGAGACAAGAGAGACAAGAGGAAAGGAAGAAGACAGCAAGGAGACAGGAGACATGAGAGGAAAGGAAGAAGACAACAAGGAGACAGGAGAGACAAGAGGAAAGGAAGAAGACAACAAGGAGACAAGAGAGACAAGAGGAAAGGAAGAAGACAGCAAGGAGACAGGAGACATGAGAGGAAAGGAAGAAGACAACAAGGAGACAGGAGAGACGAGAGGAAAGGAAGAAGACAACAAGGAGACAAGAGAGACAAGAGGAAAGGAAGAAGACAACAAGGAGACAGGAGAGACAAGAGGAAAGGAAGAAGACAACAAGGAGACAGGAGAGACGAGAGGAAAGGAAGAAGACAACAAGGAGACAGGAGAGACAAGAGGAAAGGAAGAAGACAACAAGGAGACAGGAGAGACGAGACGAAAGGAAGAAGACAACAAGGAGACAGGAGAGACAAGAGGAAAGGAAGAAGACAACAAGGAGACAGGAGAGACGAGACGAAAGGAAGAAGACAACAAGGAGACAGGAGAGACAAGAGGACAACAAACAAGAGAGGACAAGAGGAAAGGAACAAGACAACAAGGAGACAGGAGAGACGAGAGGAAAGGAAGAAGACAACAAGGAGACAGGAGAGACGAGAGGAAAGGAAGAAGACAACAAGGAGACAGGAGAGACGAGAGGAAAGGAAGAAGAGAACAAGGAGACAGGAGAGACGAGAGGACAACAAACAAGAGAGGACAAGAGGAAAGGAAGAAGACAACAAGGAGACAGGAGAGACGAGAGGACAACAAACAAGAGAGGACAAGAGGAAAGGAAGAAGACAACAAGGAGACAGGAGACATGAGAGGAAAGGAAGAAGACAACAAGGAGACAGGAGAGACGAGAGGACAACAAATGAGAGAGGACAAGAGGAAAGGAAGAAGAAAACGAGGAGACAGGAGAGACGAGAGGAAAGGAAGAAGACAACAAGGAGACAGGACAGACAAGAGGAAGACGATGAGACAACAAAAGACAAGAGAAGACAACTGAAGATGACAAAAAGGGACAAGGAAGTGAGGAAACAGGACACATGAAACAAGATGGTACTCAGGACAAGATGAGGAGACAACAGGGACAATCACAAGAGAAGAAATGGACAAAACAAGACGAGGAGACATCACAGGGCAAGACAAGGGGACAAAAGAGGACAAGAGGAGAGGTACAAAACAACATGGACAGAAGAGAGGACGAGAAGAGGACAAGACGAGGAGACAACTGGGAGGACAACAAAACACAGAGATGCCAGAGAAGGGTTAGGACAGACAGACAGGATGAGACAATGTGTTGTCCTCCATCTCATCTCGTCACGTCGTCAATGAAACGAACAGGTGATCAGCTGACGTAGCTTGTTAACCAATCAGAGAGTTCATTCTGTCCTCAGATCAAACAGACAAATCCTGTTTAAATGATGCTGAGCTGTTAGAGTGTGTGTGTGTGTGTGTGTGTGTGTGTGTAGTTGGGGGGGTGGAGTCTTGATAATAGTATTTAATTTATCACTTAAAGTGGCGAGCGACCTCTGGGCGTCCCGGTTCCTCCATCACCTCCTCAGCTGCTCCCTTTAATTGTCGGAGCTGAGAGAGTAAATGAAAATCAACTGGCCTCATAATGAATGGAGGCCATTACTCTTTAAACCACACACACACACACACACACACACACACACAGCACAAAGGCCGACTGAAGGAAACATCGAACATCTCATATAAACCAGTTTAAACCAGTGTCAGCGTGTAATCCCACTGTGGTAACTATGTTCAGCTGTACTCGAGTATTTGTTCTGATTACATTACTTCTGATCAAAAACTAGCGAGTCGACAACTTTGCTAACAGCCAAACATCAACAAGGTCACCAACAGCAGACACAGCAGCCAGCTAATATTACTGACTAGTCCAACAGCAGTCAGCCCAGCTCGGCGTCTGTCTTTCAGCCTTTTATTTCACCAAGCTCTCACCAACCACTAAAAGTCAGTCCCAGATTTACTCTTGTCCGGCGGCTTCTTGCTCGCTCACTCTCTCCTTTTCTCTTCTTAGCTTCCTCCGTCAGCGTCCTCTTCACTCTCTTCTCCTCTGCCATTATGTCCATAGAAGCTGCTGACTGCTGGGCCTGAAAACCTCTTCTTCTTCTTCTTCTTCTTCTTCTTCTTCCCGGTGGTCCAAACCTCCTGTGGTACAAACACTAACACTCCCCGGTGCTCTGAGCTCACAGTCCGGGCAGCCCAGCTAACAAACGGAGCTAACAGCAGCTACAGTTGGTAGTTGTAGTTCAAAGCATCGTAACATTTTTGGAGTTTTTTGTACTTAAACAGAGTATTTCCATTTTTCTGGGAATTAATTTATTCAATGAATTAATAAACTTTTGTGTAGAAATTAATAATTTTTTAATTTCATCAGCAAATAAACTGTGATAAGATTTCAATCAGACTTTATTGATCCCAGAAGAAAAGTTAGCCAGCAGTGTAAGAATATATATATATATATATATATATATATAAATTAAAATGATCTCATCAGTGCATCGATAATTATAATTTATTAATATGATAAATATTACTCAGATTTTAAGTGTGTACTTTACTTTTAAACGCAGTACGTCTACACGGTGGTTTTGATACTCACTGACTCTGTCGGACCTGAACCAGGACTGAGCTGCATGGCTCGGACAGATTTGTGGACGAGCGTCTTCACACAGGACAGTGTAATGAAAAACCTCGCAGCCTCTCCGTGCTAAAGAGTTCATTACGCCCCGTCATCAATCCTTCCTCTTTCTGAAGCATTACATTCATCAGGAAAATTAAAAAAGTGTCATGTCTGCGGTGATTTGTATTCTTCCATCAAAAACACACACCGTCGAGCCGCTTCAATTTGCATATTCTCAGGATGTAATAATAACTCACCGGCCTGGCTCAGCCCGTACAGAGCCGGGATGAGATGGAGGCTCTCAGCAGGATCAGCTGAAGACGATGACAGACCGGGAAGACTGATAAAACCGTCCACAGACTGACATCAGATCTGTGTTTTCACTCCGGACCTTCAAACTGACTCTGATGATTTTACTAAATGAACCCAAAGTTACATCAAACCGCCTCAACTCTCTGTGATTTACAGAGTCTCCTGATGGACAGTGAAGTAAACTGCTGACAGCTGTAGCTGCTGTTAGCTCATGTTAGCTCAGTTTGTTAGCTGCTGGTAGCTCAGCTTGTTATCTCCAACTACTACATTACCCATGAGCCCCTGCGGCCACTTTTTGCTGGAGGACCCCAGCTAGAGACTAATAAGGCCGTCCCTGCAGGAACCGTATGTTGAACCCCGCCCACTGGGACGTACGTCTTTGATAATAAATCCCTCTGGTGCTGTGGGTGCCTGGAGGTGGGTGGGGGGTCTTGTGGTCACCCCGGGCGGGGGCGGGGTGGATGAGGGTTATTATGTGGATGATATATGAAGTGGAGAGGAGGATCAGAGATGGAGGACACAGCTGACTGAGTCCATTTACATGACGGCTTTGTTAGGAAGTTCACTGACAGACGATGTGGTTTGATCTGCCCGACGACAGACGACACTTCACCGAGATTCAGATCAGACTGAAGAAAATAAAATGTTTGAGGACGGACAGTGAGGAGGACGTTAAGACAGGACAACGTGTTAAATCAAAGCTCGGGCTCATTTTAGAGACGTCACGGAGGCTACGTCCAGGTTTTAGACGGTCTGCGGGGACGTCACGGAGACTACGTCCAGGTTTTAGACAATCTGCGGGGACGTCACAGAGACTACGTCCAGGTTTTAGACAGTCTGCGGGGATGTCACGGAGACTACGTCCAGGTTTTAGAAAGTCCGCGGGGACGTCACGGAGGCTACGTCCAGGTTTTAGACAGTCCGCGGGGACGTCACAGAGACTACGTCCAGGTTTTAGACAGTCTGCGGGGACGTCACGGAGACTACGTCCAGGTTTTAGACAGTCTGCGGGGACGTCACGGAGACTACGTCCAGGTTTTAGACGGTCTGCGGGGACATCACGGAGACTACGTCCAGGTTTTAGACAGTCTGCGGGGACGTCACGGAGGCTACGTCCAGGTTTTAGACAGTCTGCGGGGACGTCACGGAGACTACGTCCAGGTTTTAGACAATCTGCGGGGACGTCACGGAGACTACGTCCAGGTTTTAGACAATCTGCGGGGATGTCACGGAGACTACGTCCAGGTTTTAGACAGTCTGCGGGGACTTCACGGAGACTACGTCCAGGTTTTTGACAGTCTGCGAGGACGTCACGGAGACTACGTCCAGGTTTTAGACAGTCCGCGGGGACGTCACGGAGACTACGTCCAGGTTTTAGACAGTCTGCGGGGACGTCACGGAGACTACGTCCAGGTTTTAGACAGTCTGCGGGGACGTCACGGAGACATTTTGAAGCCTTGACTTTGGCATCGCGGCGTCTCCGTCTTGTGACTGATGGTCTGATATTATATAATTTTCTGGTTCTCATGTTGACAGTTGATTCTCTGCTGAGCTGCAGCTCGGCGTCTTTGTGTGTTTGTCTGTAATCTGAATTAATGAAGCGAGCGCCGACAAACATCATGAAATAAAGAGAGCCGAGCGTTTGACTGGATCCATTCGGGCCCTGCAGTTTGTTTTGAAGTGCTGAACAGTTGCCGGCGGCTCCACAATGAAATCCTCGTTCGGTTTAATTTTAATGATGCTCTTCCTGCAGCTTAAGTAAAGTCTTCCACGGTGGAGCCAGAGAGGCGTTACAGCTCCTTTGAAATCAGATGTAAGTATATATTTAATTTAGCTGCAGGCGCTCGCAGACACTCGTTAATTGGCACAGCGTTGTAATGTTACTGCACCTTCGTTATCTGCCGATAAAACTTTGTTTCTGACTTTCTGAACTACTTCACCTGAAAGTTTCTTGACTTTCTCGCACTTGTCGAACGATTCCCTCGGTAAACTTCCATCTGGAATGTAAATAAGTTGCTGTGAAATAAATAATGTGTACAAGTTTATCCGGTAAACGCAGCGCAGAGATTCACATCCTCGCAGGCCGCATTCCACTTTCCAGCTCGTCGTCAAACTCTTTGCTCCCAAATGTGTTCAATCAAAGATCCACAGAGGGCGCACGTGTTCGGCTGTTTGCCTCTGTTGCTTCATCTTTGTGTGTTAACGTGGAGAAAAGTACACTTTACAAAGGTTTGTCGTTTTCCGGCGGCGCTCGGTGACATCTCTGCCAGCCGGATGGCGCCCCGGCAGCAGGGACGACGACACGGGGCAGAAAGATGAAATATTTATGCTAATTGTTGCAAAACTTCCCACAAAAGACGACATGAGGCGCGTGATGAGGAGCTGTCATAATGACGAGAAATCAAAGGCTCGTGCACGCAGCGCGCAGAAGGTCGGAGCCCCTCTCAGAATATTTCTAATGAAGCGCCGGCATCAGGAGCACGTCAGCGCGAATTAGCCGACACGGGCGTCACCGCCACGATTCAGGCCTGCGGGCTGAAACGCTGCTTCTACCTGACTCCTCAATCTCTGCCGAGCGTCTGTCTGCCGCTCCGTCAAGAAGCCGAGGCCTGACATGAAAGTCAGGATGCAGGCCTGATAAACTTTGCATATTCCCCAAGAACACGAGCAGAAGAAAGACAGACAGACGAGATGAGACGTGTGCCGCTCGGGAGGCGGGCATGAATACAAATTTAAAAGTTGCAGCGCCGCGCTTCATTTGCATTTTGAAAAGCGGGAAACATTTCTGTCTTTGTTTTGACTCACAAACAAATGTTTTTGGTGTAATGATGATTCAACAAGCTGCGACTTTCATGGATCCGTTCAGCAGGAAATATTTGTTGTTCTCCGCCTGTCGGTGTTTTAACGGGTGGGGGTGGGTGGAGCATTAATCTGCGTTTAGCCAGAGGAAACGTGCCGTCACGGGGGGGCGCTCCGTCTTTGATCAGAGGCCCGGTGGAAAAACCGTCCTTCAGGGCGAACACACAAAGACGCTTGATCTCTGCGCTTAATTAGCGAGCCGCTTCTTAATTGTTCATTTTGCAGCAGCGTGGCAGCCGGGCGTGCACGTGGCAGCCGGGCGTGCACGTGGCAGCCGGGCGTGCTCATCACGATTCATGAGCGTCGACGCGAGCTGAAAAAGACACTAAATGGTTGAAGTGAGGCGGCTTTGCATTATGCATGAATGATTTTCTCCTTTTATCTCTCAGATTTCCAGTAAACGCTCCTTCCTGGAGAATGAGCGGCTGTGTCAGGTGACGTCTGAGCGGCTGTGTCAGGTGACGTCTGTGTCAGGTGACGTCTGAGCGGCTGTGTCAGGTGACGTCTGTGTCAGGTGACGTCTGAGCGGTAACACAATCATTCCTCTGTGGTTCTGTTGTCGGAGGCGATGGTGACATCAGGATTCAGCGCCTCCGGCCCGTGGCGGCGTCCAGACACAGAGCGTGAGAGTGTTTTTGTGTCGGCTGCTCAGCGTCACCATTAAAACCAAACCTGAGGCGGGACAGAGGGCCGGGGGACGAGGGGGGGAAACCCGGGGTGAGGGTGAGGAAGGGGGGACGCCCAACAGCTCACATGCCCTCCAGTGATTCTCCAGAGAGAGCGCACCATGACTGATGAAGATTTATTATAAACTATGAACAGATTTATTATTTTTTAGATATTTCATGTTTTTAAAGTCTCCATGAACTCCAAATTTAAAGTTTTAATCTGTCAGCGACAGCGAGGCACAACTTTATTATAACTTTATGAAATCTGATGTCCAACAGCTTCAACTCTCTGTGATTTACACACTTTAGGATGGACACACACACACACACACACACACACACACAGTACAGTTTAAAGGGGACATCACAGGTGGGTATTTGTTTTGTGCACTAGGTGGGAACAAATATTTGTTAGCTGTTAAATGTTTGAATTTTACCTCAAACAAACAGGAAGTTTTTCTTCCTTTAAAGAGACTTTTTATTTCCTGTTTTTATTTCCTGTTTTTTATGAAGACATATTTCCTCAGAGGTTTGTGTTGTCAAGTTAATTATCCCGAAGTGTTAAATAAATGTATGTTTATTTTGTATATTGTCCTGTAACAGTGTAAATCCATCAGTTCATGAAGAACTATAATTCCCTGGAGTGAGTGATAATTATTATTTTAATAATTAAAGGTCGTTTTATGGTTGGTGTTTTATTCGATTTGTTTTCAGGACGTCTGATTTTTAATTTTGTGACTCGTCTGAATATTTTAAGAATTTGATTTATGAGCTTTAAATAAAAAGTTTTGTTAATAATAAATCTTAGCTTAGCTTAGCTTAGTTTAGCCGAGGCCTCTGTTGTACAGTTGTGTTGCCATTATTTTATCTTTTGTTTGGTTGTTTGTTAGTTTTCTGTTTTTTAGCTGAAAACAAATTGAACCAAAGTGGATAAATAATAAATTTTATTTCTTTCATATTTCATTTTATTTTTCCCATTTCATGGATATCTTACTTATCTTATACGAGCTGCTGTGATAAGTGAATTTATCTTATATGTTATAAATTGTTCTCTATCTGTGTGAATGTAAATGTGTGAATATTTACTGGATGTCTGATGAAATGAACATTTCACAGAGCAGTCAGAGGTGAATCATAAATACATTTATTATCTTTAAAGACATATTTGTGAAATGTGCCGATCAGATTTTAAGGTGGATTAATCTCTCTGTATTAACAGTCTGTCTCTCCTGCTTCACCTTCACAGTCCTTCACATGTTGTTTTTTTCTCCGTTGTCCCGGCGGCGGCGGCTGCGGCGGTCAGACTGACGAGTGCCGATCAGCAAACGAGCGGCGGCTGTAATTATCTCGTCGGTCTGCGGCTCCACGAGGAGGCAGAGGCTGACATTTGGTTCATGTTGGAGTGGCCGTCGTGGTGATTTCTGCTCGCCGTCTGAAGGTCCGGGGAGTGTGTGAGAGAGAGAGAGAGAGGGGGATGATGGGATTGAAAAGGAAGGCCGGGGATGGGATTATGGGAGCGTGACAATTGAGGATTAGCTCTGCTTTAAACAAATAACACTCGCACAGGTCAGCAGATCAACACTCAGCGTGGAGAGCTGAAAGAAGAGCTGCTGACTTCATTAAGACATCTATCTATCTATCTATCTATCTATCTATCTGTCTGTCTGTCTGTCTATCTTTTATAGAAATCTTTTAAACGAATGAAATGATAGATGTTAAATCATGTAAACTGCTGCCAGCTGTAGCTGCTGTTAGTTAATGTTAGCTCAGTTTGTTAGCTCAGAGCACCGGGGGAGTGTTAGTGTTTGTACCACAGAAGAAGAAGAAGAAGAAGAAGAAGAGGTTTTCAGGCCCAGCAGTCAGCAGCTTCTATGGACATAATGGCAGAGGAGAAGAGAGTGAAGAGGACGTTGACGGAGGAAGCCAAGAAGAGAAAAGGAGAGAGTGAGCGAGCAAGAAGCCGCCGGACAAGAGTAAATCTGGGACTGACTTTTAGTGGTTGGTGAGAGCTTGGTGAAATAAAAGGCTGAAAGACAGACGCCGAGCTGGGCTGACTGCTGTTGGACTAGTCAGTAATATTAGCTGGCTGCTATGTCTGCTGTTGGAAACAAATCACTGATTTATATGAGATGATGGCTTCATGGTAATTCCTAATATTGTATGCTATACTATATACTATAAATTATTAATTATAAAATTCAGGAAACAAAAACATTTAACAATACTTCAGTGAATCATTTTTTTCCCTCCTTTATTACGTGATGTATTTTAGAAGAGCTAACAAACTTCAGTGGTTTCCTTTAATGTGTTGTATGGTTGGAAAGCATGCAGCGGCACAAAAACATATTTTTAATAAAATACTTCAATAGTTTTAAAACACAGTTTGAAGTGCTGGAAGCTGCAGTCTTTGTTCATGTTCAGTGTCAGCTGACTCACCGCCTGTCAACACGTCCGGCCTTCGTTTTTAAAGAAACGAGACGGAGTGAGACGTCCTCGTCAAACTTCACCGTATGATTCTTGTGATGTGAAGCAGAGAGACAGCTCATGTGTCTGTCTACCTGTCTACCTGTCTGTCTGACAGCAAATCGTATCAAAAGGGTTCAGGGTAAAAATCGAAACATGACGTCTGTCTTCTCACACTCTGACATCAAAATGTCAAACAGCAAGCTGCTGTCAGCCAATCAAATGAAGTCCTGCTGATTGATTTTTAACATGACTTTCTGCAGATTACCTCGAGATCATCACGACAAAAGATGAACTTTCTACACACCAACACTGGAGTTAGACACGATTTTCAGCTCCTCAGTGGCACATAATGGCATAAAGTTTGAATTCCAGGCATTAACTCGCCCACATCTTCTGCATCATGGGTGACTCTAACGACCCACAGGTGACCCCAACGACCCACAGGTGACCCTAACGACCCGCATGTGACCCTAACGACCCGCAGGTGACCTTAACGACTCACAGGTGAACCTAACGACCCGCAGGTGACCCCAACGACTCACAGGTGACTCTAACGACCCACAGGTGACCCCAACGACCCACAGGTGACTCTAACGACTCACAGGTGACCCTAACGACCCGCAGGTGACTCTAACGACCCGCAGGTGACCTTAACGACTCACAGGTGACCCTAACGACCCGCAGGTGACTCTAACGACCCACAGGTGACCCCAACGACCCACAGGTGACTCTAACGACTCACAGGTGACCCTAACGACCCACAGGTGACCCTAACAACCCGCAGGTGACCATAACGAACCATAGGTGACCCTAACGACCCACAGGTGACCCTAACAACCCGCAGGTGACCATAACGACCCATAGGTGACTCTAACGACCTACAGGTGACCATAACGACCCGCAGGTGACCATAACGACCCGCAGGATGGAAGGTGTCAATGACCCAACATATATGACATAAAATATGATGTGTATGATTTCCGAGTTGAATTTGACGTCCCTGTTTAATCCGACCATCAGACCAATAATCAAAGTTTCATATACGATGATGAAAATCAATAAATCATCACATCTGAGAAGCTGAAACCGGACAACAGTTGGACCTCCTCAGATGGTCGCCTCAGGCTGCTGGATGGACAGACTGACTGATGGACAGGCGGTTAGCCTCCAGCCGAAACGCTGCTTCGCCCACAGCTGACAGTCTTCATGCTGATCTTTCAGGTTCAGTATGGAGGTGACGGTTTAAAGCGGCGTGCTGACATCAGCACGTTCATCTTTAAATGAGCAGAGTTTGGTTCACAGTGTTTTGTCGTCTGCACCCGGATAATCTGCTGTCTCCTGACAGTTCTGCAGCTGATGATCTGATTGGTCAGTTGTCAGTACCGCCTTCCTCCTGACTGTTTGACAAATCCCAGCATGCTTTGCACCTCCAGGGGAGGATGGAGAGAAATACTGCATCCTCTCTCGTCTTTATGATCATCAGACGAAGCTGTCTCCTCGTAAATCTCAAACCAAACTGTCTTTTCTCTCTTTGTGCCGTATTTAATCTTTTATTGGTGATAAACATAAAAGCTGTACAATAGGCTAATGTTCTTATCAATATTATTACTGAATGATCATAAATCTGAAGAGGGCTGTTACAGTCAGAGCAGAGCTTCCTCTCACAGTCTCACATGGAGAATTTGTTACAGACTAATAAACGGATCACAGCTTCATTCCCCCAAGAAAATATGAAACTTTAAAGACTAATTATTAAAACTGAACAAATTCAAATGAAAGATTCAACATTTTTAATTTCCTTTTAAAGTCTCCATGAAGTCAAACTTGATGACACAGAGTCATGTTTCGGTATTTTCAGGTATTCTTCATGGTATTTTAGAGTTTGTTAGTCGTTGATGACTCATGTCGCATCCGGCCGTTAGCAGGCAACAGAACCGGGCTCAGCAGCCGGACCGGACCGGACCGGGTTGGAGCACAGCCTCTGAGACCAACAGGGAATAACGTTAAAGTACCGAGGTGATTTACAGTTCACTACTTGTTTAGTACCTCGGTAGGCTGCTGTATTCCCTGCTACCCGCTGGTTCCAGAGGTTGTGTTTCGGTCCGGCCGTGTTCACTGGACGCTGACACTGATCACACTGTATCAAACATTTCACTTAATGTTCACGTGTGAGCTGATGGACTTACAGTCTGACTCTCCTCTTCTCTCTCTAAACAGCAGAATCTACAGAAGCTGTTTTTTCTGCGGCAGAAATGCAAATGAGCGACTGTTGCTGGAGGTAAAATTAGCATCTTTAATTAAAAAATTAGCAGCAAACAAACAATACAAAACATACGAACGATTAAAGAAAAACAACCTGAAGGAGAAGCAGACGAGTCTTTTCATCTGACTTCACTGGATTTAATTATCAAACATGAATTAATGTGAGATCACACAAACACAAACACACATCACAAATATGTGTCTATGTGGGTCTACTGGGGGGTAATTAATAACCAATATTTTCACATCAAATTCTGACTTTGATCCAACAAACACAGATCCATCCTCAGGAGGAGGCTGCAGCTCAGGAGAACCAAACTTCATTTTTTTATTTCATCATGGCAGACTTCAGTCAAACTTTTAAACAGACAAACATTCGTCAGATCTGCAGGTGGGACAGCTGAACATGACCTGATGATGAAGAGAGGGAGAGATCAATAAAGTTATTAGACATCATGCTGAGGGGAGCATGAAGGTCTGAACCACGTTTCTGAGCTTCCTCCGTCAGCGTCCTCTTCACTCTCTTCTCCTCTGCCATTATGTCCATAGAAGCTGCTGACTGCTGGGCCTGAAAACCTCTTCTTCTTCTTCTTCTTCTTCTTCTTCTTCTTCACCACTCCCCTGATGCTCTGAAACCTTGTGAATCAACGAGGGAACGAAGTTAAAATACTGTAGTGCAGTGAATCCTCACACAGTGGCAGGATGCACAGTTCACCTCGAAGCTTCAGTCTATGCTGCCCTCTGGAGGTCATGTGATCAAACACCAAACAAACTATATAAATAAAATTGACTTTAATCCAAGTAAATTTCATTTTTGTTCCTTTAATTTGTATTTTGGTTCATCTAAGTTGATCAGCTGAAATAATCTGAATATTTATTATTTTATTTTAAATTTAATTTCTCAGGTCAAACTCTCAAAAACAGATTATTATAGACGAGATCAACGTAGTTCCTCGTGGCTCCTCGTGGTTCCTCGTGGCTCCTCATGGTTCCTCGTGGTTCCTCATGGTTCCTCGTGGTTCCTCATGGCTCCTCGTGGCTCCTCATGGCTCCTCATGGTTCCTCATGGCTCCTCATGGCTCCTTGTGGTTCCTTGTGGTTCCTTTGGTCTCCAAAAGTAGAATAGGGGTCAGAGCCTTCAGCTGTGAAGCTCCTCTCCTGTGGAACCAGCTCCCAGTTCTGGTTCTGGAGGCAGACCCCCTCTCCACATTTAACAGTCGTCTTCATTCACTTTGTACCTTTGCAGAGGATTGAAGAACACTAATTATTATAAATGATCATGATGAATTATTGGAGACATTTGAAAATAAACTCAGAGTTTGAAGATAAAAAACTCTTTGTTTCATCAGACGGTCAGTTGGCGCCTCCTTGTGGACAGTTAGTAGAACTGCACCAGCTGATGTGTGACGTCTCTGGGTTGGTTCAACAGGTTTAAACGTCACTGATTGGACCTTTTGAGGGTGTGATTGCGTCATCATATCAGGTCTGTTTACCTCAGGAATGAGTGAAATGAGCCGGAAGTATTAACATAGCAGCTGTTTGAATAATCTGAATAAGGAAAGGAGCTTCAGTGCTTCCTTTCTTATCTCCTTTAGGATGCACCGGACCGTCCTTTACGGAAGGAAAGGACTTAACATGACAATTTAAATTAATATAAAACATGAACATGACATTCAGTGTGTGCAGCAGATCATCATGGAAGTCAGCGTTGATTATTAATCATCCATCTGTGACAGAATTTGTTAATCCTTTCAGAATTGTGTGACAAACACTTCATTGAACTCATTTTTTATATTTCCTGCATGAAAAACGGTCAGAGCGCACGAGGAGGAGTGTCTCAGATGCGCGTGGCTCTTTTTCTGAACTATGTGGTTTTACTGCACATCAGCAACATCCGCTGTCGCCTCGTGTAGAGCAGTGTGACTCTCTGAACAGCGCTCATGTCGTCTCCTAACTCCTCATGAACTCTCCTTCACGTCTTTCCTCATTTCCATCGAGGTCAAGGAAAAGTGTTTAGGAAAAGTGTTTAGGAAAGGACACAGGAGGTTTTTTCTTTGACTTTTTGTCTTTGAGTCCAGGACTGTCAGGAGGAAATGAGCAGCTTCTTCTCTCTCAGTGTTTCTTCGACTCATGAAGGTGGAAAGTTTTTGTAAGTCGACCTGAAGTGAGTTCATCAGGTCAGAAATCTGTAAATGTTTGATAATCAGGATCACATCGAGTTTCTTCACTGTTGTACTCTTCAGCGGTCCCCAACCACCGGGTCTGTAGGAGCCATATATTGTTTTGCTGTTCAGCCATCGAGGTTTGATTTGTTGGGTCTGGTTGCCACGGTGATATGTGAGGTTTGGGTCACATGGGCGCCGTAGATGACAGCCGTAGGTTACAATAGGGGCTGAATCACCTGCACTGGGGAGGACAGAGGCGAGTTAGGTAGCCGTAATCTTTGTTGAGTTTGATTGCTTTAATACACACGCAAACAGTGTACACGTTTTCCATCGTATGTGCGCGTGCATTCGGAAAGCCAGCAGTGATTTTTTTGTGTTATTAAACTCATTGAAACTTACCTGGACTCAGCGTGCTTCACTGAGCATCAGCGTGTCATCCAAATACACAGGACCTATTCTCAGCCTCTCAAGCCACGTTAAAGGAATTGGAAGTCGCAACAGGGTCATTTGGTACCGGGCCGCACAGGACAAAATAAAAATAAAATATATATATATTATTGATGATCGGAGTCTGAAAGATGTTTTATTTTGAAAAATGACCAGATTCTCTCCCTTACATCCGTCTGTGCATCTGTGCCTCTTCACACAGGTTCAGACAGGTCAAGACGCTCGTCTCGGTCACGTGATATGTTACCCCAGTTAAGCCCTCAAAGCTAACAGACATGAGTAAAAAACAAACGTCTTTGGAAAGGGGAAAAGGTTTTCTGCAGTGACAGCGACCAAAACAAAATGACGGAATAGACTGGACATAAGGAACACACTTCGGTGTCATTGTCTCCCATTACCCCTGGATGGGGTAATTATGGAACAAACTGGCAGGTGTTACCACGGATGGTTGTCCAACTCTGACGGGGAAAATGTCGGACTACTGAAGAAGATGCAGGATAAAGTGACTGAAATGAACCCTGAACACAAACTGGTATTTTTTCATTGTAGTATTCATCAGGAGGTCAGTGCTAAAAATGAACCATGTTATTGATGTTGGAACTAAAATAGTTAAACTATGATTTGACTTACTCCACATTAATGTATGCATGTATATGTATTCTTACCAGTAGCAGCTTAAAGCATATTTATTGAATTTATAAAGCAATGAAATTAATATTGAGCAGAATTGAGTTTGAGTATTGGTCTGGCCCTCCACGACCTTTGCAGTATCTCATGTGGCCCCTTGGGGAAATTAACTGCCCACCCCTGTTTCAGATGGACCAGAACCAGCCCAGAGTGTCAGTGGACTCAGTGTTTGTTTAGGACCCCTCAGATGGATTCTTGATTTCCTGTAAAGGAAGTTTGTTGCCACAGTCTGTCCACAGCCTCACATAAATACATAGATACATTAAACAGCACAACATGAGCACAAACAGAGACAGCACATTTGTACAAACATCACATACACAGAGCACCAACACACGACACTTCCTGAGCTGTTTTGTTGAGTCATGCTGTATCAGAGGGACTAAACTCCTGACATAACGTGTCTGCTTCCAGATCAGGGATCTGAATCTGAGACCGGATGGGTGCAATGTGAAGGACGGGTTGAGGGGGTGCCTGGGCTCATGTGCTGTACCGTGTGCTCTTGGCTTTGCTGTGGAGGTCTGAGAGGTTGGAGGTGGACAGACCAATAATGTTGGAGGCGTTGTGCGTGATGAGTTGAACACGTTGAAGAAACGGGGAACAATAGAGGACAATGTGTTGGATTCTACTTTTATAGAGCAGCAACAGAAGCTGCTTTGAGTTTGTGGATGGCAGAGAGTCTTTGTTGGCAGCGTTTATGGATGTCAGTGGTGTGTTGTTCAAAGTTCACTTTATTGTCCAAAGTATGTGAAGCACTCCACCACCTCTACAGTTTAGTGATGCAGGTGGGGTTGTGGGTGGAGTCGTGAGCTGTGCTGCGAGTGTTGAAGTGTTGATTATCAGTTATCGTACGAACACTTTGAGGTAGTCAGAATGAAGGTTGAGCTTCAGAAAACCAACAGAACAGAATCATTTCAGATTCACTGATAATCAACTCATTTGTTCATATGAAGGATCACTGAGGAAAAACTGAACCTGAATTTACTGAATATTAAAGAAACTGAAGCTTCCTGTCAAATTCAATCAGTGTGAATGGAAACGGTCCATCTGCAGCTTCATGGCGCCATCTAGTGGACTGATAGTAGAAGTACAGCAGCTGATGGAATGATGACAGGATGCTGTGCGCGCTGTCCCTCCGGCTACTTCCTGTTAGCAGGCTAAGCTAACGTTAGCGGTCTCGTCTGACGTCAGATGAGTCTGCGGCGAAACTTTCCGAAAGTTTCCGCAAATAATCCGCACACACAGCCTCTGCTGCTTCACTCCCATTGGATCTGATGGGACCGCTCGTGACACTTCACGGAGCGGGAAAAGTTAGCACGTTAGCCACAGGAAGTACACCTACTTCAGTACCGCTTCTTTGCAAGTTTTCAAAATAAAAGCGGCCAAACTTTTTTTTTTCAGGCACATTTCTGAAGTAAATATCGAAATCCCACAAAGTAAAAGTATTTCTTATTTTACATGATGTATTGTAAAATACCTACAGACAGCTGTCATCATGTTGTAACGGATCTGTCACTGTGACTTTGTGGAACTGTCACGTGTTCAAACGGTTTGTTTCCTCTGTTTAGTTTCACTTTGAGTGAACGTTGTGTCGCAGTTAGTTTTCTCCTGTGAACCTCCAGCTGAAGGTAAGGAACAAGTTTTTAATGTGCCTCGTTAACAAGCTGTCGTTAGCTTAGTTACACTAGAAACAGCAAAAATGTGCCGCTCCATTCTTCATTTGTCCAAAGTCACAACTCTGAGTTTAACTGTGAACTCGGGACGAAGGAGCTCAAACACCGATATCCGCCATTTAGTGTGTGTAAACGGTGGAATAAGAGTAGAAGTAGAGTCAGTTGATGCTCAGGAGTTGAACAGAGTCTTTATTAATGTGTAGCTCCACTTACTGATGACTGAAGCAGCTTTTACTGCCTGAATCAGCCTGTGGAGGAGGCGGAGACGAGCCGGACTTACCGACTTTGTCAGCGACTCTTTTTGTTTTTAAAGTGACTAATGTAGCGACTTTTTCTGTTGTCATGGAGACTTTTGGAGACTGACGTGAAAGCACGTATCGGGTGCTGCCGCGGACACCTCCTCCGCCCCAAAGCACTCACAGGCGGCCCGGTCCTCGCGCAGCTGCAGTCAGAGCGGGAGATGTTCACCCCTCCGCGTGCAGACTGCAAATGAATGGCGCATGCGCGAAGCCGCCGCTGGCTGATCCCGCCCTGGCTTAGGTAGCGTTGGGAAGTTTGAGTCTTTTTACTGACTCTGATCATTGACTCTCAGACGTAGTGTTGGGAAGTTCGAGTCTTTTTACTGACTCTGATCACTGACTCTCAGACGTAGTGTTGGGAAGTTTGAGTCTTTTTACTGACTCTGATCACTGACTCTCAGACTTAGTGTTGGGAAGTTCGAGTCTTTTTACTGACTCTGATCACTGACTCTCAGACGGTAGTGTTGGGAAGTTCGAGTCTTTTTACTGACTCTGATCACTGACTCTCAGATGTAGCGTTGGGAAGTTCGAGTCTTTTTACTGACTCTGATCACTGACTCTCAGACGTAGCGTTGGGAAGTTCGAGTCTTTTTACTGACTCTGATCACTGACTCTCAGACGTAGCGTTGGGAAGTTCGAGTCTTTTTACTGACTCTGATCACTGACTCTCAGACGTAGCGTTGGGAAGTTCGAGTCTTTTTACTGACTCTGATCACTGACTCTCAGACGTAGCGTTGGGAAGTTCGAGTCTTTTTACTGACTCTGATCACTGACTCTCAGACGTAGCGTTGGGAAGTTCGAGTCTTTTTACTGACTCTGATCACTGACTCTCAGACGTAGTGTTGAAGTTCGAGTCTTTTTACTGACTCTGATCACTGACTCTCAGACTTAGTGTTGGGAAGTACGAGTCTTTTCACTGACTCTGATCACTGACTCTCAGATGTAGTGTTGGGAAGTTCGAGTCTTTCTACTGACTCTGATCACTGACTCTCAGACGTAGTGTTGGGAAGTTCGAGTCTTTTTACTGACTCTGATCACTGACTCTCAGACGTAGTGTTGGGAAGTTCGAGTCTTTTTACTGACTCTGATCACTGACTCTCAGACGTAGTGTTGGGAAGTTCGAGTCTTTTTACTGACTCTGATCACTGACTCTCAGACGTAGTGTTGGGAAGTTCGAGTCTTTTTACTGACTCTGATCACTGACTCTCAGACGTAGTGTTGGGAAGTTCGAGTCTTTTTACTGACTCTGATCACTGACTCTCAGACGTAGTGTTGGGAAGTTCGAGTCTTTTTACTGACTCTGATCACTGACTCTCAGACGTAGTGTTGGGAAGTTCGAGTCTTTTTACTGACTCTGATCACTGACTCTCAGACGTAGTGTTGGGAAGTTCGAGTCTTTTTACTGACTCTGATCACTGACTCTCAGACAGTAGTGTTGAAGTTCGAGTCTTTTTACTGACTCTGATCACTGACTCTCAGACGTAGTGTTGGGAAGTTCGAGTCTTTTTACTGACTCTGATCACTGACTCTCAGACGGTAACGTTTGGAAGTTCGAGTCTTTTTACTGACTCTGTTCATTGACTCTCAGACGTAGTGTTGGGAAGTTCGAGTCTTTTTACTGACTCTGATCACTGACTCTCAGACAGTAGTGTTGAAGTTCGAGTCTTTTTACTGACTCTGATCACTGACTCTCAGACGTAGTGTTGGGAAGTTCGAGTCTTTTTACCGACTCTGATCACTGACTCTCAGATGTAGTGTTGGGAAGTTCGAGTCTTTTTACTGATTCTGATCACTGACTCTCAGACGTAGTGTTGGGAAGTTCGAGTCTTTTTACTGACTCTAATCACTGACTCTCAGACGGTAGCTTTGGGAAGTTCAAGTCTTTTTACTGACTCTGATCACTGACTCTCAGACGTAGTGTTGGGAAGTTCGAGTCTTTTTACTGACTCTGATCACTGACTCTCAGACGTAGTGTTGGGAAGTTTGAGTCTTTTTACTGACTCTGATCACTGACTCTCAGACGTAGTGTTGGGAAGTTCGAGTCTTTTTACTGACTCTGATCACTGACTCTCAGACGTAGTGTTGGGAAGTTCGAGTCTTTTTACTGACTCTGATCACTGACTCTCAGACGTAGTGTTGGGAAGTTCGAGTCTTTTTACTGACTCTGATCACTGACTCTCAGACGTAGTGTTGGGAAGTTCGAGTCTTTTTACTGACTCTGATCACTGACTCTCAGACGGTAGCTTTGGGAAGTTCGAGTCTTTTTACTGACTCTGATCACTGACTCTCAGACGTAGTGTTGGGAAGTTCGAGTCTTTTTACTGACTCTGATCACTGACTCTCAGACGGTAGCTTTGGGAAGTTCAAGTCTTTTTACTGACTCTGATCACTGACTCTCAGACAGTAGTGTTGGGAAGTTCAAGTCTTTTTACTGACTCTGATCACTGACTCTCAGACGTAGTGTTGGGAAGTTCGAGTCTTTTTACTGACTCTGATCACTGACTCTCAGACGTAGTGTTGGAAAGTTCGAGTCTTTTTACTGATTCTCTTCATTGACTCTCAGACGGTAGTGTTGGGAAATTCGAGTCTTTTTACTGACTCTGATCACTGACTCTCAGATGTAGTGTTGGGAAGTTCGAGTCTTTTTACTGACTCTGATCACTGACTCTCAGACGGTAGCTTTGGGAAGTTCGAGTCTTTTTACTGACTCTGATCACTGACTCTCAGACGGTAGTGTTGGGAAGTTCGAGTCTTTTTACTGACTCTGATCACTGACTCTCAGACAGTAGTGTTGGGAAGTTCGAGTCTTTTTACTGACTCTGATCACTGACTCTCAGATGTAGTGTTGGGAAGTTTGAGTCTTTTTACTGACTCTGATCACTGACTCTCAGACGTAGTGTTGAAGTTCGAGTCTTTTTACTGACTCTGATCACTGACTCTCAGATGTAGTGTTGGGAAGTTCAAGTGTTTTTACTGACTCTGATCACTGACTCTCAGATGTAGTGTTGGGAAGTTCGAGTCTTTTTACTGACTCTGATCACTGACTCTCAGACGGTAGCTTTGGGAAGTTCGAGTCTTTTTACTGACTCTGATCACTGACTCTCAGACGTAGTGTTGGGAAGTTCGAGTCTTTTTACTGACTCTGATCACTGACTCTCAGACGTAGTGTTGGGAAGTTCGAGTCTTTTTACTGACTCTGATCACTGACTCTCAGACGGTAAATTGAACTCATCTTTTTTTGAGTCATTTCGTTCATGTTAACTCGTGCGGCGCTGTAGCCCTCTGTGGCCGATGTAAACGTGACAAATGAACGAGCCACTAAATGCGTCTTTCTCTCTGGAGAACAGCGGTTTGTGTCGGTGAATGGTCTGTCATTATATTGACGATACAGGACTGATGTGGACACAGCAGGAAGGAGCTTTCAGAGCACGAGGACCAGTTTAAAGTTTGAATCCATAAATATGTAAGTGTGTCACTAAATGATGTCTCAGTGTTTGTGTCCCATCTGTCCTCTGTCCTCCAGTATCTGGACCAACAATGACAAGAAGTCATGTCTGATGTATTTTCAGCTATTCTTCATCATGTTTGACACTCAGTCATTTCCTGGACTTTGACTTGTAACAGAGTATTTGTACAGTGTACTATGAGTACTTTTCCTCAGCTCAGTGCTGTGAACACTTCTTCCACCTCTGCAGTCTTTCCTGTTAATGATTCACTTTTTAATGAAGGACAAACTCTACCTGATGAATTTGATCCTACACGTTGTCTGATTTTATATTCATACCTGGAGCCACAATAAAGCAGTCTGATGATATGTCTGATTGTTCACAGTGTAAACAGAAAAACTGTCCAAACATCATTCAGACTTGGACTTCACCACATGTATCTGACAGCTTTAGTCACGTTTGACAGCAAATATTTGATGGACAAGTCAAACCTGAAGTCATCTTCTATATTCAACTATCCAGCAGTGTATAAAGTGGTTAAAGGAGCTCTTGAAGTGTTCCATGTAAGTCCATGTTGTTGGTAATACTTCGTACTTTAACTTGAGGAACACTTTGAATGCAGGACTTTGACTTTGACAGAGTATTTTCACAGTGTAGTATTAATAGTTCAGAGTACTTGTTGTACCACTGCTTCTCTGATTTGATGTTATTGATGACCTCCGGTACTCAGGCCTGCTGCTCTTCACTGTTCACCTGTGTTTAACAATAAAGTTCAAACTTCTCTGTCCAATAACAAACTATTGATCATGTATTGATTGTAGATTGACAGTGGTGTTTTCTAACTGTTTGTTCAGTCTGAGCACAGAAGCTTCAGTGGACTCTGATAGAAAACAGAGGAAAAGAAAGGATCAGTCAGTGATCATCAACATGGGGCTCAAAGCTTCCTCCACCTGTCTTTACAAATCATGTGGCGCCATCTGGTGGAGCCAAAGTCAACTGCAGGATGTCAGTTGTCTGAACACAGATTCCATTTGAAATGATGAACATCAGAAAACTTTCTTGTCACATTAGTCTTTGTTAATCAGTGGAGGAGCAGCTGATCTTTGTACAGGACAAATGATGACAGGATGATTTGAGTCCATGTGCACATGAATGATTTGTGTTTCCTCTCCAGATCAAAGTGTGTGTGAGCTGATGTGGATGTGAGTTGAGCAGCATGAATCAGTGTGAGGACAGAGAGGAGGGAGTCCCTCCCTCTAAAACCACTCTGTGTGGGGAACATGACAGCCAGACCAAAGCTCAGAGGTGAGATGAGGATCTCTAACTGTCCACGACTCTTCTCCATGTCACAGCTCAGCACTCAAATCACTCCACCATCATTATTCACACTCAAAGCTCTGTGTGTGTTCTGTTGAAGCCCACAACAGACTCTGAGACCAGACTCTGCTGGACCAGGACCTGAACCTGGACCTGGACCTGGACCTGAACCCAGCTGTGTGTCCTTCAAGAGTGACTGGTCCATTGGTCGTCTCATTACTTTTAAAGATGTCCGACCGTCTGCTGCACAGAGGTCAGCTGTTAATAACATTAAAATCTGACTGATTCATGTTTGAACTGTTATTTATCCAGAGAAGTTTTTTTAAACCTGAATGTTTATTTTCAGCTTCATTCTTCACAAACATTTAGATTCTCACAACTGAAAACTGACCAGTAGAACCAGTAGAACCGGTAGAAGCAGTAGAACCAGTAGAACCAGTAGAAGCAGTAGAAGCAGTAGAACCAATAGAACCAGTAGAACCAGTAGAAGCAGTAGAAGCAGTAGAACCAGTAGAAGCAGTCTTCATCTCTTGACTTCAGTTCAACATTTTCTCCACACACACGTTCTGACTGTTGTCTGATGACTGCATGAGTATAAAACAGTGATTTTATTGAGGCTAACAGATGCTAGCTGCTAACGAAGGCTAACCCTGATTCCACTGAGTTCCTCCATCAAATCAACATTTTCTAGTTTTCAGTCACGTGACAACAGAATAGAAACATGTCAGTGATAACAGCTGGACTGAGATCAGCTGCTCTTCACCATCACAGCGAGTCTGAGGAAACACACAGCTGGTTTCTTATTGATGCTGCTGCTGGTTTCACAAAAGTAAAGTCCAACATCAGGCTGGAGTTCCTCTGTGAAGATGTCTGTCTATGCAGAGAAGGCTGTTATGGATAACTACAGGCTGCAGAAGCTCAAAGAGGAGACAGAGATCAAAACTGTCAACACTTGAACTCAAAGGACCTTTACCTTGTGTTTGTCTCTGTGTGGACAGACATCATGTGAGCTCATTCTTCATGATTCCTCCACAGAGTGGACCAGGAGAGCTCAGAGGTTCCCAGTGGTCAGTCTGCCCAGCAGCATCAAACACACCTGGACTCCATATTTATGGTCTGTACATGGACAACAACTACTTTTACATCTATTCTGTTCACAATCATCTCCATGCTGCACTTTTTAGACCAGTGGATTGTCAGTCTGTCCAACATGGATCTGATGTTTGGTTCCATGATTTGACTTTGATTGTGTCATTCATATAATATTCTGTTCCAGCTGCTGGAGGAGAACATTGTGACTTTTGTGAAGAACGAGCTGAAGAGGATCCAGAAGGGTCTGAGTTCAGATGAGCCAGAATGCTTAGAGAGTCAGAGGGAGGATGAGGAGGTGTTGGACGGTGAGGATGAAGAGCAGAGGAGGAGCAGCAGAGAGTCATTTCTGAAGATCACACTGCACTTCCTGAGGAGAATGAAGCAGGAGGAGCTGGCTGACTGTCTGCAGAGCAGTAAGAGGATTTCTCTAAAGATTTAACATGATGGATGAATGAGACATTTACTGATGTCTCAACAGATGGACACAAATATGTTTACATGGATTCTTTAGGGGAATTACATTGTCATATTTTCTTCATGAATCACTGAATGATCTTATTTGTTGTGTCTTCATTCAGGAAGTCATTCTGGAGTTTGTCAGCGTGAACTTAAATCTAACCTGAAGAAGAAGTTCCAGTGTGTGTTTGAGGGGATTGCTAAAACAGGAAACCCAACCCTTCTGAACCAGATCTACACAGAGCTCTACATCACAGAGGGAGGGACTGCAGAGGTCAATGATGAACATGAGGTCAGACAGATTGAAACAGCATCCAGGAAAGCAGACAGACCAGAAACAACAATCAGACAAGAAGACATCTTTAAAGCCTCACCTGGAAGAGATGAACCAATCAGAACAGTGATGACAAAGGGAGTGGCTGGCATTGGGAAAACAGTCTTAACACAGAAGTTCAGTCTGGACTGGGCTGAAGACAAAGCCAACCAGGACATACAGTTCACATTTCCATTCACTTTCAGAGAGCTGAATGTGCTGAAAGAGAAAAAGTACAGCTTGGTGGAACTTGTTCATCACTTCTTTACTGAAACCAAAGAAGCAGGAATCTGCAGGTTTGAAGACTTCCAGGTTGTGTTCATCTTTGACGGTCTGGATGAGTGTCGACTTCCTCTGGACTTCCACAACACTGAGATCCTGACTGATGTTACAGAGTCCACCTCAGTGGATGTGCTGCTGACAAACCTCATCAGGGGGAAACTGCTTCCCTCTGCTCGCCTCTGGATAACCACAAGACCTGCAGCAGCCAATCAGATCCCTCCTGACTGTGTTGACATGGTGACAGAGGTCAGAGGGTTCACTGACCCACAGAAGGACGAGTACTTCAGGAAGAGATTCAGAGATGAGGAGCAGGCCAGCAGAATCATCTCCCACATCAAGACATCACGAAGCCTCCACATCATGTGCCACATCCCAGTCTTCTGCTGGATCTCTGCTACAGTTCTGGAGGATCTGTTGAAGACCAGAGAGGGAGGAGAGCTGCCCAAGACCCTGACTGAGATGTACATCCACTTCCTGGTGGTTCAGTCCAAAGTGAAGAACATCAAGTATGATGGAGGAGCTGAGACAGATCCACACTGGAGTCCAGAGAGCAGGAAGATGATTGAGTCTCTGGGAAAACTGGCTTTTGAGCAGCTGCAGAAAGGAAACCTGATCTTCTATGAATCAGACCTGACAGAGTGTGGCATCGATATCAGAGCAGCCTCAGTGTACTCAGGAGTGTTCACACAGATCTTTAAAGAGGAGAGAGGACTGTACCAGGACAAGGTGTTCTGCTTCATCCATCTGAGTGTTCAGGAGTTTCTGGCTGCTCTTCATGTCCATCTGACATTCATCAACTCTGGAGTCAATCTGCTGTCAGAAGAACAACAGAAATCTGCAGAGACACACTTCTACCAGAGTGCTGTGGACGAGGCCTTACAGAGTCCAAATGGACACCTGGACTTGTTCCTCCGCTTCCTCCTGGGACTTTCACTGCAGACCAATCAGACTCTCCTACGAGGTCTGCTGACACAGACAGGAAGTGACTCAAAAACCAATCAGGAAACAGTCGAGTACATCAAGAAGAAGATCGAAGAGACTCCCTCTGCAGAGAGAAGCATCAATCTGTTCCACTGTCTGAATGAACTGAATGATCGTTCTCTAGTGGAGCAGATCCAACAGTACCTGAGTTCAGGAAGTCTCTCCACAGATGAACTCTCTCCTGCTCAGTGGTCAGCTCTGGCCTTCATCTTACTGTCATCAGAAGAAGATCTGGACGTGTTTGACCTGAAGAAATTCTCTGCTTCAGAGGAGGCTCTTCTGAGGCTGCTGCCAGTGATCAAAGCCTCCAACAAAGCTCTGTAAGTGTGATTTATTCATCAATAAATACTCTGATATCTTTCAGCTGGAGAAAAAAAAACTTATAACTTGTTTCCTTTCTGTTGTTTCTCCAGACTGAGTGACTGTAACCTCTCAGAGAGAAGCTGTGAAGCTCTGTCCTCAGTTCTCAGCTCCCAGTCCTCTAGTCTGAAAGATCTGGACCTGAGTAACAACAACCTGCAGGATTCAGGAGTGAAGCTGCTGTCTGCTGGACTGGAGAGTCCACACTGTACACTGGAAAGTCTCAGGTCAGATGAAGACACAGTTTGTGTTCATGTTTTAAAATGAGTTGTCTCAGCTCCATATAATTTAAACAGCCTCTGTCATCAGAGTTCATGAATCTCTTCTGTCAGGATTTCAAATTTTACAGTATAAAAAGTCTTTGAATTTTCTGATGGACTTTATTATAATTCAGATTTACATATTGTAAAGCTCCTAATATGAACTGAGAGGAAGAACCTTTTTTTAATCATGCAACTCTTAATTCCAGTTTTTTACTGATTTAGTCACGTCTTCAAAATGGTTAAAGTCAAACAGCAGTGATTTTAACGTGCTGAAAAGAGATTATAAATACTGTTTCACCAAAAGTCCAGAGTCAACTTTTTTTTTTCACTTAATTTTTATGTCAAGTTTCGCAGCTTATACAGACACATGAAAATTCAGTCTGCTGTTTGTCATTGATGATCTGCTTAATACAGCATTAGAGTATATGCATCAGGTTCAACGTGTGTAAGTTACATGGTTAAACAAGAGAAACACACAAACAAACAATAAGTAATTAAATAATAAGCAGTGTAAATGAAAATAAATAGAATGAAACAAAATAAAATAAAATAAAAATAATGTGACTTTTACTGCATCAGTTTGGTCATGGCAGGTCTCCATCTGTTAACAAATATATCTTTTTGAAGCCTCAATGAAGAAGTTATTTCTTCCATATGATAGATTTCCCAGACCTTTTCAATCCACATATTGTATGTTGGAGGGTCGGGTTTTAACCATTTAACTGTAATACATTTAAGAGCTGCAATCAGTAATATTTGTAAAAGGTATTTTTCCCTCTTCCACTTATGTAATTTGATGTTAGTCCAAGCATTACCATCTTGGGATCTTTTTCTGAAATACTTTTCCAAGTGCCTCGAAAACCTCGTCCCAGAATGTTTTCAGTTTAGGGCATGTCCAAAGTATATGAGTGAGGTTACCAATGTGTGTCCCACAACTTCTCCAGCATTTATCTGAGTGTGTGGGCCCCATTTTGGATATGATCGCTGGTGTCCTAAAGAATCTTATTATTACCTTCCACCTGAATTCCCGCCATGTATTAGAGTTAGTTACTTGATGTTCTTCTGTACATATTTCCTCCCACCCGTCTTGCTGTATGCCTGTGTTCATTTCATTTTCCAATTTTTCTTTATTCTGAAGAGTTTCGTTGGAATTCATATCTAAAAATATTTTGTAAAAATGGCGATCATTTTCTTATTTCCGCTGCCAATGTGTAATTTTTATCAAGAATTCTTCAATCGGGGTGGGCTCTAGGATTTTAGTCCACTCTCTATGCTTTGTTACAAAGTCCCTTAGCTGTAAATACCTGAAAAAGTCTGTATTGGGGAGTGTAAATTCCATTCTTAACCGTTCAAATGATTTGAAACACTCATCTTTGTGGAGTTGGTGTAGGTTTGTGAGTCCGTGCTCAGACCACTTTCTAAATCCAGAGTCCAACTGAGAGGGGACAAAACCATTTATAAAACCAATGTTGGTTAATGCTGAGATTGCTTTAGGCAGCCCATAAGACTCCAAATGTTCAATGTGGTCCTAGTCCACTCGCTCATTTGAGTCTCACCGAGCAGAATATCTAAGAAAGGCAGAGTCTGTAGGGGCCGCTGGCATGTGCTTTTCTCAATGTCTAGCCACCTTGTACATACGGAGTCTTGCAGAGTCAACATTTTAACACAAATTATTTCCTCTCATTATTTCCTCTCCAGGCTGAGTGTCTGTAACCTCTCAGAGAGAAGCTGTGAAGCTCTGTCCTCAGTTCTCAGCTCCCAGTCCTCTAGTCTGAAAGATCTGGACCTGAGTAACAACAACCTGCAGGATTCAGGAGTGAAGCTGCTGTCTGCTGGACTGGAGAGTCCACACTGTACACTGGAAAGTCTCAGGTCAGGATCCATTAACCCATTCAGCTGATGACCATTTAAATCTGATTTACATGAGTTGATAAACAGCTAACCTGTGTAGGATTGTGTCTGCTAATATGATTTGTCAAAGGAGCTTTAAGCTGATTTCAGAGATTTCTTATAATAACTCTCTGATTCAGTCATTGTATTCTATATTTATTTATTTGTAGACAGTTTCTTCTTGTATTTGACTGACGCAGCAGGACCTCAGATGATCTTCCATGTGTGTTGTTTTGTGTGTTTTCAGGCTGTCAGGCTGTCTGATCACAGAGGAAGGCTGTACTTCTCTGGCCTCAGCTCTGAGCTCCAACCCCTCCCATCTGAGAGAGCTGGACCTGAGCTACAATCATCCAGGAGACTCAGGAGTGAAGCTGCTGTCTGCTGGACTGGAGGATCCACACTGGAGACTGGACACTCTCAGGTATGAAGAGGCCTGCTGCAGCCACAGACAATCAGTGTGATAGAGGAGGAAGAGCTGGAAACATTTTCTCTGTCAAAGCTGGTGACAGATCTCAACTCAATCTTTGTCTGCGGTCCAATAGTCAAAAAAATGACCTCCTCTGTCCTTTCCTAAACACTTTTCCTCCACCTGGATGGAAAAGGTCATGAGGTCAAGTAAAGATGTGAAGGATCATTTATAAGGACTTAGGAAAAGATCACCACAGTGCTCAGAGAGTCTGACTGCACTTTCACTAGGCTACGTAATCATGTGACGGCGGATGTTGTTGACGTGGTCTGTGTGAAAACTACAAAGTTCAGAAGATGGACTACAAAAAGCTCCATCTTAGATACTTCTCCCTGTGCGTTCTTACCGTGTTGTTTCATGCAGGATATATAAACGTGGACGAGCCGGTGAAAAATCTGACTTCATTATCAACGTCAGAACTGAAATAAAATGGAATATTGTGGAGGAGCTAGCAAACAGCACATGGAGTAGACGTGCTTCCTGAGGCTCCTCCATGTCAGTCATTATATTTCATATTTTTACAGTGTCACATTTGATTTCACCTGCCTCGGAAACTTCTCTGATCACACTTATCGGGACTCTTACCCCGACGTTATCGTGAGAAGGCGCTCAGACTGCGACTGGTTGAAGTTGAATATTATTATTATTTTCCCGGACTACACACCAGATGTGGTGCAGCAAGTTTAGCGAGGTGTTGAGCAGATTGCAGGAGCTGAAGGTGGAGCATAGTCTCCTCTTTCCAGTGAAGCTCCACATCAAACACAAGGGCCGCTCCAGGTTTTCACGACTTGTTTTGTTCGTGATTTTAAGAAACCAAACCTGGATCACTTTGATGAAATCTTTATTGGTCATCTTGCGTGCTCATACACCTGTGCCTGTGCATCCCTGTCCATCACCTTTGTAGCCCCGCCCAGCTAAAACTATCCCCAACAAACCGCTACTGACACCTTGTGGTCAACAACAATCTTACTTCATCTTCACAAGATACTGATGGCCCTGGGTTTGATACTCTGTGTGAGAGGTAGACAACAATGGTTCAGGTGAAAGGCGAGGCTCTGTTTGGTGAGGAGGTGTAGATGGCCTCGGTGCTGTGGGGTGGACTCATCCATGTTGAGCTGCTTCAGTCTATTACACCTTGGGATCATCCATATACTCAGTAGAAGGAGCCTGACCTTCATTAGTGCGCTCATCAATAGGATGAATGGCATCAGTCACTCAATCAGCCATGTTAGGTCACTGTGTGGAGTGTGGCTCAATCTCTGGCTCCAAGGACCATTTGTTGTGGATATAAAGGGACAGACAGACAGACAGACAGACAGACAGACAGGCAGGCAGACAGACAGGCAGGCAGACAGCTGTGGTTGAGAGACATAGACAGTGAATGAGAGTGAGCGAGCGTCGGCCTCGATAAAGTTGTTAATCAGAGAAATAAAAAGCTCTCTCCTGATTGGTCCACAGAGGTTACGTTCAACACAAACAGACAAACTCCCAGAAGCCACCTTTTCCCTGCAGCGCCTCCTCCTGTCTGAACGCTGCATTACTTTCTTGTTGCCGCCACAAGGAATTGTGGGACGGCATTATCTCCTTTCCTTTGGTAAAGGATGGTCCAGTGTCTCCTCTGCTAAAGGAGACAAGAAAGGAAGCAGTGAAGCTCTTTTCCTTCTTCAGAGAATTCAAACAGCTCTTATCATGGCTGACACTTAAATCCTTCTGGGTCATTTCACTCAGTGAGGAACCTTCCTGAACAAAAAGACTATTGGACCGGAGCCTTTGACTTTTGTTGTTTCTAAATTGAGTTACCTGCAAATGTTGAAAGTGAAACCTGATTAGATTGAATAAAGGATTCAAAAGGAATCAGATAGTGGATTTGGATTGAATCAAATGAATCAAATCCCAACCCTCCATGTGAACAGAAAAACCAAACTGTGTATGAGAGTGATGTAATGTCCATGTTTGCATGCTGAAAGAGGATGTGCTGGTCTGACCCCCCTCCTCCTTTCAGGGTGGAGCCTGCTGGAGTCCGATGGTTGAGACCAGGTCTGAGGAAGTGTAAGTGTGTTTTTAATTTGATTCATGAAAACAAACCATCTTCAAACTGTGACATCACTCCTTCAAATCTCTGATGTCATCATCAATAAATGAACAGATGATAGATTAATAACTGTCTTGTTCTCTCCATCAGATTCCTGTGAACTCACAGTCGACACAAACACAGTAAACAGAAGGATCGAACTGTCTGACAACAACAGGAAGATGACATATGTGAATGAGGATCAGTCATATCCTGATCATCCAGACAGATTTGACTCCTGGTGTCCTCAGCTGCTGTGTAGAACTGGTCTGACTGGTCGCTGTTACTGGGAGGTCGAGTGGAGAGGAGGAGTTTATATATCAGTGAGTTACAGAAAAATCAGAAGGAAAGGAGGCAGAGACTGTTTGTTTGGAGGGAATGATCATTCCTGGAGTCTGATCTGCTCTGATGGTCGTTACTCTGTCTGTCACAATAACAGAACAACATCCATCTCCTCCTCCTCCTCCTTCTCCTCCTCCTCCTCCTCGGTCTCTAACAGAGTAGCAGTGTATGTGGACTGTCCTGCTGGCACTCTGTCCTTCTACAGAGTCTCCTCTGACACACTGATCCACCTCCACACCTTCAACACCACATTCACTGAACCTCTTTATCCTGGGTTTGGACTCTGGTGGTCTGGTTCTGGTTCTTCAGTGTCTCTGTGTCGTCTGTAGGACGGAGAGTCTCCTCCTGTCAGACAAACATTGTCTCTGCTGAACAGATCAGTTGAGTGTGTCCAGGATCACACAGCTGATGTTATTTCTGTCCCACACCATGTGTCCCTGGTTAGATTCTGGTGGGGACCTTTGCTGCATGTCATACCCCTCTCTCTACCCCCATGTTTCCTGTCTGCGTCTCCTACGTGTCCGTAAAGACAAAATGTCCAAAACAAAGACAGAGACCTGAAATAAAATGTGTCATGAGCGCAGAGCATGATGGGATATGTTCAACAAGTGTGTGTATTAGCTAATGTTAGCTCACTTTGTTAGCTGCTGTTAGCTCAGTTTGTTAGCTGCTGTTAGCTCACTTTGTTAGCTGCTGTTAGCTCAGTTTGTTAGCTCAGTTTGTTAGCTAATGTTAGCTCAGTTTGTTAGCTAATGGTAGCTCAGTTTGTTAGCTAATGTTAGCTCAGTTTGTTAGCTCAGTTTGTTAGCTGCTGTTAGCTCAGTTTGTTAGCTCAGTTTGTTAGCTAATGTTAGCTCAGTTTGTTAGCTCAGTTTGTTAGCTAATGTTAGCTCAGTTTGTTAGCTGCTGTTAGCTCACTTTGTTAGCTGCTGTTAGCTCAGTTTGTTAGCTCAGTTTGTTAGCTAATGTTAGCTCAGTTTGTTAGCTAATGGTAGCTCAGTTTGTTAGCTAATGTTAGCTCAGTTTGTTAGCTCAGTTTGTTAGCTGCTGTTAGCTCAGTTTGTTAGCTCAGTTTGTTAGCTAATGTTAGCTCAGTTTGTTAGCTCAGTTTGTTAGCTAATGTTAGCTCAGTTTGTTAGCTGCTGTTAGCTCAGTTTGTTAGCTAATGTTAGCTCAGTTTGTTAGCTAATGTTAGCTCAGTTTGTTAGCTAATGTTAGCTCAGTGTGTTAGCTGCTGTTAGCTCAGTTTGTTAGCTCAGTTTGTTAGCTAACAAACAAACTGACTCAACAAAAGTTCAGGGAAAGACTAAAAGTCTTTCTGTAATAAATCACACGAGCAGTGTGGAACTAGCCGATGAGTTAAAAAAGGTAATTGATCTGAGTGCCAGATGTGTCACTGCCTGTCATGTGCCTGTACTGGAAGTTAGGTTGCACTTAATTGTTTTAATATATATAATATACATCTTTTTTTCTTGTACTTTTTTCTTTGTTCTTGCTTTTAACTGTGTGTTTTAACTTTTTAAAATGTGTTTGTTTTTTATGCTGTTTCATTCTGTTCTTTTTTAAATGCTTTGTCTTTATGTAAAGCACGTTGAGTTGCCTCTTGGTATGAAATGTGCTTTATAAATAAAAATGCCTTGTCTCAATGTGTTAGCTCAGTTTGTTAGCTAATGTTAGCTCAGTTTGTTAGCTAATGTTAGCTCAGTTTGTTAGCTAATGTTAGCTCAGTTTGTTAGCTAATGTTAGCTCAGTTTGTTAGCTCAGTTTGTTAGCTAATGTTAGCTCAGTTTGTTAGCTAATGTTAGCTCAGTTTGTTAGCTAATGTTAGCTCAGTTTGTTAGCTCAGTTTGTTAGCTAATGTTAGCTCAGTTTGTTAGCTAATGTTAGCTCAGTTTGTTAGCTAATGTTAGCTCAGTTTGTTAGCTCAGTTTGTTAGCTAATGTTAGCTCAGTTTGTTAGCTCAGTTTGTTAGCTAATGTTAGCTCAGTTTGTTAGCTAATGTTAGCTCAGTTTATTAGCTAATGTTAGCTCAGTTTGTTAGCTGCTGTTAGCTCAGTTTGTTAGCTAATGTTAGCTCACTTTGTTAGGTAATGTTAGCTCACTTTGTTAGGTAATGTTAGCTCAGTTTGTTAGCTAATGTTAGCTCAGTTTGTTAGTTAATGTTAGCTCAGTTTGTTAGCTAATGTTAGCTCACTTTGTTAGGTAATGTTAGCTCACTTTGTTAGCTAATGTTAGCTCACTTTGTTAGCTAATGTTAGCTCAGTTTGTTAGGTAATGTTTGCTCAGTTTGTTAGCTAATGTTAGCTCAGTTTTTTAGCTAATGTTAGCTCCTTTTGTTAGCTAATGTTAGCTCCTTTTGTTAGCTAATGTTAGCTCAGTTTGTTAGCTAATGTTTGCTCAGTTTGTTAGCTCAGTTTGTTAGCTAATGTTAGCTCAGTTTGTTAGCTAATGTTAGCTCAGTTTGTTAGCTAATGTTTGCTCAGTTTGTTAGCTAATGTTAGCTCAGTTTGTTAGCTAATGGTAGCTCAGTTTGTTAGCTAATGTTAGCTCAGTTTGTTAGCTCAGTTTGTTAGCTGCTGTTAGCTCAGTTTGTTAGCTCAGTTTGTTAGCTAATGTTAGCTCAGTTTGTTAGCTCAGTTTGTTAGCTAATGTTAGCTCAGTTTGTTAGCTGCTGTTAGCTCAGTTTGTTAGCTCAGTTTGTTAGCTAACAAACAAACTGACTCAACAAAAGTTCAGGGAAAGACTAAAAGTCTTTCTGTAATAAATCACACGAGCAGTGTGGAACTAGCCGATGAGTTAAAAAAGGTAATTGATCTGAGTGCCAGATGTGTCACTGCCTGTCATATGCCTGTACTGGAAGTTAGGTTGCACTTAATTGTTTTAATATATATAATATACATCTTTTTTTCTTGTACTTTTTTCTTTGTTCTTGCTTTTAACTGTGTGTTTTAACTTTTTAAAATGTGTTTGTTTTTTATGCTGTTTCATTCTGTTCTTTTTTAAATGCTTTGTCTTTATGTAAAGCACGTTGAGTTGCCTCTTGGTATGAAATGTGCTATATAAATAAAAATGCCTTGTCTCAATGTGTTAGCTCAGTTTGTTAGCTAATGTTAGCTCAGTTTGTTAGCTAATGTTAGCTCAGTTTGTTAGCTAATGTTAGCTCAGTTTGTTAGTTAATGTTAGCTCAGTTTGTTAGCTAATGTTAGCTCAGTTTGTTAGCTAATGTTAGCTCAGTTTGTTAGTTAATGTTAGCTCAGTTTGTTAGCTAATGTTAGCTCACTTTGTTAGGTAATGTTAGCTCAGTTTGTTAGCTAATGTTAGCTCAGTTTGTTAGTTAATGTTAGCTCAGTTTGTTAGCTAATGTTAGCTCACTTTGTTAGGTAATGTTAGCTCACTTTGTTAGCTAATGTTAGCTCAGTTTGTTAGCTAATGTTAGCTCAGTTTGTTAGTTAATGTTAGCTCAGTTTGTTAGCTAATGTTAGCTCAGTTTGTTAGCTCAGTTTGTTAGCTAATGTTAGCTCAGTTTGTTAGCTCAGTTTGTTAGCTAATGTTAGCTCAGTTTGTTAGCTAATGTTAGCTCAGTTTGTTAGCTAATGTTAGCTCAGTTTGTTAGCTAATGTTAGCTCAGTTTGTTAGCTCAGTTTGTTAGCTAATGTTAGCTCAGTTTGTTAGCTCAGTTTGTTAGCTAATGTTAGCTCAGTTTGTTAGCTAATGTTAGCTCAGTTTGTTAGCTAATGTTAGCTCAGTTTGTTAGCTGCTGTTAGCTCAGTTTGTTAGCTAATGTTAGCTCACTTTGTTAGGTAATGTTAGCTCAGTTTGTTAGCTAATGTTAGCTCAGTTTGTTAGTTAATGTTAGCTCAGTTTGTTAGCTAATGTTAGCTCACTTTGTTAGGTAATGTTAGCTCACTTTGTTAGCTAATGTTAGCTCACTTTGTTAGCTAATGTTAGCTCAGTTTGTTAGGTAATGTTAGCTCAGTTTTTTAGCTAATGTTAGCTCCTTTTGTTAGCTAATGTTAGCTCAGTTTGTTAGTTAATGTTAGCTCAGTTTGTTAGCTAATGTTAGCTCACTTTGTTAGGTAATGTTAGCTCACTTTGTTAGCTAATGTTAGCTCAGTTTGTTAGCTCAGTTTGTTAGCTGCTGTTAGCTCAGGGGGGAATGCTGACGTGGAGCAGAGCAGAGTGTCGTGGCAGAAAAGAACTCAGGTTTCAGTTTGTTGGACCACAGCGCCCCCAAGTGGACCCAACCGGTACTACAGCAGCCAGCGGACACCATGCTCACCTGTCCTGTACAGCCCTCTGACAGGTGAGCTGGTTGTCATGGTACCTGTCAGTGGGCGGGTCACAGTCATCAGAGGAGAGATGACGCTGTTTGCAGTGTTGATAAAGTTTTACAGCTGTTCCATGAGTCACGTGAGAAGAACAAAGATATAATGTCATTCTAATGTGTGAATATAAAATCTAAATCACACAGTCATCTAAAGCACCTGAAGAACAAGAACAACCAGAACACCTGATTCATCCTGGAGACCATGACTGACAGGTGAGGAGCTGTCTGTTTGACAGTGACACCAGTGGCGGCACAAAAATCCAATGAAAAATAATAATAATATGAAATCATTCATATTTCCAACATGTGTGTGTTTAAATAATGTTCTACATCCATTAATATGTGTAAAATATGATCTAAGATCCACTGCGCAGCAACATGCTGTCCCTTGTGCGCATGTCTCAGCAGCTCTGGAGAAATCGCCCCGAGGAGGCGGGTCTATGAAGCAGGTAAACCAATCACTGATTTAAGGTGTGAACAATGATGTACGTAACGGTACTCCTCCAAGACCCAACCCTCACTACGGTACCATCACTCCTTCAGCATCCGTCTGAGAGGAGAACTCTGCCGGACAAACTCCGTGTGAAAGAGCTGGACCCAGATCAACCTGACCATGATATCAGACAGCAAGCTAGAAGCTAATGTTACTGTATATGGGAGGTTTGAGGTCAACCACGTGACATACGTTTCTATATTATACATCCTTTATACAGTGTAAGAGTTCATAGAAACATTTATTCATCTGGATCATTTCATGTTGTTGGATATTGTTCTGCCTGTTAGCCGCTCCGGAGAGGGAAATGCTAACCGCGGGAAAACGGCAGCTGCCAAGAGTATGGACATGAGCGGACAGGTGGAGCCGCACGGGGGCGCCCTCCCACCCACAATGAAACCCCCAGATATGATGGCAAAGCTGACTGGGAAGCTTTTCATGCACAATTTGAACTGTTAGCTCAAGCTGGCAGGTGGTCCACTGAAGAGGAAGCACTGCAGCTAGCAGTGTGCCTTACCGGGGATGCTTTGTCCAGCCTGCTGTTATTAAGCCCTGACGATAGGAGTGACTATGATGCATTAGTCGGAGCTCTAAACAGACGGTTTGGACTGTGCTCAGCAGCCAGCCTGCTACGATCTGAGCTGTGCAGCCGCCAACGATGTTGAAGGACCGGTTCGCCGCACCTGTGCTCACATGCCTCCTGCCATCCAGAGCGAGTTAGCCCGAGACCGTTTCCTCCAGGCCTCGCTGCCAGCCGACCTGCGTATCCAGACACTGTTGGCTCATCCCAGGTCTCTACAACAGGCTTTGGAGCTAGCTATAGAAAGAGAAATGCTGTGTGCAGGCACACTCGAAACATGGTGAGAGCTGCAAGTGTGGCTGACTCGAATGCAACAGAACCAGCCTGGATGGACGAATGGACTCAGTTAGTGCAGGCTGCCACGCTGAGTGAGGAACAGAGGGGGAGGCCACGTTCAAGGCTCTGCTGGATGTGGACAGCCTGGCCACCTAGTCCGACACTGCCCCCGCACACCCCAGAATCAGGGAAACGCATCGGGGACCGCATGGTCGGGATGATGCGGACCCCTAAACCTGTGTCCCGACCTCTTCCGACAGTGCAACGCTCCAACACCAAGCGGGGGCAGAGCGACCAGCAGAGGAGCTTGATGGACAGCTGGAACGGCTTGTGGTACTGGGCCCAACCTGGACTGGAGACTGCTGGTACGCGTCAGCGACTACCGGAGAAACACGCTGCTCTGCACTGGTGGACACGGGTTCCTCAGCCACCCTGGTGAAACCCATTGTGCTGAGCGCTGGGATCTCAGTTTCCCCCACCGTAGTGAAACTGCAGACTGTCACCGGAGAACGAGCTCCAATGGTGGGGGAAGCATTAGTGACTCTGGGGTTGGGGAAACAGTCGGCTCGCTGCCCGGTGTGGGTCGCGAACCTGGAGGACTGTCTTCTGGGACTGGATGTTGTTGAGGCATTGATGTCCAAGCGGCCGTACACTGTCACAGTTCCAGCAGCTGAGACAACAAACAACATGGCCGTCTGCTGCACCTCCCCCAGTGAACCACCCTCCACCCTGGCCACCGCTGCTTCACACACACATCCACCTTCTCTCTCACCAGCAGATGGGTGTGAGAGAGTCTTGGCCGTGAGGGAGGTTGGGCAGAAAACCTGTGATGGACTGAGCCGCAGCGAACGGAGTCTGCTGTGGCAGCTGCTGCTCCAGTTCAAGGAGTGTTTCTCGTTGTCTGAGGAGGATGTGGGCCGGACAGACCTGATCCAGCACGACATCGATACTGGAGACGCACAGCCCATCAGGATGAGACCTCGACGCCTCCCCCTAGCCAAGCAGGCCGCGGCGGACAAAGCCCTCCGAGAGATGCAGCAGGCCGGACTCATCGAGCCTTCCACAAGCTCCTGGGCCTCCCCAGTCGTCATGGTCCCCAAAAAGCTGAAAGAGGATTGTTGTGGACAAAACTCCCTAAAAACTTGATGAGATAACAACACGGAGACAGCTGCTGGAGAATCCCAATCAACCTTTACTTCACATCTTCACAACCTTTTCTGAGCATTCTTACATCACTGTTACATCGTCAGGTCACCAGATATGGACCCAAACATCCTGAACTTTCTTCTAATCACGTAGTCCGTGTTCTGAGCGTCATGTGAATGTAGTGCTGTCTGTGTGTTTCCCATGAGTGTGTATGGTGTGTGTGTGTGCTCCACTTCTCCCTCATCTGGTCAAGGCCGACCATAAAAGCTATAGATATGTAGTGTTCTGAGTCATACATAGATACTTTGAAATGGAATATGATAAAAGCAAACACACAGACACACAGAACACACAAACACACAGACACACAGATGACACGGCTAGGAAACATACTGCCAGTATTAAATGTTCCTGTGCCACCAGATAACATTCAGTCCGTCTGTTTTCAGGTCGGCCTTGACCAGATTAGGGAGAAGTCGAGCGCACACACACACCATACACACTCATGGGCATGGACAAATGAAAAACCCAGGAGAACACGTGTGATGCTGTAAATGATGTGTCAGTAGACGCATGCACACTGACTGTCGTCCTTGCAGGTGTGGAGGCATGAGGATAGACCAGAGTTTGGCCTTAATTGAGGCTCCAGAGTATTTCCCAAATGTAAATGTGAAACAGCTCAGCAGTGATTCATCCATCTCATCTGTACAATCTCTAAAACATGTTCTCTGTGGAAGGACTGCGTAAGGTATTTACAGTCTTCATTAGGATCAGTCCTTTCCTTGCGTTGGACAAACAATATGTGGACCATGAAAATGAGATGTTTTTTTCTCATCTTGGTAAGAGTGCTCTCAACAATGTCTTAGCTTGTCTTATCTTTCTGTGTGATGATGCTCACTGAGATATGAAGGTCTGAACTTTGTGCTAAATGGGAGCTCTTTGGTGATGGTAGTGAAAGATGATGTGCTACTTTTATTAGTGATACTTTACTCAGTTTGTGTGTTTATTGGTTTGGATCTCCTGTCATCCTCATGACAAAAATATTACTGACATCTTGACTCTCATGTTTAGTAACCTGCAGCTGTTTTGTGTCTCGTTCTCTCCATCAGATGTCTGTGAACTGGAAGTCGACACAAACTCAGTGAACAGAGAGATCAGACTGTCTGACAACAACAGGAAGGTGACATGTATCTATCAGTCATATCCTGATCATCCACACAGATTTGACTGGCCTCAGCTGCTGTGTACAAATGCTCTGAAAGGTCGTCATTACTGGGAGGTCGAGTGGAGAGGAACAGCTCAAATAGCGGTGACTTACAGAGGAATCAGAAGGAGAGGAGACGCTGACGACTGTTTGTTTGGAAGGAGTGATCAGTCCTGGAGTCTGATCTGCTCTGATGGTGGAGACATCCATCTCCTCCTTCTCCTCCTCGGTCTCTGACAGAGTAGCAGTGTATGTGGACTGTCCTGCTGGCACTCTGTCCTTCTACAGCAGGGCTGCCCAATTTGGGGCCCGCGGGCCAACTTTTATTTTTGGCCCGCTGCCCATGCTCGAATTGTTGATACTTTGAACTGTTATTATGTGCCAGCAGTCGGAATATCTCTTTGGATATTTCTTTATTGTTGCACTTCTTCTCCTGACCACAAATTAACATTGTATTACATTGGGCTTAAGGTGGCGCTGTTGAGCTCCCGTCAGCTCAAATCCGACCGGCCGTGACCACAGAGTGAGAAGATGCTGTGATGGAGCGTGGGAGGCAGTGGCACTGTGATAAGAGGAAGGTTAAAAAACTTGGGAACATGAGTCCTTTTTCACAGAGACTGATTCCGTGGCAGTATGTTTGATCTGTAAGCAGAGAGTCTGTGTTTTAAAAGAATACAATCTTCGTCATTCCCATCAGTTCTCAAAATACACCGGAGAGGAGAGAAAGGTGAAGGCTGGAGCCCTGTTAGCAAAGCTAACTTCCCAACAAGCCCTCAGCTGAACAGGAGAATGCCACTCGGGCAAGTTATCGGATTTGCTCCCTCATTGTCCGAAGCGGACGACCTTTCGCGGTGGGTGATTTTGTGAAACAATGTCTGACAGTTGCTGCTGACACCGTGTGCCCAAATCAGACGCATTAGTTTGTCACGGAACACGGTCACCCGCCGTGTTGAGGATATGGCCGAAGACATTCGGGGCCAAATTGTCCAGAGAGCAGGTCGATTTTCTGCCTTCTCCATCGCATGTGACGAAAGCACCGATACAACCCTTTTCTGTACCTGTGGATGCAGTCAGTGAGGAGCTTCACATGGAACTTCTGGAACTTCAGGCTGATTCAGACCTCCATAGCAAGTTCAGAGAGCTTACCTTACAGGACTTTTACAGACGTGTTCCTGCACACAGGTGTGCCAAGATCCGCAAACATGCACAGGTGATGCTGTCCCTCTTTGGAAACACATACGTCTGTGAGCAGGCTTTCAGCCTGTTGAATCTCAATAAGTGTAAACTGAGAAATGCACTGTCTGACTCTCACCTACATGACATTCTCACTTTGTCAGTGAGTCAGCTGGAGCCTGATGTTGAGAGACTTTTAAAAACCAAGGGCAGGCTTCATGTCTCCCTCTGACAGGCCTTCTGCATGTTACTGAGGATTACATGCCTAAAAATGACTGTTGAAGGCAGTGATGAATGGAGCATTTTTGTACCACGTGTCTGCTGATAGTATTGTTGCACTTTTTTTTGCATGTTCTGCTCTGTATGGTTAATGTTAATACAGTCCAGTGATCATAAGAAAACAAATTAAAGCTGTTGCACAGTTATATTACTATAACTTAAAAATGACTGTTGAAGGCAGTGATGAATGGAGCATTTTTGCAGCACATGTCTTTCTATGAAAAAAGTATTCCTGTTTCTTTCAAGCACAGAAGAATGTATAGGGCAGGCCTAGGGCTAAAATGTCTGTCACTTTGGAGCATGTTCTGCTCTGTATGCTGCATATGTTAATACAGTCCAGTGATTTATACGAGAAAATATATAAAGCTGTTGTACAATCATATTTCTATTACTTTAAAAATGACTGTTGAAGGCAGTGGAGAGTATAATATGTTGGTCTCATAGAGGCATGTTGTTGAAGGCACAGGCCTGTATTATTATTTTTCTGCTTTCAATAAACAGCAGTGTTGATTTTCCAAATTACTTTGTATGACTGTTTATTTTGCACAGTTATATCATAGGCATATTTAATGTATTTTCCACCCCGAGCCATTTTTGGCCGTCCACTGAGAAGAATCTGGGCACCCCTGTTCTACAGAGTCTCCTCTGACACACTGATCCACCTCCACACCTTCAACACCTCATTCACTGAACCTCTTTGTCCTGGTTTGGGTTCATGTCACCTGGATCCTCAGTGTATCTGTGTCCTCTGGAGGTTTGAGTCTCTCCTGTGTACAGAAACACTGCTGACTGAAGATCAGCTGCTGAAATCAAAGTTCACTCCATCACTCACACTGTGAAGCAGATCTGTCTCCGACTCAAACACAAAACATTTGTGTGATTTCAGTTTAACACTTAATGACAAAAAAGAATGAACTCATCTATTTTCATGAACTAGTATTTTGTATTTTGATTCATACTGTCACATCTTTGAAGTTTGGAAACAATATTAAACCAAACACGAAGCCAGTTTGAACTTTTCTGGATCATTCCTGTTTATTTATCAGTACCACGAGTAAAGATTCACCCAGCTCCAGATGTTCTGTTCATGTCTTTACATTGACTTTGTCTGACATCTGCTCGGGTGACAAATGTTCTTCCCTTTCCATGTGAACACACCATGAAGAGTTCACCATATGTTCTAATGTTTGTAAATGCTTTGAATCAGATCGAGACTTTTTATCTTCAACAGTTCATTTCATCACTTTCATACTTTCTCTCTTTAGTTTCCAAGACTTTGGACATCATCAGCTTTTAGCCTGCATGAGGTGTTGGGCTGGTTCAGGTGCTGTTGTGGAGGTTAGTGTCACAGTCACACATTGACACTCAGGTGGAGGACAGCATACACAGTTACACAGCTGACAGACGAACGTTTTCTGGACCAGGAAAGTGACATGTTGGAAGATAAAAAGGTTTTCTAATGAAACTTAAAGACATGTCAGTCACATGTGGACTCTTTAGCTTCCTCACAAACATGGCTTCACAAAAAGAAGATTTTCTAATCATTAAGAAGTTTGTACAGGACAGAAATGTTCAAGTTGAAAATGTGTTTCCTGATTTGAAGCTTCTTCTCTAAGAAGTCATGGTGGTTTGGTGGAGAAACCAGGAAGCTCATGCCGACCGTACAGTAGACAAACTTAGAAGACTAAAGTCTGTTGGTCGTTGACACGTCATTGAACGTCACTATTTGCACGAGCGGAGACTAAAAACTTGTGATAATATTAAACATGTTTGATTTGAAATACTGTCACAGTGTCACAGTCTTTTGTTTTCCTGGTGCACATGAACGCAGCACACACCTGAGTTTTTGTTTTCTCTGCAGAGCTCCAGGTAAAAACTCTCTGCTGCCGTCTGCTGGTCATTTGATCAAACAGCAAACAAACACACAAAACTGGTGAAAAGTTTTTATTTCACAAACTGAAGCTGCTCAGAGAGATGGAGCTGACGTCATCGTTTCATACGGAGGTCAAAACACTGTAAGAAACCCAAAGGCATTGTGGGAGTCCAGACAGAGTCCTCAGTGGTCTCCTCAGCCGTCTCCTCGGCGGTCTCCTCGGTCATCTCCTCAGCCGTCTCCTCAGCCGTCTACACAGTGGTCTCCTCAGCGGTCTCCTCAGTCGTCTCCTCAGCCGTCTCCTCAGCCGTCTACACAGTGGTCTCCTCAGTGGTCTCCTCAGTCGTCTCCTCAGCCGTCTCCTCGGTCGTCTCCTCGGCCGTCTCCTCAGTGGTCTCCTCAGTGGTCTCCTCAGCCGTCTCCTCAGTGGTCTCCTCAGCAGTCTCCTCAGCCGTCTCCTCAGTGGTCTCCTCAGCCGTCTCCTCAGTGGTCTCCTCAGTCGTCTCCTCAGTCGTCTCCTCAGCGGTCTCCTCAGCCGTCTCCTCAGCCGTCTCCTCAGCCGTCTACACAGTGGTCTCCTCAGTGGTCTCCTCAGTCGTCTCCTCAGCCGTCTCCTCGGTCGTCTCCTCGGCCGTCTCCTCAGTGGTCTCCTCAGTGGTCTCCTCAGCCGTCTCCTCAGTGGTCTCCTCAGCAGTCTCCTCAGCCGTCTCCTCAGCCGTCTCCTCAGTGGTCTCCTCAGTCGTCTCCTCAGTCGTCTCCTCAGCGGTCTCCTCAGCCGTCTCCTCGGCCGTCTCCTCGGCCGTCTCCTCAGCGGTCTCCTCAGTGGTCTCCTCAGTTGTCTCCTCATTCGTCTCCTCAGCGGTCTCCTCAGTGGTCTCCTCAGAGGTCTCCTCAGTGGTCTCCTCAGCCGTCTCCTCAGTGGTCTCCTCAGTGGTCTCCTCAGTCGTCTCCTCCACACAGACTGAGCAGAGCCTTCTCCTTTAGTGTGCTCCTGAATAACACACACAGATAAGCAGTATAATAACAGTCATATCTAAATATTCACATCAGTTATTGAAGGAAAAACAAGTCAAGCTCCTGAATTTAAAGTGATTCACTTCAGTAAAAGTCCTCTGCAAGTGTTTCCATGAAGACTATCTCTGTAACAGATGTGGTGCAGCATGTACAGATATAAATACAGAGATTCATTCTGCTGTTCATCTCTCATTAATCCAACCTTTTCATTTGAATTGATTTGATGTTAAATTGTATTCTTCTGTGTGACAAAGTGAAATCAGTGATTATAAATAGAGTACAATAGAAATGAAGTTTTCTATCTGTTCCAAACTAAAAGTGTTCAAATGAAAAACAACCTGATGTCTTTTGTTCTTGTGCTCTGAACTCTAACAGGCAGGAATATAAACTGTAATAAAGACAGACACATTTCAAAAGGTTAGAGAGTCAATACCTGCACACTGTAAAAGAAGGACATTTGAATATTTATAAGCAGCTTCATAAATGAATATGAACATATTATGAACACATTCTGAAATCAGACAATATACAAACTATTCAAATCAATCAAATCATATCTTGGATTATCACTGATGTTTTGTCTTTATGAAGAGGATCATCTTTGATCAGCTTTTCTTTTTTTATTCTGTTATTTCAATTGAAATCTAAAAGTATGTCAGTATAAAAATGAACTTAAAGCAGTAAAAAGAGTGTTGTATCATGTATGAAACCATCAGGTGTAGGAAGCTGTATGTACTGTCTGATTGAACCACCAGGGGGAGAGTTGTTTTTCTCTGTCTCCACTGATGACAGGTGAGCATCAGGCGTGATGAAATGATGAAAATGTAAGTTTACTTTTGAACCTTTGTGATAAATGTGAACATCAGCCAAAAGGAAAGATTGACTTGTTTGTCTCTGATGGATCCACATCAGGAACACTGTATTCAATGACTGTGACTCATGCATGAATGTAAAAGCAGGATTTGAATGTTGGACTTATTGAGGTTAAAGTTGAAAATAAACTCAGAGTTTGAAGATGTTTGTGTTTGAGTCGACTGAAGCTGCTGAGATCTGTCGTTGATCTTTGGTTCATCAGACGGTCAGTTAGCACCTTCTAGTGGACAGGTAGTAGAACTACATCATGTGATCATGTGATTTCTCTGACACTCACCTGGTTTCTGCCACAGGTTGGACTGGTTTTGACGTCACTCTGATGTTGTTTTTTAGACTTGGACTCTGAAGTTCTGAGGGTGTGACGGCGTCCTCAGATCAGATGCACACAGACACCAGGACTGACGAGGAAGAAATGAGCAGCTTCTTCTCTCCCAGTGTTTCCTCCACACCGGAAGGTGGAAAGTGTCTGTAAGTGGACCTGAAGTGAGTTCAGCAGGTGAGAATCCTACCAGAGAAATGTGTCAATGTTTGATCATCAGGATCACTTTGATCACATTGTGCTGTGTCACTGTTTAACTGGACAGGACAAATGTTTCTTCATGCTGATTGGTTGATTCAGAATATCTATTATTGATATGTTGTTGAATTTCTCTCTGAGTTAAAGAACAATGATTTTAGAAAGACTTACATGTCATAGTGTTGCTGTTTCTCCAGTAGAGTCAGCAGCAGTTTGATTGTAACCTGAGCTCACATGATCAGTGAAAAATGTGTCTGGACTGGTCCGACAGCTCGGATCAACTTGGCTCAGGTTGATTTTGAACTGTTCATACTCTGAACTTAAAGGTGCAGTGTGTCAGATTTGGGGCCTTTATTTTCAGAATAAGGCAGACATGGAATATAATATTCATAACTCTGTTTTCATGCATTTATAATCACCTGAAAATAAGAATCTTTTTGTTTTTGTTACTTAAAAATTCTTATTTATATTTAAAATATAAATATAATATAATAATATATTTTATAATTTATATCTACAGTAGGAGCGGGTCCTCTTTCATGGAGGCCGTCATATTGAAACACTGTGTTTCTACAGACTAAACTAAATACTGACTCTAGACAGGACCTTTTGAAGGGTGGTTTCTCCTTTACACTGAGAAGGTGAGGGTGACGTGAGGAGATTGCAATGCAGCGATTACACCACTAGATGCACCAAAATTTTACACACTGGACCTTTAAGTGCATGGATGAAGTGTTGAGTGCTCAAATACAGAAACCTTCCAACACTGAGACTGAGCTGGTTTCACTGAAGACCCTTTAACACAGTCCAGGTCTCAACTGTCCCAGAGGCTTCAAAGTCCTTTCAGATGGACCAGAACCAGCCCAGAGTGTCAGTGGACTCAGTGTTTGTTTAGGACCCCTCAGATGGATTCTTGATTTCCTGTAAAGGAAGTTTGTTGCCACAGTCTGTCCACAGCCTCACATAAATACATAGATACATTAAACAGCACAACATGAGCACAAACAGAGACAGCACATTTGTACAAACATCACATACACAGAGCACCAACACACGACACTTCCTGAGCTGTTTTGTTGAGTCATGCTGTATCAGAGGGACTAAACTCCTGACATAACGTGTCTGCTTCCAGATCAGGGATCTGAATCTGAGACCGGATGGGTGCAATGTGAAGGACGGGTTGAGGGGGTGCCTGGGCTCATGTGCTGTACCGTGTGCTCTTGGCTTTGCTGTGGAGGTCTGAGAGGTTGGAGGTGGACAGACCAATAATGTTGGAGGCGTTGTGCGTGATGAGTTGAACACGTTGAAGAAACGGGGAACAATAGAGGACAATGTGTTGGATTCTACTTTTATAGAGCAGCAACAGAAGCTGCTTTGAGTTTGTGGATGGCAGAGAGTCTTTGTTGGCAGCGTTTATGGATGTCAGTGGTGTGTTGTTCAAAGTTCACTTTATTGTCCAAAGTATGTGAAGCACTCCACCACCTCTACAGTTTAGTGATGCAGGTGGGGTTGTGGGTGGAGTCGTGAGCTGTGCTGCGAGTGTTGAAGTGTTGATTATCAGTTATCGTACAAACACTTTGAGGTAGTCAGAATGAAGGTTGAGCTTCAGAAAACCAACAGAACAGAATCATTTCAAATTCACTGATAGCAGGCTAAGCTAACGTTAGCGGTCTCGTCTGACGTCAGATGAGTCTGCGGCGAAACTTTCCGAAAGTTTCCGCAAATAATCCGCACACACAGCCTCTGCTGCTTCACTCCCATTGGATCTGATGGGACCGCTCGTGACACTTCACGGAGCGGGAAAAGTTAGCAAGTTAGCCACAGGAAGTACACCTACTTCAGTACCGCTTCTTTGCAGGTTTTCAAAATAAAAGCGGCCAAACTTTTTTTTTTTTTCAGGCACATTTCTGATGTAAATATCGAAATCCCACAAAGTAAAAGTATTTCTTATTTTACATGATGTATTGTAAAATATCTACAGACAGCTGTCATCATGTTGTAACGGATCTGTCACTGTTACTTTGTGGAACTGTCACGTGTTCAAACGGTTTGTTTCCTCTGTTTAGTTTCACTTTCAGTGAACGTTGTGTCGCAGCTGATTCTCGTGAATCTAGAGTCAGTTAGAGGATCCGGGTTAAAGATCCGGGTTAATCGTGATTCATACACCACTACTGTGAGTGTTTCTGAGGATTTACTGTGTTTGTTGTTGCAGAGTTACAAAATATTTACAGACAAAAAACATGTTAAAGGAGTAAATGTGTCCCAGCACAAAGTCGAGTTGTACTGGAGGAAGTATTCAGGTCATTACCTGCAGTAAAAGTACTAATAGCACACTGTAAAAATCAGTCACATGTCTCCTGTGACTGTTCAACTGTCATAGACGTGAAAATGTTGAGAAATCAGAGAAATCAGTCAACAGAGTGACTTTGTAGTAAGAAAGTCGCAGTGCATGCTGGGAGTCTGCTGGCCTCACAATGTAAACTAACAAAACTCCAGTTTATTGTCTAATATGTAGTTTAACATGAATTCAAAGTGTCAGCCTGCAGAAAAAAATCTGATTTGAGTCTCTTTAGAATGACAAAATGTACATTTAAGAAAAGGACTGTTTCACTTTGTTTGATACAAGCAGATAATAACTTTAGAAAACTGTGTTACCATGGTAACTGTCACAAAGTGACCTCCTTTCTTGAACCAGACTGACTTCAAATGAAATGTGGTGAACTTCTCCTCCAGGTCAACATGTGTTTTATCTTTATATGCAGCCATTAAACAGCCACTTTATCACGACTTCTTTCAGGTAACACATCTGATGAATGATTAACACTCATGAGTCTCTCTGGGTGTTTCTGTTCAAAGGTTCATTCACTCTGAACGTTGTGTCGCAGTTAGTTTTCTCCATGTGAACCTCCAGCTGAAGGTAAGGAACAAGTTTTTAATGTGTGCCTCGTTAACAAGCTGTTGTTAGCTTAGTTACACTGGAAACAGCAAAAATGTGCCGCTCCATTCTTCATTTGTCCAAAGTCACAACTCTGAGTTTAACTGTGAACTCGGGACGAAGGAGCTCAAACACCGATATCCGCCATTTAGTGTGTGTAAACGGTGGAATAAGAGTAGAAGTAGAGTCAGTTGATGCTCAGGAGTTGAACACAGAGTCTTTATTAATGTGTAGCTCCACTTACTGATGACTGAAGCAGCTTTTACTGCCTGAATCAGCCTGTGGAGGAGGCGGAGACGAGCCGGACTTACCGACTTTGTCAGCGACTCTTTTTGTTTTTAAAGTGACTAATGTAGCGACTTTTTCTGTTGTCATGGAGACTTTTGGAGACTGACGTGAAAGCACGTATCGGGTGCTGCCGCGGACACCTCCTCCGCCCCAAAGCACTCACAGGCGGCCCGGTCCTCGCGCAGCTGCAGTCAGAGCGGGAGATGTTCACCCCTCCGCGTGCAGACTGCAAATGGCGCATGCGCGAAGCCGCCGCTGGCTGATCCCGCCCTGGCTCAGGTAGTGTTGGGAAGTTCGAGTCTTTTTACTGACTCTGATCACTGACTCTCAGACATAGTGTTGGGAAGTTCGAGTCTTTTTACTGACTCTGATCACTGACTCTCAGACGTAGTGTTGGGAAGTTCGAGTCTTTTTACTGACTCTGATCACTGACTCTCAGACATAGTGTTGGGAAGTTCGAGTCTTTTTACTGACTCTGATCACTGACTCTCAGACGTAGTGTTGGGAAGTTCGAGTCTTTTTACTGACTCTGATCACTGACTCTCAGATGTAGTGTTGGGAAGTTCGAGTCTTTTTACTGACTCTGATCACTGACTCTCAGACGTAGTGTTGAAGTTCGAGTCTTTTTACTGACTCTGATCACTGACTCTCAGATGTAGTGTTGGGAAGTTCGAGTCTTTTTACTGACTCTGATCACTGACTCTCAGACGTAGTGTTGGGAAGTTCGAGTGTTTTTACTGACTCTGATCACTGACTCTCAGACGGTAGCTTTGGGAAGTTCAAGTCTTTTTACTGACTCTGATCACTGACTCTCAGACGTAGTGTTGGGAAGTTCGAGTCTTTTTACTGACTCTGTTCACTGACTCTCAGACGGTAGCTTTGGGAAGTTCAAGTCTTTTTACTGACTCTGATCACTGACTCTCAGACGTAGTGTTGGGAAGTTCGAGTGTTTTTACTGACTCTGATCACTGACTCTCAGACAGTAGTGTTGGGAATTTCGAGTCTTTTACTGACTCTGATCACTGACTCTCAGATGTAGTGTTGGGAAGCTCGAGTCTTTTTACTGACTCTAATCACTGACTCTCAGACGTAGCTTTGGGAAGTTCAAGTCTTTTTACTGACTCTGATCACTGACTCTCAGACGTAGTGTTGGGAAGTTCGAGTCTTTTTACTGACTCTGATCACTGACTCTCAGACAGTAAATTGAACTCATCTTTTTTTGAGTCATTTCGTTCATGTTAACTCGTGCGGCGCTGTAGCCTTCTGAGGCTGATGTAAACGTGACAAATGAACGAGCCACTAAATGCGTCTTTCTCTCTGGAGAACAGCGGTTTGTGTCGGTGAATGGTCTGTCATTATATTGACGATACAGGACTGATGTGGAGACAGCAGGAAGGAGCTTTCAGAGCACGAGGACCAGTTTAAAGTTTGAATCCATAAATATGTAAGTGTGTCACTAAATGATGTCTCAGTGTTTGTGTCCCATCTGTCCTCTGTCCTCCAGTATCTGGACCAACAATGACAAGAAGTCATGTCTGACGTATTTTCAGCTATTCTTCATCATGTTTGACACTCAGTCATTTCCTGGACTTTGACTTGTAACAGAGTATTTGTACAGTGTACTATGAGTACTTTTCCTCAGCTCAGTGCTGTGAACACTTCTTCCACCTCTGCAGTCTTTCCTGTTAATGATTCACTTTTTAATGAAGGACAAACTCTACCTGATGAATTTGATCCTACATGTTGTCTGATTTTATATTCATACCTGGAGGCACAATAAAGCAGTCTGATGATATGTCTGATTGTTCACAGTGTAAACAGAAAAACTGTCCGAACATCATTCAGACTTGGACTTCACCACATGTATCTGACAGCTTTAGTCACGTTTGACAGCAAATATTTGATGGACAAGTCAAATCTGAAGTCATCTTCTATATTCAACTATCCAGCAGTGTATAAAGTGGTTAAAGGAGCTCTTGAAGTGTTCCATGTAAGTCCATGTTGTTGGTAATACTTTGTACTTTAACTTGAGGAACACTTTGAATGCAGGACTTTGACTTTGACAGAGTATTTTCACAGTGTAGTATTAATAGTTCAGAGTACTTGTTGTACCACTGCTTCTCTGATTTGATGTTATTGATGACCTCCGGTACTCAGGCCTGCTGCTTTTCACTGTTCACCTTCTGTGTTTAACAATAAAGTTCAAACTTCTCTGTCCAATAACAAACTATTGATCATGTATTGATTGTAGATTGACAGTGGTGTTTTCTAACTGTTTGTTCAGTCTGAGCACAGAAGCTTCAGTGGACTCTGATAGAAAACAGAGGAAAAGAAAGGATCAGTCAGTGATCATCAACATGGGGCTCAAAGCTTCCTCCACCTGTCTTTACAAATCATGCGGCGCCATCTGGTGGAGCCAAAGTCAACTGCAGGATGTCAGTTGTCTGAACACAGATTCCATTTGAAATGATGAACATCAGAAAACTTTCTTGTCACATTAGTCTTTGTTAATCAGTGGAGGAGCAGCTGATCTTTGTACAGGACAAATGATGACAGGATGATTTGAGTCCATGTGCACATGAATGATTTGTGTTTCCTCTCCAGATCAAAGTGTGTGTGAGCTGATGTGGATGTGAGTTGAGCAGCATGAATCAGTGTGAGGACAGAGAGGAGGGAGTCCCTCCCTCTAAAACCACTCTGTGTGGGGAACATGACAGCCAGACCAAAGCTCAGAGGTGAGATGAGGATCTCTAACTGTCCACGACTCTTCTCCATGTCACAGCTCAGCACTCAAATCACTCCACCATCATTATTCACACTCAAAGCTCTGTGTGTGTTCTGTTGAAGCCCACAACAGACTCTGAGACCAGACTCTGCTGGACCTGAACCTGGACCTGGACCTGGACCTGGACCTAAACCTGGACCTGGACCTGGACCTGAACCCGGACCTGAACCCAGCTGTGTGTCCTTCAAGAGTGACCGGTCAAAAGATGCTTTGATTTATTTTAAACAAAGACTTTCATCAAACAAAAAGTCCAAAAAGTAAGTTATTATTCTTTAATTGTTGATAATAATTAATATTTTATATTTTCATAAGTATTTTATGGAGGAAGATTTTCAGGCCTGGACTGGGACAAAAATTCAGCCCTGGACTTTTTGGTCCAGACTGGCCCACCACAGTCTGCGTGCAGATACTGTGCCAACTCGCCCCGTTGATGTACTGTACATATAGTCACACAAGCCCTTAATAACACTACTATACTGAATAATATCCCTTTATATTCTGGAGCCTTGAATAGAATAAATGATGACTACACAGTGTGTTGCTCACTTGCTCTTAAGAAGGATACTGGAGAAAGGATTTAAGATTCAAGAGTGTTGTTTATTTAACTCACTCATATGTGGTGGAACTGATCATGGCATTGGCAGGCTGTTTTATTGTAGGCTAACAGTAGTTAATCAGTGTTTTTTTAGTTTTAACTGTATAATATGAAACGGGTCGTTGTCCCCTTGTCTCTTATTTGATGTAATTTAATCTGAAAATTTCCATAAATAAAGTGTTAAAAAAAAAAGAAAAAAGAAAGGACAATAAACCATAAACACTGACTGAAAAAATGTATAAAGCATATTTGAACAAATTGGACTGTGTATTGATACTTAAAACACTTTAACTCTGGTGACCTGATTTGGGGGATGTAATTATAGGTCAAAAATTGTGAAAATAGCAGATCTACATGCTCAAACAACACCACATTGCAACATGTGAGTTTTAAGCTTGTAGATCTGCAAATGTATGGCATCCTTTGATAAAAACATAAAGTAGTATTATTTTCCAACACTTTAGATAACTAGATTTAGTTGTAACACACCACACACTATGCAGATGTCAAGTAAAGTTCATAGACAACGGTTCTGAACATTTAATGAGTGTTTATCCACAACATGTTAGCTAGCACACACACCTGCTATCACCACCACCAATCTCCTCCTCCTCCTCCTCCTCCTCCTGTACCACCATGGCAGCGGGAGCCTCACTTTCACTGTCCGCCTGCGACACCTGCTGAGAGGGACCCGCCGCCTCCAACGCAGCCGAAGCCCCGTAGCGGGAGGCCACGCCGCCGCCAGCCCCCGTTGCAGCAAACATGTTTAATATATTTCTGCTCTTAGCAGCATCAGTAGCGAGAGCTTCTCTTTTCTTTTCCCTCAGCTTTTCTGCACCGCCTTTTCGTTTTTCTCCATTTTCGCTTTGTTCTGTGTGTGTTTCTCTTCTCTCTCGTAATGATTGCTCATCATTAAAGGTGATTGGACAGGGGGGGTCTGGAAAATGCGTGGGTGGGACTATGGGCCTCTGGAGCCTACAATAGGGCCACTGGGCCAGGTATTGTTTAGACAGACAAGCCACTGGGCCTCTGTGGGCTGCAGCTGAGCTCTGTGGGCCGGTGCATGTCTCTCTCCCTGGGCTGCAGCAAAAAAAAAAAAAAAAAAAAAAAAAAGGCAGCCACTGCCGGCCCATTATTGACCGGCCCACCGGGAAAACTCCCGGTACTCCCTATGGCCAATCCAGGCCTGAAGATTTTTACTAAACATGAACTTCAATTGTTTTTCTGTCAGGATCCATCAGAGACCAGACTCTGCTGGACCTGGACCTGGACCTGAACCTGGACCTGAACCCAGCTGTGTGTCCTTCAAAAGTGACCGGTCAAAAGATGCTTTGATTTATTTTAAACCAAGACATTTATTCAACAAAAAGTCCAAAAAGTAAGTTATTATTCTTTAATTGTTGATAGTTATTCATATTTTATATTTTCATAAGTATTTTATGGAGGAAGATTTTTACTAAACATGAACTTCCATTGTTTTTCTGTCAGGATCCATCAGAGACCAGACTCTGCTGGACCTGAACCTGGACCTGGACCTGGACCTGAACCTGAACCCAGCTGTGTGTCCTTCAAGAGTGACATGTCAAAGGGTCGCCTCATTAATTTTAAAGATGTCCGACCGTCTGCTGCACAGAGGTCAGCTGTTAATAACATTAAAATCTGACTGATTCATGTTTGAACTGTTATTTATCCAGAGAAGTTTTTTTAAACCTGAATGTTTATTTTCAGCTTCATTCTTCACAAACATTTAGATTCTCACATCTGAAAACTGACCAGTAGAACCAGAAGAACCAGTAGAACCAGAAGAACCAGTAGAACCAGAAGAACCAGTAGAACCAAAAGAACCAGAAGAACCAATAGAAGCAGTAGAAGCAGAAGAACCAGTAGAACCAAAAGAACCAGAAAAACCAGTAGAACCAGAAGAGCCAGTAGAACCGGAAGAACCAGTAGAACCAGTAGAACCAGAAGAACCAGTAGAAGCAAAAGAACCAGAAGAAGCAGTAGAAGCAGTAGAAGCAGTCTTCATCTCTTGACTTCAGTTCAACATTTTCTCCACACACACGTTCTGACTGTTGTCTGATGACTGCATGAGTATAAAACAGTGATTTTATTGAGGCTAACAGATGCTAGCTGCTAACGAAGGCTAACCCTGATTCCACTGAGTTCCTCCATCAAATCAACATTTTCTAGTTTTCAGTCACGTGACAACAGAATAGAAACATGTCAGTGATAACAGCTGGACTGAGATCAGCTGCTCTTCACCATCACAGCGAGTCTGAGGAAACACACAGCTGGTTTCTTATTGATGCTGCTGCTGGTTTCACAAAAGTAAAGTCCAACATCAGGCTGGAGTTCCTCTGTGAAGATGTCTGTCTATGCAGAGAAGGCTGTTATGGATAACTACAGGCTGCAGAAGCTCAAAGAGGAGACAGAGATCAAAACTGTCAACACTTGAACTCAAAGGACCTTTACCTTGTGTTTGTCTCTGTGTGGACAGACATCATGTGAGCTCATTCTTCATGATTCCTCCACAGAGTGGACCAGGAGAGCTCAGAGGTTCCCAGTGGTCAGTCTGCCCAGCAGCATCAAACACACCTGGACTCCATATTTATGGTCTGTACATGGACAACAACTACTTTTACATCTATTCTGTTCACAATCATCTCCATGCTGCACTTTTTAGACCAGTGGATTGTCAGTCTGTCCAACATGGATCTGATGTTTGGTTCCATGATTTGACTTTGATTGTGTCATTCATATAATATTCTGTTCCAGCTGCTGGAGGAGAACATTGTGACTTTTGTGAAGAACGAGCTGAAGAGGATCCAGAAGGGTCTGAGTCCAGATGAGCCAGAATGCTTAGAGAGTCAGAGGGAGGATGAGGAGGTGTTGGACGGTGAGGATGAAGAGCAGAGGAGGAGCAGCAGAGAGTCATTTCTGAAGATCACACTGCACTTCCTGAGGAGAATGAAGCAGGAGGAGCTGGCTGACTGTCTGCAGAGCAGTAAGAGGATTTCTCTAAAGATTTAACATGATGGATGAATGAGACATTTACTGATGTCTCAACAGATGGACACAAATATGTTTACATGGATTCTTTAGGGGAATTACATTGTCATATTTTCTTCATAAATCACTGAATGATCTTATTTGTTGTGTCTTCATTCAGAACATCTTTCTGGAGTTTGTCAGCGTGAACTTAAATCTAACCTGAAGAAGAAGTTCCAGTGTGTGTTTGAGGGGATTGCTAAAACAGGAAACCCAACCCTTCTGAACCAGATCTACACAGAGCTCTACATCACAGAGGGAGGGACTGCAGAGGTCAATGATGAACATGAGGTCAGACAGATTGAAACAGCATCCAGGAAAGCAGACAGACCAGAAACAACAATCAGACAAGAAGACATCTTTAAAGCCTCACCTGGAAGAGATGAACCAATCAGAACAGTGATGACAAAGGGAGTGGCTGGCATTGGGAAAACAGTCTTAACACAGAAGTTCAGTCTGGACTGGGCTGAAGACAAAGCCAACCAGGACATACAGTTCACATTTCCATTCACTTTCAGAGAGCTGAATGTGCTGAAAGAGAAAAAGTACAGCTTGGTGGAACTTGTTCATCACTTCTTTACTGAAACCAAAGAAGCAGGAATCTGCAGGTTTGAAGACTTCCAGGTTGTGTTCATCTTTGACGGTCTGGATGAGTGTCGACTTCCTCTGGACTTCCACAACACTGAGATCCTGACTGATGTTACAGAGTCCACCTCAGTGGATGTGCTGCTGACAAACCTCATCAGGGGGAAACTGCTTCCCTCTGCTCGCCTCTGGATAACCACAAGACCTGCAGCAGCCAATCAGATCCCTCCTGACTGTGTTGACATGGTGACAGAGGTCAGAGGGTTCACTGACCCACAGAAGGACGAGTACTTCAGGAAGAGATTCAGAGATGAGGAGCAGGCCAGCAGAATCATCTCCCACATCAAGACATCACGAAGCCTCCACATCATGTGCCACATCCCAGTCTTCTGCTGGATCTCTGCTACAGTTCTGGAGGATCTGTTGAAGACCAGAGAGGGAGGAGAGCTGCCCAAGACCCTGACTGAGATGTACATCCACTTCCTGGTGGTTCAGTTCAAAGTGAAGAACATCAAGTATGATGGAGGAGCTGAGACAGATCCACACTGGAGTCCAGAGAGCAGGAAGATGATTGAGTCTCTGGGAAAACTGGCTTTTGAGCAGCTGCAGAAAGGAAACCTGATCTTCTATGAATCAGACCTGACAGAGTGTGGCATCGATATCAGAGCAGCCTCAGTGTACTCAGGAGTGTTCACACAGATCTTTAAAGAGGAGAGAGGACTGTACCAGGACACGGTGTTCTGCTTCATCCATCTGAGTGTTCAGGAGTTTCTGGCTGCTCTTCATGTCCATCTGACATTCATCAACTCTGGAGTCAATCTGCTGTCAGAAGAACAACAGAAATCTGCAGAGACACACTTCTACCAGAGTGCTGTGGACGAGGCCTTACAGAGTCCAAATGGACACCTGGACTTGTTCCTCCGCTTCCTCCTGGGACTTTCACTGCAGACCAATCAGAATCTCCTACGAGGTCTGCTGACACAGACAGGAAGTGACTCAAAAACCAATCAGGAAACAGTCGAGTACATCAAGAAGAAGATCGAAGAGACTCCCTCTGCAGAGAGAAGCATCAATCTGTTCCACTGTCTGAATGAACTGAATGATCGTTCTCTAGTGGAGCAGATCCAACAGTACCTGAGTTCAGGAAGTCTCTCCACAGATGAACTCTCTCCTGCTCAGTGGTCAGCTCTGGCCTTCATCTTACTGTCATCAGAAGAAGATCTGGACGTGTTTGACCTGAAGAAATTCTCTGCTTCAGAGGAGGCTCTTCTGAGGCTGCTGCCAGTGATCAAAGCCTCCAACAAAGCTCTGTAAGTGTGATTTATTCATCAATAAATACTCTGATATCTTTCAGCTGGAGAAAAAAACTTATAACTTGTTTCCTTTCTGTTGTTTCTCCAGACTGAGTGACTGTAACCTCTCAGGGAGAAGCTGTGAAGCTCTGTCCTCAGTTCTCAGCTCCCAGTCCTCTAGTCTGAAAGATCTGGACCTGAGTAACAACAACCTGCAGGATTCAGGAGTGAAGCTGCTGTCTGCTGGACTGGAGAGTCCACACTGTACACTGGAAAGTCTCAGGTCAGGATCCATTAACCCATTCAGCTGATGACCATTTAAATCTGATGTACATGAGTTGATAAACAGCTAACCTGTGTAGGATTGTGTCTGCTAATATGATTTGTCAAAGGAGCTTTAAGCTGATTTCAGAGATTTCTTCTAATAACTCTCTGATTCAGTCATTGTATTCTATATTTATTTATTTGTAGACAGTTTCTTCTTGTATTTGACTGACGCAGCAGGACCTCAGATGATCTTCCATGTGTGTTGTTTTGTGTGTTTTCAGGCTGTCAGGCTGTCTGATCACAGAGGAAGGCTGTACTTCTCTGGCCTCAGCTCTGAGCTCCAACCCCTCCCATCTGAGAGAGCTGGACCTGAGCTACAATCATCCAGGAGACTCAGGAGTGGAGCTGCTGTCTGCTGGACTGGAGGATCCACACTGGAGACTGGACACTCTCAGGTATGAAGAGGCCTGCTGCAGCCACAGACAATCAGTGTGATAGAGGAGGAAGAGCTGGAAACATTTTCTCTGTCAAAGCTGGTGGCAGATCTCAACTCAATCTTTGTCTGCGGTCCAATAGTCAAAAAAATTACCTCCTCTGTCCTTTCCTAAACACTTTTCCTCCACCTGGATGGAAAAGGTCATGAGGTCAAGGAAAGATGTGAAGGATCATTTATAAGGACTTAGGAAAAGATCACCACAGTGCTCAGAGAGTCTGACTGCACTTTCACTAGGCTACGTAATCATGTGACGGCGGATGTTGTTGACGTGGTCTGTGTGAAAACTACAAAGTTCAGAAGATGGACTACAAAAAGCTCCATCTTAGATACTTCTCCCTGTGCGTTCTTACCGTGTTGTTTCATGCAGGATATATAAACGTGGACGAGCCGGTGAAAAATCTGACTTCATTATCAACGTCAGAACTGAAATAAAATGGAATATTGTGGAGGAGCTAGCAAACAGCACATGGAGTAGACGTGCTTCCTGAGGCTCCTCCATGTCAGTCATTATATTTCATATTTTTACAGTGTCACATTTGATTTCACCTGCCTCGGAAACTTCTCTGATCACACTTATCGGGACTCTTACCCCCGACGTTATGGTGAGAAGGCGCTCAGACTGCGACTGGTTGAAGTTGAATATTATTATTATTTTCCCGGACTACACACCAGATGTGGTGCAGCAAGTTTAGCGAGGTGTTGAGCAGATTGCAGGAGCTGAAGGTGGAGCATAGTCTCCTCTTTCCAGTGAAGCTCCACATCAAACTCAAGGGCCGCTCCAGGTTTTCACGACTTGTTTTGTTCGTGATTTTAAGAAACCAAACCTGGATCACTTTGATGAAATCTTTATTGGTCATCTTGCGTGCTCATACACCTGTGCCTGTGCATCCCTGTCCATCACCTTTATAGCCCCACCCAGCTAAAACTATCCCCAACAAACCGCTACTGACACCTTGTGGTCAACAACAATCTTACTTCATCTTCACAAGATACTGATGGCCCTGGGTTTGATACTCTGTGTGAGAGGTAGACAACAATGGTTCAGGTGAAAGGCGAGGCTCTGTTTGGTGAGGAGGTGTAGATGGCCTCGGTGCTGTGGGGTGGACTCATCCATGTTGAGCTGCTTCAGTCTATTACACCTTGGGATCATCCATATACTCAGTAGAAGGAGCCTGACCTTCATTAGTGCGCTCATCAATAGGATGAATGGCATCAGTCACTCAATCAGCCATGTTAGGTCACTGTGTGGAGTGTGGCTCAATCTCTGGCTCCAAGGACCATTTGTTCAGCTTTGGTTGAGAGACATAGACAGTGAATGAGAGTGAGCGAGCGTCGGCCTCGATAAAGTTGTTAATCAGAGAAATAAAAAGCTCTCTCCTGATTGGTCCACAGAGGTTACGTTCAACACAAACAGACAAACTCCCAGAAGCCACCTTTTCCCTGCAGCGCCTCCTCCTGTCTGAACGCTGCGTTACTTTCTTGTTGCCGCCACAAGGAATTGTGGGACGGCATTATCTCCTTTCCTTTGGTAAAGGATGGTCCAGTGTCTCCTCTGCTAAAGGAGACAAGAAAGGAAGCAGTGAAGCTCTTTTCCTTCTTCAGAGAATTCAAACAGCTCTTATCATGGCTGACACTTAAATCCTTCTGGGTCATTTCACTCAGTGAGGAACCTTCCTGAACAAAAAGACTATTGGACCGGAGCCTTTGACTTTTGTTGTTTCTAAATTGAGTTACCTGCAAATGTTGAAAGTGAAACCTGATTAGATTGAATAAAGGATTCAAAAGGAATCAGATAGTGGATTTGGATTGAATCAAATGAATCAAATCCCAACCCTCCATGTGAACAGAAAAACCAAACTGTGTATGAGAGTGATGTAATGTCCATGTTTGCATGCTGAAAGAGGATGTGCTGGTCTGACCCCCCTCCTCCTTTCAGGGTGGAGCCTGCTGGAGTCCGATGGTTGAGACCAGGTCTGAGGAAGTGTAAGTGTGTTTTTAATTTGATTCATGAAAACAAACCATCTTCAAACTGTGACATCACTCCTTCAAATCTCTGATGTCATCATCAATAAATGAACAGATGATAGATTAATAACTGTCTTGTTCTCTCCATCAGATTCCTGTGAACTCACAGTCGACACAAACACAGGAAGCAGAAAGATCAAACTGTCTGACAACAACAGGAAGATGACACGTGTGAATGAGGATCAGTCATATCCTGATCATCCAGACAGATTTGACTGGCCTCAGCTGCTGTGTAGAACTGGTCTGACTGGTCGCTGTTACTGGGAGGTCGAGAGGAGAAGAAGAGTTGATATATCAGTGAGTTACAGAAAAATCAGAAGGAGAGGAGGCAGAGACTGTTTGTTTGGAGGGAATGATCAGTCCTGGAGTCTGATCTGCTCTGATGGTGGTTACTCTGTCAGGCACAATAACAGAACAACATCCACCACCTCCTCCTCCTCCTCCTTCTCCTCCTCCTCCTCCTCGGTCTCTAACAGAGTAGCAGTGTATGTGGACTGTCCTGCTGGCACTCTGTCCTTCTACAGAGTCTCCTCTGACACACTGATCCACCTCCACACCTTCAACACCACATTCACTGAACCTCTTTATCCTGGGTTTGGGTTTGGGTTTGGACTCTGGTTCTGGTTCTGGTTCTTCAGTGTCTCTGTGTCCTCTGTAGGACGGAGAGTCTCCTCCTGTCAGACAAACATTGTCTCTGCTGAACAGATCAGTTGAGTGTGTCCAGGATCACACAGCTGATGTTATTTCTGTCCCACACCATGTGTCCCTGGTTAGATTCTGGTGGGGACCTTTGCTGCATGTCATACCCCTCTCTCTACCCCCATGTTTCCTGTCTGCGTCTCCTACGTGTCCGTAAAGACAAAATGTCCAAAACAAAGACAGAGACCTGAAATAAAATGTGTCATGAGCGCAGAGCATGATGGGATATGTTCAACAAGTGTGTGTATTAGCTAATGTTAGCTCAGTTTGTTAGCTGCTGTTAGCTCAGTTTGTTAGCTGCTGTTAGCTCAGTTTGTTAGCTAATGTTAGCTCACTTTGTTAGCTGCTGTTAGCTGCTGTTAGCTCAGTTTGTTAGCTGCTGTTAGCTCAGTTTGTTAGCTAATGTTAGCTCACTTTGTTAGCTGCTGTTAGCTGCTGTTAGCTCAGTTTGTTAGCTGCTGTTAGCTCAGTTTGTTAGCTAATGTTAGCTCAGTTTGTTAGCTGCTGTTAGCTCAGTTTGTTAGCTCAGTTTGTTAGCTAACAAACAAACTGACTCAACAAAAGTTCAGGGAAAGACTAAAAGTCTTTCTGTAATAAATCACACGAGCAGTGTGGAACTAGCCGATGAGTTAAAAAAGGTAATTGATCTGAGTGCCAGATGTGTCACTGCCTGTCATATGCCTGTACTGGAAGTTAGGTTGCACTTAATTGTTTTAATATATATAATATACATCTTTTTTTCTTGTACTTTTTTCTTTGTTCTTGCTTTTAACTGTGTGTTTTAACTTTTTAAAATGTGTTTGTTTTTTATGCTGTTTCATGCTGTTCTTTTTTAAATGCTTTGTCTTTATGTAAAGCACGTTGAGTTGCCTCTTGGTATGAAATGTGCTATATAAATAAAAATGCCTTGTCTCAATGTGTTAGCTCAGTTTGTTAGCTAATGTTAGCTCAGTTTGTTAGTTAATGTTAGCTCAGTTTGTTAGCTAATGTTAGCTCAGTTTGTTAGTTAATGTTAGCTCAGTTTGTTAGCTAATGTTAGCTCAGTTTGTTAGCTAATGTTAGCTCAGTTTGTTAGTTAATGTTAGCTCAGTTTGTTAGCTAATGTTAGCTCACTTTGTTAGGTAATGTTAGCTCAGTTTGTTAGCTAATGTTAGCTCAGTTTGTTAGTTAATGTTAGCTCAGTTTGTTAGCTAATGTTAGCTCACTTTGTTAGGTAATGTTAGCTCACTTTGTTAGCTAATGTTAGCTCAGTTTGTTAGCTAATGTTAGCTCAGTTTGTTAGCTAATGTTAGCTCAGTTTGTTAGGTAATGTTAGCTCACTTTGTTAGCTAATGTTTGCTCAGTTTGTTAGCTAATGTTAGCTCAGTTTTTTAGCTAATGTTAGCTCCTTTTGTTAGCTAATGTTAGCTCCTTTTGTTAGCTAATGTTAGCTCAGTTTGTTAGCTAATGTTTGCTCAGTTTGTTAGCTAATGTTAGCTCACTTTGTTAGGTAATGTTAGCTCACTTTGTTAGCTAATGTTTGCTCAGTTTGTTAGCTAATGTTAGCTCAGTTTGTTAGCTAATGTTAGCTCCTTTTGTTAGCTAATGTTAGCTCAGTTTGTTAGCTAATGTTAGCTCACTTTGTTAGGTAATGTTAGCTCACTTTGTTAGCTAATGTTTGCTCAGTTTGTTAGCTAATGTTAGCTCAGTTTTTTAGCTAATGTTAGCTCCTTTTGTTAGCTAATGTTAGCTCCTTTTGTTAGCTAATGTTAGCTCAGTTTGTTAGCTAATGTTTGCTCAGTTTGTTAGCTAATGTTTGCTCAGTTTGTTAGCTCAGTTTGTTAGCTAATGTTAGCTCAGTTTGTTAGCTAATGTTAGCTCAGTTTGTTAGCTAATGTTTGCTCAGTTTGTTAGCTAATGTTAGCTCAGTTTGTTAGCTAATGGTAGCTCAGTTTGTTAGCTAATGTTAGCTCAGTTTGTTAGCTCAGTTTGTTAGCTAATGTTAGCTCAGTTTGTTAGCTCAGTTTGTTAGCTCAGTTTGTTAGCTCAGTTTGTTAGCTGCTGTTAGCTCAGGGGGGAATGCTGACGTGGAGCAGAGCAGAGTGTCGTGGCAGAAAAGAACTCAGACTTCAGTTTGTTGGACCACAGCCCCCCCACGTGGACCCAACCGGTACTACAGCAGCCAGCGGACACCATGCTCACCTGTCCTGTACAGCCCTCTGACAGGTGAGCTGGTTGTCATGGTACCTGTCAGTGGGCGGGTCACAGTCATCAGAGGAGAGATGACGCTGTTTGCAGTGTTGATAAAGTTTTACAGCTGTTCCATGAGTCACGTGAGAAGAACAAAGATATAATGTCATTCTAATGTGTGAATATAAAATCTAAATCACACAGTCATCTAAAGCACCTGAAGAACAAGAACAACCAGAACACCTGATTCATCCTGGAGACCATGACTGACAGGTGAGGAGCTGTCTGTTTGACAGTGACACCAGTGGCGGCACAAAAATCCAATGAAAAATAATAATAATATGAAATCATTCATATTTCCAACATGTGTGTGTTTAAATAATGTTCTACATCCATTAATATGTGTAAAATATGATCTAAGATCCACTGCGCAGCAACATGCTGTCCCTTGTGCGCATGTCTCAGCAGCTCTGGAGAAATCGCCCCGAGGAGGCGGGTCTATGAAGCAGGTAAACCAATCACTGATTTAAGGTGTGAACAGTGACGTATGTAACGGTACTCCTCCAAGACCCAACCCTCACTACGGTACCATCACTCCTTCAGCATCCGTCTGAGAGGAGAACTCTGCCGGACAAACTCCGTGTGAAAGAGCTGGACCCAGATCAACCTGACCCTGATATCAGACAGCAAGCTAGAAGCTAATGTTACTGTATATGGAAGGTTTGAGGTCAACCACGTGACATACGTTTCTATATTATACATCCTTTATACAGTGTAAGAGTTCATAGAAACATTTATTCATCTGGATCATTTCATGTTGTTGGATATTGTTCTGCCTGTTAGCCGCTCCGGAGAGGGAAATGCTAACCGCGGGAAAACGGCAGCTGCCAAGAGTATGGACATGAGCGGACAGGTGGAGCCGCACGGGGGCGCCCTCCCACCCACAATGAAACCCCCAGATATGATGGCAAAGCTGACTGGGAAGCTTTTCATGCACAATTTGAACTGTTAGCTCAAGCTGGCAGGTGGTCCACTGAAGAGGAAGCACTGCAGCTAGCAGTGTGCCTTACCGGGGATGCTTTGTCCAGCCTGCTGTTATTAAGCCCTGACGATAGGAGTGACTATGATGCATTAGTCGGAGCTCTAAACAGACGGTTTGGACTGTGCTCAGCAGCCAGCCTGCTACGATCTGAGCTGTGCAGCCGCCAACGATGTTGAAGGACCGGTTCACCGCACCTGTGCTCACATGCCTCCTGCCATCCAGAGCGAGTTAGCCCGAGACCGTTTCCTCCAGGCCTCGCTGCCAGCCGACCTGCGTATCCAGACACTGTTGGCTCATCCCAGGTCTCTACAACAGGCTTTGGAGCTAGCTATAGAAAGAGAAATGCTGTGTGCAGGCACACTCGAAACATGGTGAGAGCTGCAAGTGTGGCTGACTCGAATGCAACAGAACCAGCCTGGATGGACGAATGGACTCAGTTAGTGCAGGCTGCCACGCTGAGTGAGGAACAGAGGGGGAGGCCACGTTCAAGGCTCTGCTGGATGTGGACAGCCTGGCCACCTAGTCCGACACTGCCCCCGCACACCCCAGAATCAGGGAAACGCATCGGGGACCGCATGGTCGGGATGATGCGGACCCCTAAACCTGTGTCCCGACCTCTTCCGACAGTGCAACGCTCCAACACCAAGCGGGGGCAGAGCGACCAGCAGAGGAGCTTGATGGACAGCTGGAACGGCTTGTGGTACTGGGCCCAACCTGGACTGGAGACTGCTGGTACGCGTCAGCGACTACCGGAGAAACACGCTGCTCTGCACTGGTGGACACAGGTTCCTCAGCCACCCTGGTGAAACCCATTGTGCTGAGCGCTGGGATCTCAGTTTCCCCCACCGTAGTGAAACTGCAGACTGTCACCGGAGAACGAGCTCCAATGGTGGGGGAAGCATTAGTGACTCTGGGGTTGGGGAAACAGTCGGCTCGCTGCCCGGTGTGGGTCGCGAACCTGGAGGACTTCTTCTGGGACTGGATGTTGTTGAGGCATTGATGTCCAAGCGGCCGTACACTGTCACAGTTCCAGCAGCTGAGACAACAAACAACATGGCCGTCTGCTGCACCTCCCCCAGTGAACCACCCTCCACCCTGGCCACCGCTGCTTCACACACACATCCACCTTCTCTCTCACCAGCAGATGGGTGTGAGAGAGTCTTGGCCGTGAGGGAGGTTGGGCAGAAAACCTGTGATGGACTGAGCCGCAGCGAACGGAGTCTGCTGTGGCAGCTGCTGCTCCAGTTCAAGGAGTGTTTCTCATTGTCTGAGGAGGATGTGGGCCGGACAGACCTGATCCAGCACGACATCGATACTGGAGACGCACAGCCCGTCAGGATGAGACCTCGACGCCTCCCCCTAGCCAAGCAGGCCGCGGCGGACAAAGCCCTCCGAGAGATGCAGCAGGCCGGACTCATCGAGCCTTCCACAAGCTCCTGGGCCTCCCCAGTCGTCATGGTCCCCAAAAAGCTGAAAGAGGATTGTTGTGGAGAAAACTCCCTAAAAACTTGATGAGATAACAACACGGAGACAGCTGCTGGAGAATCCCAACCAACCTTTACTTCACATCTTCACAACCTTTTCTGAGCATTCTTACATCACTGTTACATCGTCAGATCACCAGATATGGACCCAAACATCCTGAACTTTCTTCTAATCACGTAGTCCGTGTTCTGAGCGTCATGTGAATGTAGTGCTGTCTGTGTGTTTCCCATGAGTGTGTATGGTGTGTGTGTGTGCTCCACTTCTCCCTCATCTGGTCAAGGCCGACCATAAAAGCTATAGATATGTAGTGTTCTGAGTCATACATAGATACTTTGAAATGGAATATGATAAAAGCACACACACAGACACACAGAACACACAAACACACAGACACACAGATGACACGGCTAGGAAACATACTGCCAGTATTAAATGTTCCTGTGCCACCAGATAACATTCAGTCCGTCTGTTTTCAGGTCGGCCTTGACCAGATTAGGGAGAAGTCGAGCGCACACACACACCATACACACTCATGGGCATGGACAAATGAAAAACCCAGGAGAACACGTGTGATGCTGTAAATGATGTGTCAGTAGACGCATGCACACTGACTGTCGTCCTTGCAGGTGTGGAGGCATGAGGATAGACCAGAGTTTGGCCTTAATTGAGGCTCCAGAGTATTTCACAAATGTAAATGTGAAACAGCTCAGCAGTGATTCATCCATCTCATCTGTACAATCTCTAAAACATGTTCTCTGTGGAAGGACTGCGTAAGGTTTTTACAGTCTTCATTAGGATCAGTGGACCAATTGTATTTCTGGACTTCACATATTCATAATCCAATCATTAGAATTACTGTAAAATCTATACAAATCATTGGGATTATATGATGTTCATGTTTGTTTTTATGTTCCACAAATTTCACACTTTCCTTGCGTTGGACAAACAATATGTGGACCATGAAAATGAGATGTTTTTTTCTCCTCTTGGTAAGAGTGCTCTCAACAATGTCTTAGCTTGTCTTATCTTTCTGTGTGATGATGCTCACTGAGATATGAAGGTCTGAACTTTGTGCTAAATGGGAGCTCTTTGGTGATGGTAGTGAAAGATGATGTGCTACTTTTATTAGTGATACTTTACTCAGTTTGTGTGTTTATTGGTTTGGATCTCCTGTCATCCTCATGACAAAAATATTACTGACATCTTGACTCTCATGTTTAGTAACCTGCAGCTGTTTTGAGTCTCGTTCTCTCCATCAGATGTCTGTGAACTGGAAGTCGACACAAACTCAGTGAACAGAGAGATCAGACTGTCTGACAACAACAGGAAGGTGACATGTATCTATCAGTCATATCCTGATCATCCACACAGATTTGACTGGCCTCAGCTGCTGTGTACAAATGCTCTGAAAGGTCGTCATTACTGGGAGGTCGAGTGGAGAGGAACAGCTCAAATAGCGGTGACTTACAGAGGAATCAGAAGGAGAGGAGACGCTGACGACTGTTTGTTTGGAAGGAGTGATCAGTCCTGGAGTCTGATCTGCTCTGATGGTGGAGACATCCATCTCCTCCTCCTCCTCCTCCTCCTCCTCCTCCTCCTCCTCCTCCTCCTCCTCCTCCTCCTCCTCGGTCTCTCACAGAGTAGCAGTGTATGTGGACTGTCCTGCTGGCACTCTGTCCTTCTACAGAGTCTCCTCTGACACACTGATCCACCTCCACACCTTCAACACCACATTCACTGAACCTCTTTGTCCTGGTTTGGGTTCATGTCACCTGGATCCTCAGTGTGTCTGTGTCCTCTGGACGTGTGAATGCTGATCACAGTATCACATCTTTGAAATTTGGAAACAAACATTTTCTTTAAACAATGCCAACAGTGTGTTCCCAGCAAACACAAAGCTAATTTTTACTTGGCTGGATCATTTGTGTTTACTCATATTACTCACATAGGCAACATGAGTAAAGATTGTACCTTAACCTATCTTACTAGTTGTATGAAACCAAAGTGTACAGATGTTTTTATCTTGATTGGAGAAGAAAGAAACAGCTGTGTGTGCATTTCAGTGGCTGAGGAGACTGAGGTCCTCTGGAGTGTGCAGGACTCTGTCTTTCTATGACACTGTGGTGGCATCTGCAGATAAAGACTCAACAAACCAGTAAAGAGAGACTCCATAGAGGAAGTGGAGAAGAGGGGGACGTTAGCAAAGCTGACATCCATTGTGTTGCCTTTCAGGCATAAATTCGAATTAACTTTTATTTTGAAGGAGCTTTTATTTTGAAGGGCAGTTTTCGCGCTAATATTCCTGGTTCATAGGTCGTAGTTTCAGGAGGCTAGCTGAATTAGCGCAGCACCATTTCTATGTTTAACTGCATGATATGATATCATCACTGTAAACGCCACAGAGGCAACGTCATAAGTGAATAATTTCATAATTCTATTCATAACTTAATGTTAAATAGTATTTGATTTGAATTAGTTTGAATGCATTTGATTTATTTGTAATTAAACGTTTTATGTACATGTATTTACATGAGGAAAGCACGTTACAGAGCTAAATGGTCATTTTTGTTAGTTTTCACTCTGACCTTGTACAGTGAGAGAAAGAGCCACAGTGAAGATCAACTAAAGCTTACTACGACTCACGTCTTTATTTATAAGGAAGACTTTAGCTGGTTGTATAGCTGCAGTTGCTACACTGCACCGAGGACAACATATCCATCATGAACACCTCCTCTCACCTCCTGCATGAGACTGTGGAGGCCTTAAACAGCTCCTTCAGCAACAGACTGCTACTCCCACCATGGAAGAAGGAGATCTACCACAGCTCCTTCATTCCAGCAGTGGTCAGACTCTTTAACTCCAGCATGACTCCATGACTGTTTCTATAGATTTATGATTTATGAGTCATTTGTTATCCACCTGTATACAAGCTGCTTTGATGAGTCAAAGTGTGGCATCATTAGAGTCAGTCTTATCTTATTTTCTGAAGGCTCCATGTTCATTGCTGTGTAGCCTGTCGCCGGCTTCCTGATGGTGTCGGAGAGAGCGCTCCTATTGGTCGTTGACACGTCATTGAATGTCGGAGACTAAAAACTTGTGATAATATTAAACATGTTTGATTTGATGAGAAAAAGACTTGAGACAGCTCGGACTGAGTTTTATGACCACCTCACACCAAACGATGGAGATGACAGAGCGCGCCACAACTGGAGGGAAACTTTCAGGACTTCAACTGGAAATTTGTCTGCGACAGTGAAATGTTTAGAAAAGCTGTTTGTTGTGAGGTCAACATTACTGTCTAACAAATGATTCAAAAGGTCAAACAACAGTTGATGATGTCCAGTAGATATTCCACTCTATGTCATGTTTCTCCTGGAGGAAATACTGTCACAGTCTTTTGTTTTCCTGGTGCACATGAACGCAGCACACACCTGAGTTTTTGTTTTCTCTGCAGAGCTCCAGGTAAAAACTCTCTGCTGCCGTCTGCTGGTCATTTGATCAAACAGCAAACAAACACACAAAACTGGTGAAAAGTTTTTATTTCACAAACTGAAGCTGCTCAGAGAGATGGAGCTGACGTCATCGTTTCATACGGAGGTCAAAACACTGTAAGAAACCCAAAGGCATTGTGGGAGTCCAGACAGAGTCCTCAGTCGTCTCCTCAGTGGTCTCCTAAGTCATCTCCTCAGTCGTCTCCTCCACACAGACTGAGCAGAGCCTTCTGGTAGTCTCCTTTAGTGTGCTCCTGAATAACACACACAGATAATCAGTATAATAACAGTCACATAAATTTGTGTCTGACGTTCCAGTGATACTCACAGCGATGGTCTGGTACAGCGATCTTTTGTGCTGCTTCTTGAACTCTCTTCTGACCTTCATCAGGTCGACTTCACAGCGAGAAACGATGATCCTGGTCACCACCTTCTCCTTCGCTCCTTTACTCTGCACAGAGACAGACAGAGACAAGATGGAGGACGACAAACAGACAGCAGGTACTGAGAGAATCAACGGTCCGGATTTTGATTTTAATACTCGAAATTGAAAGATTGATCAAATTTTGATCGACATCGTACAACATTTCCTTCTGAAATGTAGAGGAGAGAAGAAGAATGAAGTAATGTGTACAATGAAAAGTACCTAAATATTGTACTAAAGTACAGTAGTTGAGTAAATGTACTTAGTTACAGTACATACCTTCATGGCTTCACTGAGTCTGTTGGCGAAGTACAGCTGCTTGTTCTCAAAGCACTCCACTGTGGAGAGACAGACGGACATTTCATGAACCTGGACTGTCGTCTTAACGGACAGTTCCACTGTTTATGTTGGAACAAGAACTAAAGTGGAATGGTCCTTTAAAAACTCTGCTGATGTGGAGTTTGTTACCCAGAGTGAGGAAGGACTTCTCCAGATCTCCCTTCACCTCCTTCCTGATGCTCTCCTTCATGTCGTACGGACTGTAGCTCTTATACCTCTCAAACACTGACGGACACAGAATCATAAACAAACTTCTAAGTATGAACTTATCGAGAAAAACTGTCCATTTATTAACTGTCACCACAATCAACACCTCAAACAAGACTGTAAAATCAATGCACAAATATTACAGGAAGCAACCATTTCAAAAAGGTTGTGACTGGACGTAAAAAACAAAACACTTCATATCAAAATGTTTGACATGACATTAAAAATAAAAACTCGCATTGAACATAGGTGACACTGGCATTGACTATAAAAAATGATACTGAACACAAACAAATGCTGGCATTGAATATTGCCATTGAATGCAAAAAATGTATGTACTGAGCACAAAAAACTTCTTACATTGAACACAAAATCTTGGCATTCAATATTAAAAATCTGGCATTTAATATTAAAACACAATCGCATTGAATGCAAAAAATAGTGGTATTGAACATCAAACAAAAATGCGGCATTGAATTAAAAGCGTTGGTGTTTCATGTAAAAAAAAATGCATTCAACATAAACTTGTCTTGGCATTAAACAAAAAAGAATATTGGCATTGAAAAACAAAAAAAAAAACTTGCCAATGGACTTAAAAAAAACACTGAAAATAAATAAAACTGTTGCCGCTGGGTAAAAAACTATTTTTAAAAAAAGTTGGCATTGAACAGGAAAACGTATTCTGCAGAGTAATGAACCTTTAATGAAGATTTTAATGTAAAACACATATAATAATCTGATATATTCTGAATAGTTGTGATTGCGTTAATATTGGGCATGTGATACTGTGCAGACGTGAGCCGTGTGCAGTGTCGTAGGTGTAGTTCACCTTTCTGCAGGTGGGGGACGCTCCTCTCAGACATGATGGAGATCCAGGTGGCGACGTCGGTTCCCTTCTTCTTCACGCCGGCTTCATACAGAGCCTGAGAGGTGAAGGACAAACGTGCGACTGATTTATTGATCGATGGATTCCTCAGTAGATACAACTTATCGATTAGCTGAAGAAAAACTGTTTGGCTTTTTACGAATCATAAAAACAAACTTTATTTGGATGCTTTGACTCACTCTGGCGTCATTGTCAATCTTCTCGTAGTCGACCACATTGGAGGGTTCATCTCTCTTTGTCTGCAGATCAACAAAATATTTTCATGTCAATGTTAAGAACTAAAAAACAACCTGATGTTTTTTATTGTTCTGAACATCATGAAGGCGGACACGTTTAAAAGAGTCAATACCTTCACAATGTTTTAATATTTATAACCAACTTCATAAAATTAATATTATATATTATTAACATTCTGAAATAAGACAATATACAAACTATTGTTATATCTACTAAACATATATCACCCAAATCAGTGACGTCATATCTTGGATTATCTCTTTTTGTGTTTTCATGAATGTCTGCTGTTTCCATCTGGGATGGAGGTAGTATTCAGATACTTCAATATAGGTACTAATACTACACTGTAAAAATATACTGCTACAATCCTGCATGAATGTAAAAACAGGATTTTACTGTTGGAGTTGTTGAGGTCATCAGATTTTATAAAATCTTCATGTTTTTTGTGTTTAATTTGTAACTAAAGCTGTCAGATAAATGGATGGATGTAATGGAGTAGAAGTACAGAGTGAACTAAAGTACCTCAAATTTAGGTTCAATAAAAACAACTTAGCTCATATTTATGATGCAGTTAGCAACAGTTAGCATCTAATCTACCTGAACCAGAGCCAGCAGCAGTTTGGCGAAGTTCCCTGATGTGTCTCCTGCTACGTCTTTCTCCAACTCCTTCTTAAACACTGCAGAGAGAAATAAAACCTATGAACACCAAAGGAACATGAACCTGTGATGGAGCTAAAGTTAGCCACATAAGCTAACTAACTACACGTTTGTAGTCCGTGCTACACAGCCAAATGTCAGCTAGCTAACATGCTACGGACATCCAGCTGATCTCAAACAGTGTGAATGTTCATATTGTTGGAGCTGTTGGTGTCAAATTCATTATTGTTGGTAGGAATATTAACAGTGTTATGATCAACATGGAGTGTATCAGCCAACATGTGGTTAGCTTCAGATGCATGAGTCAAATCTGAGTAAAGAGTTACCTAAAAATCACCTCCAGCTGCCGCTAGGTGATGCTAATAAGACATTTTGACTGAGCAGCTTTCAGTTAAATTCTTCTTTTTCCTTTTATTGGTTATTATGGATCAAATTATTTATATCCGGTTTATTAACGACTATTATTGGAAGAAGATTTCCAAACGTACTCTCTTTGTAAACCTTCTTGATCTCTGCCAGTTCTTCGTTGCTTCTGGAGCAGACGATCTCGATGAGGGTCTCCTCGTCTGTTCCCAGTCCCTGAAAACATGAACACCATCAGGTCAGACTTTTTAACATGAACACTAAAATATCAAACGTAACTCTGTCAGCGCCATCCGAGGGACAAAGATGATTTTCAACCACAAAGTAAGCAGCTTTTGTTACTACTTTACATACAGTTTTAACTACATACGGTTAGCTAGTCTGAACTAGTTTAGAAATGTCGATGTTTTGTCATTTTTGGGTCTGGAGCTGAAAATGTTGTCTTAGTTACTCTCCACTCTGACCTTCATGGAGGCTTTGAGCTCAGAGGCGTCGTACTGGGTGGTGCTCTTCATCAGACCCAACATCAGAGTCTCCAGAGAGCCGGACAGCGCCCCCTTCAGGGCTGCCATCAGGTCCTGAAAAGATCCATGACATGTTTTAAAATAACTTGCAATGATTTGTCTCTGAAGCAGACGAGCAGAATATTGATGTCAGTGATTCAGGCCTGCGTGTGATGAAACATCGACACGTTCATTAAAGGAGAAACATTTTGAACCTTCTTTGCGAGTCGTTCATAAACGAAGGCGATCTCTCTGCGCTGGTTGTAGTCGCGTCTGGTCAGGATGTCGATGATGGTCTGTTCGTCTACACCTGCAGGATTTCATGAAGATTTGATTTATTTTATGTCTTTTTAAAAACGTTTTATTAACATTAAGGTCCAAACTCCAAGAAGGCCGGGTACTCTCTGAACTATACTGGCAGATGTTTTTGGTTCATCGAAGCTGTCTTACATAATTAGACTAATTACTCTTGGTTGTTTATGTCATCTCATATGAACTGTTTTATATATATTCAACTCTTCTGTGATGACTCTGTCAGCCGCCGTCTGTTTCATTGTTTCAGTGCTTGAAAAACGGAAAATGTTGCGTCTGCTGAGGGACGTCCTGCTTTCTCTGCAGCGCACACACAGGAAGCTGAGCTATGAGCAGCGCTCCACACGAACACAGAGTGTTTCAGACCTGTACAGATGAATTCCTCCAACTTTAGTCAGTTTCTAATCTGAGCAGAAAACATGCCGCTCAAACATGGACAGAAGCCAGTCAGTAATCTGAAGTCTGACTGTACTCGATCAAATCAGACTTCTGCAAAGAAAACTGAAACGTGCTGCAGGAGAGTGACTCCAAAACAATACCACCACAGAAAAACATGAAGTCTGAAAGGTTGACGAGGTAATGCAGTCAAAGTGTAAAGGGTTCATCCTCTGGAGAGCAGGGACATGAGTAGTACACTGCCTTCATTCCACCCAGCCGGAGCTGATCGCGACCTATGTAGCTACTTATTGAGTTTAGAAGTTAGTGTGTTGTGTCCGCTAAATTATTTGTTATACCATGGTTACATAACTTCCAGACTGCACACGGGGCGACTTGTTGGACTCTCACCTTTAGTTTTGATGGCTGTATCGATCCTGGCAGCGTCTCTGTCCGGATCGAAGTCTCGTGCTGGCACCACTGTTGGAAATACAGGCTCGACTTCCTGCAGAGGACAGAGAGAGACACGTTAGCTCATAGTCAGAAACAACATGATGATGAGACAGTACAGTGGGAAAAATATGTATGCATTTATAAATCCTGTATGTCTGCAGGATCAGAGTCAGTTTTAGTATTTATCACATGACTGCGACGGGAAAGGAACAATTCTAACAATAGATCAGTCCAACATTTTGCCAACATACTGACCAAATGATTAGAGTAAAAACTGCAGCTCAACACAAGTCAAGTCATCTAAGAGGTTGCTGTGGTTCAGGAGGAGGTGCAGGTTGTCCAATAATCAGAAGATCGCTGGTCCAGTCTGCATGTCAAAGTGTCCTGATACTGAACACCATCAAACTCATGAGCAGCCGATGTATGAATGTGACAGTCCGGATAGTAGAACAACATCAATCCAACACTGATGGATCAACAAAACTGTCATGGAATCAACGTTTGCTCAACATTGAAATATAACATTGATTTTTCATCAGGTTTGCATCCTGAAATAATTTTAGTTATTTCAATGATGAAAAATAGACGAAGACAAACATAAAAATCAATGTTTGTTCAACTTAAAATCAATCGCTGTTTCATCATTGAACCAACATTGAAATAACATTAATGAAACCAATCCCTAGATAGCAGACCAGCATTGAATCAACATTGAATCAATGTTGAATCAATGTTGTCATGTTATCTGGAGTCCATTTACCATCTAAGAGAAGGTCAGAACATCTGGCGTGATAAGAACACGATGAAGATGTTCTTCTTCAGGGTCGAGACGTGACGGGATTATTTCTGAAAATCCGTCCTGTGTCGTCTTTTAATCATTAAACTGAATTTTCTGTTTGACTGGAAGAAAAACGACGAGAGAAGTTTTGATACATGGATGAATTATTGATGGTTTATCTCTGCACGGCCGCGTCTTCAGTTTATCAGCTGAACTGTGAGTGGAGAACAAACCACACCTTGACCTGCTTCATGGCTGCAGTAAAACACTGTGGATGCTCTGAGAGCTTCAGGCAGTAAAGATACGAGAGTCTATGAGTGCAGTTATGATTGTAAGGAGATTAAAATGAGATCAGCGTCCACAGCAAACAGGATAATTAATAATAATTCATATTAATCACACATTATGCTGATAAACAGTCACTGTTTCCTGTGTGACTCACCCCGCCGTACGACAGCGTCAGTTGGCCCAAAAACTCAGAGACCAGCGCCATGTTGAGTGGACCTGCAGAGAGTGAAGACAGTGTGATGCTTGAATCTGGACCTGTCAGAACCATGCTTATGAATCCAGTCAGGGCTGCAGCTAACGGTCGTCTTCATTCATTCATCAGTTAAAACATGAACGTGAGAAAAACATGGCCGTCACCTTCAAACTGTCCAAAAGTCAGAAGATTAGTTTGCTGTGATCTAACGTAGATTCACGGAGTGTCAGGAGAGTGTTTGTTTACACATGAAACAGCTGTGACCGCCCTCCCTCCTAAATTTAAATATGAACGTCTGTTAACGTGCAGCGCTGCAGAATCCTGCAGGCTGTGAATGCCTCACATAGGTGTGTTTGATTTATTGACTGGGACGTGCCTGCAGTAGGGTGTGTCTGCAGATAAGGAGACTGGATCACAGAGCAAACAGATCCCAAGAACCGGAAAGCTTTCTCGACCTTTGACCTTCTTATTGAACATTAACAGGAAGTGTGTGAGTGTCAGCGCTTCGTCGCCTAGCAACAGCCGATACAAACAGCTGAGCTTCAAGTCCAACAGGGAGAAATATTCTGGTGTTTGTTATACAGTAAAAAAATCATGTTCTGAGTCAACGTGTCATTTCCTCCTCCATGATTTTCAAAATAAAATCTTTAACACTTCAAGTTTATTTTGAAGGTTCAGAGTTATAGATCACATTTCTGTAAATGCTTTAATTAACGAGCAGCTAACGAAACACCTTCCTTCCTGTGGATGACTTCAAAATAAAAGCCTTCAGTCAGAGGTGCGTCCTGAATGTTTTGAACGGATTTGATTTGTCGATTTAACACCATGTGATCAGCTCATCTCTGTGCAAACTCTTTGTCTCTGCTTCAGATAGCGAGGTCAGCGCTCCATCACCTCCACCCTCAGCAAACTAACATGAACATGATAATTACAGAGAGCACAGAGGGTCTGCAGACTTTACCCGGCCGCGCCCAACCATCGACCAACATGTTAGTCTGAGCGTGAGTGTTGAAGAGACGTTTCCTTCAGTCAAAGTATGAAAACACAGAAACACTCAGTCGACAGGCTGGTCGAGGGTTCACGTGTTCGTTCACTAACACTCTCATGTGTTCACGTGTTCATGTGTTCATGTGTTCATGTGTTCTTACCTAGAAGCAGCAGCAGTGAGGCAGCGAGCAGCAGCAGCTCCGTTATGATCCAGGACAGGACGGGGTGTGTTTAAATACCAGCGCACACACACACACTCACACACACACACACACACACACACACTCACTGTGTGCCTCGATGACTCAGTGGTTGAGACTTTTACACATCAGACTGAACACATGGACATAAATTCCTCACTGAGGTTCAGATCGCCTTGCCTACTTTCTGTCCAGGTCAGCAACAATACTGCGTTCTGATTGGTCCGCAGGTGTTCATTAATCAATAAAGTATCCATAGCAACGGTGCTAATACTTCACACTACATCTAATCGATAATTAATGACAAGGTGCGTTGCATGTTGTTACAAGCAGCAACTTCCATGTCTGTGAGGTGAAACACAAACTGCAGTTCCTCTAACGTCCACTTGAGGCTGGCTCCAGAAGTGAGTCAGTCTCCATAAGTCCCCATGTTAAGATGTCCAACTTCACAGCAGAAATAAACATGTTTACAGCCTGGTACAAAAAACAGTTTTGGTCTCTATAGCTAATTTCCCCGTTCATGACAACTGTACTGAGGGTGAATTTTTATACAACTCACCTGTTCAGATTATATTAAGACTTAAAGTTATGCAGGATTAAGAGCGTGGACGCTTTGATTGACAGGTGGGAGTTCATTCAGCCCGCCTCAGGTTGACCGATGATCCACATCTTTGATATTTAGATTAGCCGGGAGGAGGAAGACGCAAAGCAGCCAACATAGTGGCTAAGCTAGCTGTGTGAGCGGAACCTGTTTTGATTCAGTGATGGTGATGTAACTAAACCAAGTGAACACTGACGTTAGCTCAAGGCTAAGTTAGCATGAGGCTACGTATGGACAGATGCTGTACCCGGCTCATGAACTTTGAGGGTAAGATCCATAAGTATTATTTTAACCAACACTGCAGCTGCAGCGTGTAAAGTCGACAGAAGAGGCTCAGTAACTAAACTTGGTTGCACCACCATTAATCGAGGCATAACTTAACTGACTTCCAAGGTACTCCCACCCCCCTCAATGAGGTCACTCTGTGCTGTGATTCATCTGCACACTCACCTGAGGCTGAGGTTGTAAGGGTGGGTGGGTCCTGTAACATACCGACCTTGAACACATCCATAAAATCTCTCCACCCCACCACACCCACTTTATCACTCACAGTGTAGATAAATATTAGCAGAGCTGGTTGACCAGTAATTGAAGCACCTCCATCATCACCTCACAATGATCACTGTAATGTTTCTACACCTCTTTAATGTCAGATTTCAGTCAATTCAGCTGACCCGAATCAGTCAACACGAGTGAAACTGTTGATGAACTTCAGTACAAATCTTTGGATCAAAACAGGAAGTCGGGGCTTGAAAATCAGATTTGACTGTTGGAAAGTTTTCAACACACGTTTGGCAAAATTTCAGAGAGGCAGCACAACAGCTTTTATCATGTTGTAAACCAGGAGGGCATGTGTGCAGTTTTACTCCAGTTAACTCGATCAAGTGTCCACAACAAGTTTACAACAGTCTCATATCAGATCAGTGACAGGAAACACTCCAAAACACACCTATCCATTGTTTTCTATGTAAATCTGTACTGTGGTGCCTTCATTACATTTTCGAGCCCTTACTGTCTGTGATTTACTTTGGAGTCTGGTTTGCAGGCTTAGCTTCACTTGCTAAAGTGGCTAATTGCTAAAGGGCGATGACAGTTCAGCAGCCTCCCAGTGAACATGACAGACTGAGACTGACAGGGAATACAGTACCGAGTTTATTTACAGCTGCTGATGGAAGTTTATCTGACTGGCCGAACTCAGCACCAGAATTCCAGGAGACTAACCGGACAAGAAAAGCACCTCTGTACCTCAAACTAACCATGTAAATGGAGGTGTGCTGATGCACATGTTTGTACAAACTGAAAGCTACAGAAGTAGTCTGTGTGTAAACAGATCAAGTCTACCTAGTTTTCAATTGTTGGATTGGGTTGTTTGTGTTTTTAGATGCTGTTTGGACGTTTTCTGAGGCATACTGACATTTTTCTTGACTCTCGTGAACAAGTCAGCACAATACTTGAACTCTGGGCTGCAACACACTCCACACGATGGCCTCAGACTTTAAACTCACTGTGCTGGAGGCCACCGTCTCAAGAAAACAGAGCCACATCATCTGCAAAGAAACAAAGACACAATCCTGATGTTACAAATCCAGACACTCAACACCTCACTTCAATGACCAGGTGGTTCATAGTACCGCCACACAATATCCCAGAGGACATGACCATAAGTCCAAGACTACAGAGTGCATAACCTGAACTCACATATTCTTACAAGACACTTTTCTCTGTGAGGATTATAGTTTTGCTGATTTTGCAGTTTTTGGCAGACGTCTCCTCCAAAGAATGTAAAATATGAGTACAGGTGAATACAAGGTGAATCCAGGCTGCATTTACTCAGTGTTGAATATGAAGCTCAGTTTGGCTCTGATCAGCTGGACTCTGGCTGCATTCTTTCCTCTGTTACGTAACACAAAACTCTTCCACCTAAAGAGGAAACTCGTGCGGACACAAGCTGTTAATGCTGAGCGGAAAGCTCTATTGTTTTCTTTTTAGTTTCAGGAAGACCTCCCAATGGACTTTAAGAAAACCTGATGGATGTTCATACCAGCTCAGCAACTTTTCATTTTTTCAAGGATTCAAGGATTTTTTCCTGCGCCTTGGAGGAGAAAGGAGAAGGCTGCATCTGAACTCATTGCTGAGATATCAGAGTTAATATTCAACCAGTTATCTCAACATACACAAAGGGGCGGCACGGTGGTTCAGTGGCGAAAGGTTCTGGGTTCAAACCCACCGAGGGGGCTCGGGTCTTTCTGTGTTGCACGTTCTCCTCGTGGCTGCGTGGGTTCTCTCCAGGTTCTCTCCGGGTTCTCCGACTTCCTCTCACAGTCCACACATGCAGGTTAATTAGTGACTGACTCACCTGTAGGTGTGGATGTGAGCATGAATGGTTGTTTGTCTCCGTGGTGGACCCCGCCTCCACCCGGCATGACCCTGATGAGGATAAGCAGTTATGGAAAATCTTCCATCATTGTTGTAAAATGTAAATTATTCGAGGTAAAAGTATGATTGATGTACTGACAGCGCCGCGGTGACTCAGCGGTCGAGACTTTTACACATCAGACCGGACACGTGGACGTGAATTCCTCACTGAGGTTCAGATCGCCTCGCCTGCTTTCTGCAGACAATACTGCTTCCTGATTGGTTGGCAGGTGTCCATCAGAGTACCAGGACGTCTTAAACTGTTGAAGCACCTTGCTGCACCTTTACCGTTTACTCGATGATGGAGGGGTGTGCTGAATATTCTCACCTGGACAGTTTTCATGCTCATAAACGTTCACCTTAAAGATGACTGACTGATCTGTCTGTTAATTCTAACACAGCTGCTCTGACAGCTACAGCAACCTCAAAGGGTCAAAACTCTAACTTCCTCTTGTGTTTAAAAGAACAGGCACCAGTATGTGTATCTATATTTATTATTCAGAAAGCACACACGATGAGCAGAAGAAGCTCCGTGTAGCAGTTTCAAAAGTATTTGATGTGCTACTTTAATGCAGTTTAACAGTGATGCTGCTGAAATGAAACAGACTGATGTGACGTGCTTTGTGTTTAGAAACATGACTCGTGATCTGCAGGCGATAGATTCAACAAGAGTCATCACGATCACATCAAATCACATCAGGAGATAAACACGTCGCCTGCTCAGCAGGACTTTATCTGGATCACAGTTTCTCTCTGATAAACACAGAGCAGGACTTTCTGCTGAGAGCTGGAGAGCTTAGAAAGTGTTGAAATCCAGAGGAATGTAAGCCGGACTCAGAGGGAGGACCAACCCGGACTCAGAGGGAGGACCCAGACTCAGAGGGAGGACCTGGACTCAGAGGGAGGACCCGGACTCAGAGGGAGGACTGACCCGGACTCAGAGGGAGGACCCGGACTCAGAGGGAGGACCTTGACTCAGAGGGAGGACCTTGACTCAGGGAGGACCTGGACTGGACTCAGAGGGAGGACCTGGACTGGACTCAGAGGGAGGACCTGGACTGGACCTGTGTTCGTAGGTGAAAACACTCACACAGCGTGTTGCCATGGTGACACATTAAAAGCTGTATTTCATCATAGACGTGTGAGGTAAGTATAAACTGAGTTTGGGTGTGATGCACAGTAATTTGATGACCTCGTTAACGTTCTGCTTGTGTCTTCTTCTTCTTCGTTGGTGGTTTATCAGACTGCAGGACCAGCTCCAGCTCTGAAACAAACTTCTGTCAGTCACAAAGGTCCTGGTGAGGTCTGATGTACACGGAACTACTGTTGGCATGGTTACCATGGAAACACAGACAGATTCATAATCTGTGAGTCATATCTGTGTGTGTGTGTGTGTGTGTGAGTGTGTGTGTGTGTGTGTGTGTGTGTGTGAGTGTGTCTTTACTCGACTGATCTAAAATCAGTTGGAGGTTTTTATGTTTCAGTAATCACTCTCCTCTCTTCTTCTTCTTCTTCTTTTTGTGATGCAGGACTTTCTGTGGCTCAGGCACCAATCAGATGGTCGGCGGTTCGATCCCCGGCTCCTCCAGTCTGCAGGTTGAAGAGTCCTTGGGCAAGACACTGAACCTCAAACTGCTCCTGAAGGTGTGTGAGTGGTTAGCTCCCCAAAACTGACGAGCCGTCAGTGTGTGAGCGAGATATGAAGTGTAAAAAGAGGTCACACTAACACACACTGAAGTAAAGATGTGTGTACAACCTGTGATAAACTGTTACTGTGACACACACACACACACACACACACACACACACACACACACACACACACTGATGTTGCAGTTAACAGCTTGTCCACAGGAGGGCAGTGTGAGTTCATTTGATCTCAGATCTACAAAGTCTGACCCTGAAGTGTTCCTGATGTGATAAACTAAATTAAACATTTTATCAAATAAAAGCAGACTTAAAAATTTAACAGCTGTCAGATTCTCATTTTAAAATCTGTAGAAAACAGTTTGAGTATGTTTAGTTCTTTGAGTTAATTTTCCTAATTATATTTACATACTGAAATAAGAGTCTTAAAGGTACAGTGTGTCAGATCTGGGGCCTCTATTTTCAGAATAAGGCAAACATGGAATATAATATTCATAACTATGTTTTGATGCATGTATAATCACCTGAAAATAAGAATCTTTTTATGTTTGTTACTTAAAAAATATCCTTTTATATCTACAGTGGGAGAGGGTCCCCTTTCATGGAGGCCGCCATGTTGAAACACCTTATTTATACAGTAGCCCAGAACAGACAAACTAAATACTGACTCTAAACAGGGTCCTTAAAGTGTTGTTTCTCCTTTACATTAGGAAGGTGAGGGTGATGTGAGGAGATTACAATGCAGTGATTGGACCACTAAATGCAGCTAAATTCTACACACTAGAGGTAAAACCTCTGTAAACTAGCTCCACCTCTGCACGGAGGTTTAATCTGATAATCAACAGAATGACAAAGAAACTGTCTGATTTTAATAATTTAATTTGAATCACAGAAAGTTTGTGGGATGAGATCATCAGCCTGCCTCCATATTTGACTGAAAACATTCAAGAATACATTTAACTCAAATTAAAAGAACTTGATGACCCTGGATGGTTTCGGGGTCTTTTTTTCTTGATTTTGGTGAATAAACATTCAGTTTCACCCGACACAAACAAACCTGGTCTGAAGTGTTGTCAGGGATGTGATCTGGCTCAGGTAGCAGGAGCACCTGAGCTCCAATCCTCTGTTTCGCTGACGCCGGACTTAACCTCGTTAGCAGCTAATCCTCCTCGGGGCCACATTAACAGCTTTAACCTGGAGCTGCTGAAATATTCTCCCAGCTGAGAGGCTGGCACACAAACACAGTTAACAAGACGCCGAAGCTCTGTGTGAGTCCAGAACCTGGTTTATTTCAAATAAATGATTTGAAACTAATAAGACACTGAAAGAATTAAAGACACTTAAAGAATTTGTTTGGTGTCAGTAAAATAAAATAAAAATTAAAAAAAAAGGATAAATTTGGAGTTTTAACATGAACATTAAAAATGTGTGTTTAAAAAAAAACACGTGAACATTTTCACAAACGGAGCCGTCTCGTCTTGATTTATATAAAAATATTACAAATATTACACTGGAGGATCTGAAGCAGTTTAAACTTATAATTCTAAACTCAAAAGAAATGTCTCAATAAATCTTAAAATAAATATGAAACACAGAAAATGTAGGTAAATTATATTTTCAAACCAAAAGAAAAACATCTGAAATATTTTATATCTGACAGATTTAGTTACTTCACAAGTGATGATGAAGATTTTTATACACAAAACATTTACAGAGTTTATAAATGTGATGCTTTATGCTAAATTAAATTATCCAACAGTTTATTCAAGTACAGCTGAAACAGTCCACTAGTCGATTCACAGATGTTTATTTAAATCATTTACAAAAATATTTCATCATTCCTACTTCTCAATCTTAGATATTAGTTACTTAAGTAACTGAATACTTCCTCCTGGTTATGGGAATAAAATGATAAATCAGTGCACAAAAATATGTTACTCTGAAAATGCCCTCCACAGAAACAGATTTAAAAAATGAATGGCACATTAATGAGTTACAATAACTGAGATGACTTAAGAAAGCACGCTCAATGAACCTGACATATTAAGTTGAATCAACAGCTGTCACACAGACCAACATGCAGTAAAGGTTCAGACACGTTCGTGGACTCGTGACAGTCGCAGCATATATTTTTCTTCACGACGTGACAGACTGTAAGAATCGGAGCGTGGACTGAATCAGGTTTACTTGTCAGCCATCGGTCGCACCATCAGGACTGACGCTTCAATCCAATTTCAAAAGTGAAACAACACTCGTATCCTCAGAGAACCCTCTGCAGGAACTCATGCTCACAGGTTACTGGATCACAGAGTAAACACTGTTTAATACGGGTTTTTATTTATTCACAGTAATCACCTGATCTTTTCTCATAAACAGAACAATATATGCTTTATTCATTTCAAGTTAATTCAACTTAAAATTTCCATTTATTTCTGCTTATTTCTTTATTTGATCACTCTGGGCACTTTGATCACGTTTATCCGTTCCTTCATTTTCATGTCAAATGACAAACTGACTTTTTGATTTGAGAAATTGTAACTGAACCGGCAGATCTTAAGTAATCCTCCACGAGGGACTCACGTCTGCGCCCATGAAGGTCTTCAGGAGGTTTGCTCCATATGGCTAAAATTTGCATCCACACAAATTGTACGTACAGCAGCCGTGCTGACCATGCATGGCCCAGATAACAGAAGGGTTGTTTGCTTTGAAGAAAGGTTGATTTCACACATTTATATACTTTATTTATTTAAGACAGCAAAATGGTGTTAAGCTCATGGCCACAAATGTCATTCCGATTGCGTGTCCTTCATCTTCTTCTTGATTTTTATGGTGGTTGGTGAATCTCAAGACTGAAGCTGTCTGAAGCTTTACTGTATGTTGGTCTGTGTGACTGAACAGTTGTTGATCAACTTAATATCTTAAGTTTAATGAACGTGTTCTCTCAAGTTCAGTTATCTTAACCCAGTTGGTTTTACATTTGTTAATGAATCCAGCTTTTAAATGTTGTGGTGGTGAATATGCTCATGTAACAGACAAAAAACCTAATCACAACCTTTTTAGAACTTTTCTGTTTGCACTGCCTTTTATTGAAATAAATTTGGGACTACTTTTTCATATATATTTTCTGTACTTCTTCTATCTAATTTCAGAAGCTAAGCTAAATATGTTCGGTGGACCTGATGTTCATCTCTGATTCTCGTGAAGACAACAAATAAGAGGATTTCTCCTGACATCAGAGTCTTCCTGTCAGTCTTCAGGCTTTGATCTAAAATGAACCATCATCAGTGGATTTGTTCCTGGACTTTGTTACCGGACCTGTGGTTCGGTCGTGCTGAGGTTCCCTTCATGTTTCAGCCGTTGAGAGTCTAATCTGAGCCCCCGTCCTGTCTGGCTCTGCCCTTCACTTCCTCAGTAATCCTGTTAGCAGAGTTCCTCTGTAATCCTCCCACAGTGCTCAGATCCCTGCAGGTCTTCACAGCTTCTTCACTGCAGCTCTGTGGGATGCTGCTGGACCCCGACTGAGCAACTCAGGTAGGACAAGAGACCACCAACACATAGACCACACCTTCCACACCACCACCACACCTACACCTTCATGGACACCTCCATGAGCTGTGGAGGAGCTGCAGAGTAGAGTGGATTGGTTGCTGTGTTTAGTTGTTTGACTTGATTCTGTTTGGTTTATGTGAAGCTGCAGTGTATGGCTCATTTTTTGGAGCATGAATAATAACCGGTGATGTGATTAAAGAGTTTTTTTAGCTAAATTGTGGTTTGATGAGTTTGTGGCAGGGCTGACAAAGGAAATGCAGACAAACAGATGGTATAATATCTTATATTAATGTAATATTTCAGTACTAAAAATGATCCTGACACTTTTTGTTCTTATTGAGAATTCCCATACAGTTAAGAAAAACCTTTATGAACCGCTAATTCAGTCCTCATAGTGTTAGTAGTCTGGGATCTTATGTTGGACTTTTACAGCCAAACACTGAATTCTCTGAATGTTTGGGATGTTTTTATAACTCAGGTGATCTGCAGCACTGAGTGTTCATTTAACTTTGAGCTACAGGAAGCCAAAATCATTGGAAGCCAACGTCTGTCATGTTTGTTTTTCACTGTTAAATATCTGAATCAAGGCTCAAAGCACTGAGTATGTTGTTTGCTGTCCAGACTTTAAAGCTCTTTGAGGCAAAGATCTGATTTTAAGGCTGGATAAATAAAATTGTCTTGACTTTTCGTACAAGGACCACGGTCCAATTCGGGGTGATGACACTGACTCAGAGTTGATGTCAACTAGAGTTCGTCCTGAGCCCATACCCAGAATCTGGCAGCCATAAATGGGCCAGTGCCGGCTCACGTTTGGTCCTCCGGCACTGGAAAACAGCCAAGTGTGCCGACACTCGGCCACAAACAACACGACCAAACTGAACTGATTCAACTCCTGGTGATGTAATGAAAGTCCCAGATCCAGTGTGGAGGGATCAGGGACTGTGACTGTAGGCGAACCGGGTGACTGGCTAATTCATTGAACAGCTGGCCAAATGCAAACTAACTAAAAAGCTAACTTAAGAACAAATTTACAAACTAGTTAACTATCTGACTGATTGACTGACTGACTGGTTGGAAAATGATGTGAATGGGCAACTTGCTGGCTGGCCACCAAAATAGTTATCTGGCTAACTGGCTAACAGTCTGACTGTTTACCTCTTTGACTGTGGCCCATTGTCAGTGACTGGCTGAGTTGCTAATTGGCTAATTACCCAATTAACTACCAAACTGGTTACCTGTCTGGCTAACTGTCCGATCATTAAACCTAGTTACAGAGCTGATAACCGAATAACCAACAGAGTGACGACCTGGTCGCCTCTGAAAATGGCTAAATGGCTAAAAGGCTAACTGGAACCTGCGAGTGACAAACTGGACGGCAGATTTAATGGATGTATTGATGTGCAGTAGTGACACAGCTGTTTCCTGCTGCCAGACCTCCTGTGGCGGATTAGGGTCATGATCAGTCAGGTCTAATTGAGGCTGACACTCAGCCAGACGTGATCCAAACACCATTAAGCACAGTACAGGGAGAAGCGGGTCAGTTGTAAATGCGATAGAAAAGAGGCTAATTATGTTTGTTTTGTCCAAGTCCAGTTTATAAATGAGTTTATTGAGATTATTAAAGTTGAAACTCTGCTGGAGCCTTTTTGAGCTCATGTTTGCAACAGGATTGTTTAAAGACACAACATATGTGTGATATCTTATATGTTATTTTTACGTTACATTTATTTGATGGAACAATAAGGTGAGTCTTGTGTTGGAATATTTAATTTGGTGTGAATAAACGAAGCTTTACTGGAGCTCTCAATCTTATCATAAGGTCTTCAACAGCAGACAGAGTTTACAGTTGTCACTGAATTTAAGATGTTATAATTAAAATTCTTCTGACATTTTAATAACTTCTGGAAAGTCACGAGTCACCTCTGTGGTGACATTATTTTGAGGTCAAGAATTATTTTTTTTGGTTGAAAACTGTTCAAAGAAGACAAATGGAAAAAAAACATGCAAACTAGAGCTTTAAATACAAAATAATTTGATGATCTTCAGTTGAACTTTTTTTCTTTTGGTCGGTCATGGTTTCTGTTTGGTTTCTGTTTGGTTTCTCTGTGGTTTCTCGTCATGTGACTGTTCATTGATGTGGTTCAGGATGTTGAGCTGGGTGGTCAAAGTCGTTCCCCAGCCGCCCGAGCCCCCGCCCAAAAAAGATGATGAGCAGAAAGAGGGGAAACCAGCTGCTGCCCCGCCACCTGCCCCGGCTCCGCTCCCTGTCCAGGTAAGCCACGCCCACCTGTGTTTATGCTAACGCTAGATGCTTTAACAGAATAAACACATGCAAATAACTGGATCCGGTTTTTGATAAGATAGTGCGCCACAGTCGAAACATTTTGAAAGTTTTAATCAAATATCTGCGACTTCTTTGTGTTTTCAACAGGAGAAGAAAGTGAAGTTTCAAGATGAGTGTAAAAATGAAGGTGAGTTCGTTCACACAGTAAAAAATATGTATTAAGTCTGGTTCTTCACACTAAACATATGCACTGTTTCATTGACAGCTCCAAAAGCTGACAATCCCAAGCAGGATGCACAGGCAGCGGACGGGAGCAGGTGAGTTATACTGACAGTGATACCATACGAGACATGACGAGAACCAAAGGTATCGTGTGTGAGTGTGAAAGGACTGTTTACATCCTGTTCAACACGACACGTCAAACACGCCTCCTCAAAAAAACAGTTGGTGCTGGACGCTTTGCGATGTGCTACTGTAAGGCTTTCTAAGTGGCAGGTAGGACGCTGAGCTCGGTCGTGGAGCAGTTTCTACTTTTAAAATGATTTCATAGCTTGGACTCTGCGTCGCTGTTCCCATAACGGTCCTCGTATGTTGTGTTGACAGGAAACTGGGTTTGCTCATTTGGACTTTTTCTGTCTGAGGCATCAACATGTTTTTAAAGAAGGAGCTGCAGTTTGTCTTCCCATGTATTTTAAAGACATCCACTGCAAATCAGCTGTGTGTAATTTCCTGTCCTGTTAGATAACTGGTTGTTGGTGAATGGTGCAAATCTGTAAGCATAGTTTGAAAAGTGATGACTGCTGGTCTGACCGACAGGATGTAAGATACATATGTCAACATAAAATGATAAAAATGTTCACTTGCTTAGTACAGATTGAAACTTTGTGTTTTTGCTGATCATGAAACAGTCAACAGATCTACTGCAACTTTGTTGTTTGTACCATTAGCTAGCTAGGCTACAAAAGTATGTTTGTCTGAAAGGTTTTCAGCATGGAAACATCTGACAGCCAATCATTTTGTCCAGCTTCAGACAGATGTGATGGTTTCAAAGGTACTTTGTTGGGTCACCTTGAACCTTCACAGATTTCACCAATGTTGCAGCTCAGTTTTAGTTTTGTCCGTTTGTTTGAGATCAAAGCTAACACGAGTAAAAACTCTTCCAGCCCGGTGCCCGGCTCTCAGCCCGGTGTGTTGACGTGGATCAGCGGCGCTCTGCCTCAACCGGCGGTCTCCCCGAAGCTGAGCCGAACCAACTCCATGACCAAGGTGAGGATCAGATACTGACCCTGGATCAGATTCAACAACTCGTTTTAAAATTTCCTGTACGACCTGGTAATATTTTTTATGTCTTCCTGTTCACAGGAGGAAAGTGCAACAACCAGGTAAATATGTGTGTGTATATACAGTATATACATATATATGTGTGTGTGTGTGTGTGTGTGTGTGATTCTCACTCCTGACTCGTCAAATGTTTCCCTGCTTCATATTTTGAAGGAACTGATCAGGCTGCAGTATTTGATGAGTTGGCAGTGAAAACGTGTTGATGTGAAACAGTTCAATCAGGAAACAAAGAAACAAGTTTAATACCTGACTGACTGAGCAGGTGAACTGGATTAGGCTGACTGATAAGACTTAAGACTTGACTTGGACTCCACCTCAGATTGATTTGAAACTTGAAAGAGGTGAGACTCGATATGAAGTTTGTGTAAATGACTCAAGACTTGACTTGGACTTGTCTTGCCCTCAGTAACTTGCTGTTATAAGACTTGAAAACGGACTTGGACTAGTCTCAGACGAATTAAACAATTGTGGATGTGGTTGAAAAGTTGGGCTCGAAGGTGATCTGTTGTGCCCCCTGATGTGGAACCACTCGACGTCCTGGATGTCAAAGTCCAAGTCACATTTCAGGTCTTTGAATAAGAGACTGAATCACTCGAGGTCTCAACATGAGATGAAATAAAGTTCCTGGTTGAACGTGATGTTGATGTGTTACTGATGTTCCCTCTGTGTTCTTTCTTCCCCGTGGACAACAGTAAACCTGAAGACGAGTGAGTAATCATGACGGGCAAATAATGAGCTGCTTTATAAACCCATCAGCAGAAAGATTGCCAGATAGTGAGATCCTTCATAAGGCCCTTAAATACAATCCTTTATGCACAAGCGTTACAAGACGAACGCTGTGTCTCAGTTCTCATACTTCCATACTTACACTTTCTATGTTGAGTCCATCAGGTTGTTCACACTGTCACTTGTGTCTAAAGTCAGTGTACCGTGAGGACCCGGATGAGTGTGCAACGCCGGACACTTCTCATCCTCAGTGGTCGCCTTTATGGCTCATAGCAGATACCTACGTACCATAACCGTAATATAAAAATGTAAGTTGTACATATGTTTTATATTTATGTTTTGGAGGTCAAATGTTGGTGCTAATGGTTGTATTCAAATTGAGACAACACTACCAGCACTACACCCCGATGTACACAGAGTACTACATAGAAGTGTACTAATGGAAGTATCCGGACTGAGACACATTCAGAATCCCAGACCCGTCAGCTGCTTTCACTGATCACATGATCACCATACTTACTCAAGGATCATCAACCTCTGCTGCTCTGCACTGCCCTCTAGTGTTAGTCCTCACAAAGACGTCAGTCAAACTGGTTTTCTGTTTTATCCTTACAGCAAAGGGATGATATCTTGGATCGCTCAGGGTTTGGAGAAAGTCGTTCCTCAGCCTGATCTGAAGAGCAAAGAGTCAGCACCAGCTGAGCAGCCCGCTGAGGTACATCAGCAGGACGTCCTGCTGCACATACAGTCATAAATGTGATTTTATCACCTGGATTCAGGCCTAGATTCACACACCAGGCTGTGTGTAGCTTAGCATTAAGACTGGAAACAAAGGGAAACTGCTAGCCTTGCTCTGTCCAATGGTAGCAAAATCCAGTCTACTGGTCATGTGACCTCATGTGTTTGTTTCTCCTCAGGTGCGTCCAGCAGCACCTGCACCAGGTGAGAATCTGAACACCTGAATGTTCCTGACAGCAAAGATTCAGAGACTCTGATTGGATGTTCATTAGATTGTTGGTTTGATTTCAGCTGCAGAGCCTCAGGTGACCACGGCAGGGGTGGAAACAGACAAAGACAAAGCAACATCAACAACGACATCAACAGCAACATCAACATCAGCAACAACAACAACAACAACAACAACAACTGACAACAAACCCCTCCCACCCAGGTATGTTTGTGTTACCTGATCGGTTCCTACTTAATTATTAAATGAAGGTAAACTGGAAGAAAACAAGACTTTGAGGTATTTTAGGTAAAGTTTCCATATAAAACTATAAACCATACCTGCATCACCATCATACCTGTAAACTGTTTCTTTAGCTTAAGAAGAATTTCCTCAACCTCGTACAAACGTAGTGGACTGAAAATACAATATTTCAATATTTAGTTGTTTTTTTTAGGTACAAAGTTGCATAAAAATGGAAACACTCAAGTAAAGTACTTTGTAGTTGTATTTAAGTACAAATGAAATAAAAACTGTTTGTTTCTGTTTGTGTTTCGTTGGAGAACAACCAATAAAAAGGCAGATATTGACTCAAAGATATTTTGCCAGCATGCATGCTGATGTTTTATGTTCCATAGCTAATCCAGATCCATGTGTGTGTTTGAACATCATCAGGATGATAGACTGGATCAAACAGGGCATCGAGAAGGCGATTCCTCAGCCGGAGATTCCTGTACGCTCAAAGGCAGAAGAGAAGACTGAAGCTCCTGCTTTAACCAAAGGTACCTTCAGCTCCATGTCGGCCTCAAATGATCAGTACACGTATGTAACTCTCAGTGATGTCATGTTTAATGAGCGTCTCCTGTTTCTTTAAACAACAGAAGCTCCGGCACCAGAACCTGCAGCCCTAAAACCTGCCACTGGCACTGACAAGTAAGATGTTGAATGATCGGCACTATGATCACGATAATTCAAGGAGGGAGATATTTAAATATATACACAATAATATATATGTAATATGATAAGAAATGATTGTTCTTTACAGTTCTCAGGTCTGAATAAAGTTAATGCTATTTTTATTTTGTCTTCACAGGTCTTCCAAGGAAGCAGAGCAGCAGCCCAAGTAGGTGGAAACATGTTTAAACAACATTAGCATTTTAGCATTAGCATTAGCATACAGTTTTAGCTGGGATTTCACTTGAGAGGGTGGATGATGTCTGAATACTTTGTTTAAATATATAGATATAGATATTTTTGCATAGAAACAACTCATAACATTAGATTTGCTCTACTAATTAGAACTAATTAGATATGCTAATTTCTAGTAGATGTTATATGAACAGCATGCTTTTTAATTTGCCTGTTGTTTGGAGCTAAGATAACACTGTGTAGCTACAAACAGGTACCAAAACATCTGACATGCTAGCTACAAAACGTATGAAATCTGATATGCTAGTGAATGTTATGCTATCTAGCATTATCATACACTATCTGCAGCAGGAGTAATGTCTGATATACTAGCTATGTTCTTGATAGATATTCTAGTTTGATTTGGTCTAATGCGTCGGCGTTGTATTGACAGTATGGTGGGCTGGATTGTCAGTGGGATTGGTCGAATCTTCCCTCAGCCTGTACCGAAGCAGGTGAGTCGCTGTAGTACTTCATCTCTCATGCTTTTAAATCCAAGTTAGGACATCAGACCATCACTGAACACGTTGTTACAATATTTGTTCCCCTCATGCAGGACGCTGGTAGCGACGATGTGCAGAACAGTAAGTAAACCTTTGCACAGCTGACACATGAACATGATGAACATCAGGATCTACTTGGGTTCTTCGGGTATTTTAGGGACAAATCCCCTATAGATGTTGGCAGCTGACTTTTGTTAATATACAGATATTATAAACAGGTACAGACATACAGACGTACAGATGCTGCAGACACAACTTCTGGGTACAATTCGATATAAAGTTTGGACTGAAAACTGTCTGGAGATGCCAAGAAACAGCTTGAAACTATCAACCAAACCCGATAGTTGTCATGACATGAGATGTACATGAACATGAAGCTTTTCTGTGAATCAAACATTAACAAAGTTCATTCTTCAGTTACTTCTTCACTGCTTTCTTTTAATTCTTGGGGTTGAAACTATTCAAAAAGCAACTTTCCAGCAGTGGAATATATTTTTCTGACCTCAGTGGTTTATCTACTTTCTAACTGCAGTTTGCAGAAACATGCTTTGATGAATTGATTGATTGGTTGGTTGGTTGTCGGGTTTTCTTAGCAGTGTATTGATTGGCAGGGGCTGGTGTCAGTGATGAGGCAGACTCTAACCGGGCTGCTCTTCTCCTTCTGTTTCAGGGGGGAAAGGATCAAGAGCCCCTTAAAATAAAAGGAGAAGGAAGAGCGGGACAGAGTCGCTCACACTGACACTGACAGCAGCAGAAAGTCTTTAATTGACTGAAGGACAGACAGACGTTTGTACACAGCGACGCCATAATTCAGTCTTGTAGCTGCTTTACAAAGCGACAGTGCTTTCAGTTTTTTGCACAGCTATGATGCACTTTAACTTTTCTTTGCAAAACATTTGAGACAAGGTTCAGTTGGAGATCCCTGGTAGTCTCTCTGATTTGGTAACTACAGGGACAGACTGGGATTATTTTGCCATTGGTGCTACTTCATCCTGAAAAACTGGACAGATCTGAACTGCCAATGATTCAGGACCACTTTTGCTTTTTTAAAAAGGCTTTTTTGCTGATAATATGAAGGCAGCTAACTCAGTGCAGACATCTGAACTCTTTAAAGCATTTTGCAGTATGTTAATATGAAAATAAAGACATTCATTGTAAAGTAATGAGTGCTTTGTTGAGTGTTTTTGTTGGTTTGTAAACCTGAAAGTGCAGGAAACCGGAATCAATCAATCAATCAATCAATCAGTGAGTATCAAATAATCATAAATGTCTAAACATGTAATCGATGTTTGTTCAAAAAAAATTCATGAATCATTAATCTAATGATAAAAATACGAGCCTGAGGAGTCGTCAGTTACCTGTGAGTTTAGATTTCCAGTGGTTGATATGTGTAGAAGACACACACATGTAGACAGATAATCGTCAGCCGTGCCCTTCCTGCCATGTGGTCTTCAGTCAGCATCGTACAGAAGAGTACAGACCTGGTGCTAGAGGACATCGAACAGGACAATGACAAGGAGGCCAAACAGGAGAAGGAGGTGAGTCTAATGTGGCCCTACCTTTATTAGGGTAGCATGGTAGTACAGGGGTAGGTACTGTGACTTTGTTAGTAGGGGTACCGTTGCAGTAATTTATCAGGGTAGGTACCATGGTGCTTTGAAGGGTACCATGTAAAGTCAAGGAAGTTACCATGGCAACATGTACCATAGCACTTTGGCTGGAAGGGTAGTATTATGTTTCAAATGGCTGTGGTGCTTACTGTAGTAATCCAGAGGGTACCAGGGTAAGTCCCGTCATAGGTACCATGACTCTTTGAAGGGTACAATGGTAATACCAATGGAAGTACCATGACACTTCAAAAGGGTAGGAGGGTTGTACCAAAGTATGTGCCATGGTACTTCTGAAGGTACTGGGGTAAGTACATGGTACCTACTGTGGTACCCTAAAGAGTATAATGGTAGGTACCATGACAATGGAGGTAGAATGGCGTAGGGGGTAGGTTAGGAGGTGTAGCAGATTCTTAGCAGAGCAGGTACCATGGTACTTTAGCACAGAAGGTAGCATATAATGGCAATGGTATCAATACTATGATAAAAAAGTACAGTGCAGAGATTTGTTCATGTGCAGAAAATTAGAGTAACAAGATTCATTCTGTCTGTGTGGTTGCAGACAGAAGATGCAGGTACTGCAGTGACGGATAGCATCGAGAAGGAGGAAAGGTTAGTGACCACTCTCCACCTAATTTACTCTATTATCCTTTCCCTCCTTTTTCTGTTTGTTCTTACAGTTCATTCAGGATGAAATGTCTGCCTGTTGTTCTGTTTGTCCAACACTTTGAAAGTGTAAACTCTGGTGAGTAACTGAGTTCGTCATGTTGTTCAGACTGCAGGAGGAGCGTCTGGAGGCGGCCCGCATCGCAGAGGAGATGGCCAGGAAGGCGGCGGAGGAGGCAGTCCGACAGCTGGAGGTGGAGCATTCAGCTAAGATCGTCATAGAAACGCTACCAGAGTCCAACGAGCAGTAAGTGACATAAACACACAGCACATATTGTACCATTTTTGATGGAAACAAGTTAAGAACACAAGAGAAGCTACAAATACTGAACATTAAAGGCTACAATTACACATAGAGGCAGAAATGCATCCAAACCACTGTGCAGCCTGACCTGAGATGTTCTCCAGTAACTCACCTGTTTGTTCTGAACAGACTGCCCAACATCCTGGAGGAAGAAAATGAGGACGACCCAGAGTAAGCCCATCTTCATGAAAACCAAACCTCCACCCTGTTGCTATCTCATGTACTGCTGCTATGCTGAGTTAATTACTTTTAGCTGCCGCTACTGCAGTTCCTGTGTCACCTGAAAATGTCGTGGCTAAGTCAGATTCATCTCTTGCAATACTTACACAGTTCATGTGGCATCCAGCTGTACAGCATCTCTGTACTGGATCAAAAAAGGATGAAGTTAATGTTAATCTTGTTTGACTCTGATATTCAGAAGGTTTGAGTTGGAGACCTTCAGAGGGCAGGTGTCCTGTAGTGTTTAGTGTTTTGTAAAATGTCTTACGACACTTTAAAGCAAGTTTCTGTCTGGACCTGGCAGGAATGTCAGGACCTGATTTAAACCTCATCACCACAACTGAAGGTCCAATGTAGATCCCAGTCCACAGGACTTAAGGTTAATCTGTAAAATGTCACTGAATGCATGACAATATGGGAAAATTGACTCTTTATTATGCACTTTCTGTGTTTTGAGCACCCTCTGCTGGCAGGGGACTGCTCTACCCTGTTAAACTTTACAAAAACCTTCACCTGAAGTTCTTCTGCTCTCCTGTTGACTCGGATATTGCCCCCCTTTTAGAAACTTTTCTCATACAATGAGCTAAATGTTGTTTGTCCCTACATACCGTTCAGGTTGCAGAACCTGCGGGAGGACAGTGAAGACAACACAGACACTAGAAGTCCAGAGGGAAATAAGAAAACCACTGTTGATGAAGAGAAAAAAACAGATCAGTAAGCTCAGACATATTTAGATAGACTTATACGTTGGTACCATCAGATGTACAAAGCTCGGATTTCCTGAAGTCCTGCCCTAGTCACCATTCTTTGGCTGCATTTGGAGATTCTGTCCATGATAATCACAAAGAGAATTGAGATGATTTGTTACTTTGGCAAAGTACTAGATGGATAGTTTGAGGAGATCTTGGACTCCTGAAGTACCTCCACATCCTAATTAAGACATCCTGGTTTCATAGCCCAATGTAGACTGAATGGGTAAACTCGTGAACCCTGCAGTATCTTTGAAAGAGCTGGTCCACTGTCATCAGGAGAATCCTTTCTAGCTCCACAGAATAATCATTCCTGATAGAGAAGTGACAAAAATGGATAGAAGGTCTTCTTTCATTCGTCTTTTCAAAAAGCTGAAACGCAATTCAGTGTTTGCCGTCATTGTTCTAAGTTAAATGGGTGCCTTTTAGCAATCTGCGTGAGCCTAACCAGTAGTAACAATGGCGTGGTCCAAAAACAGCCAAAGGCCTCCCTGTTTGCTGTAACAGTTGGTCTGACTCCAGGTGTTAACAATGGCACCAGAACCAACCAAAATAGGCCAACTGGAGCTGCCCTCCCCCACAAAACATGACAGCCACATCAGGACCAAAGCCTGCTCGCAGGCCCCCCTTAGTAAGCTTAGCTTCCTTAGCTTCCTTAGCTTTAGGTTAGCTAGGGCAGGACTTTAGGTTTGAATAGTTTCATGATGCCCAAACAGCCTGCTTCAAAAGCTTTGCCTCTTAGCACAGTTTACATTGTATTTTGTGTTGCACTTCAGTCCTGCCATTTGTCCTCCTTCACCAGGTGTGCAGCAGACCTCTGTCCACCTGAAGACCATGCCACTCCGTCATCAACAGCTGTGGAACCAGCATCAGAGAAGAGAGACCTGGAGAGTCCGGTCACCCAACAACCAGAGCCAGCAGCCCTGACCACAGAAGAGGTGAAACTTTTTACATCGAGCAGACTTTTCTTTACACCCTGACCGCAGAACATTTGGATTCACGTCATCCTCACTATCGACTTATCGAATCCTCAAAGCTGACAGGCGACAACTCGACCTGGTAGAACAACTGTTACTCCACATTTGACAGTCTTTGGATAATTTTGGATAATTTTATTATAACTTTTGTATCTTTTTCATCATTTCTATCAGAACTAAAAACATCATCCGCACCAGGCAGCAATGAGAGATTATCACCAACATTTTAGATGTTCTCACTTTACCTTCAATTAAAGTTTAGGAGCTTTCACCTTTTCAAGTGACATTCTTTGAATTAGTTTGACTCCACTTGTGTTTTTGATAAAAGTAAACTAAGAATGAATAAATATGTAAATGTAGTTATATCTACCTGAGAAAAGAATCAGATCATGTTTTATTTCTTCTTCTTCTTCTCTCAGGCCAAGGCAGCGGCACCAGCAGAAGGAGGTGAAGGTGGAGGTGAGAGCTGAATCATTTTTCTGACCAGCTCTTTTGATTTTTGCAACATTAATTAAAGGAGAAACATAAATAAAATAAATATAATAACCCTTTCTGTCCACGGTCCTGCATTTTTTATTCTCACACGAGCTAATTCTCTTATTAGCTTCAAACATGTTGACGTGTTGTTGGATTCTTTAACTAATCATTGTTATGTCGATTAGCAGTGACATTGAACAGATTGGTTCATGTCATGTCAAGTCGTACTTCTCGATTCTATCGGGCTCGGCTTGGTGATGTCGCGGCCTTGACTTTGTTTTGGTCCGCCATCCTCTTGACTTAATTTCCCACCAGGAGCGTTATCCCTCCAGACTTTGTTAACTTGCTCAGATTTGGTCATTTGTATTGGTTTATATGTACAATGAGTAAGTAGTTATGTAGTTAGGTTGTTTAACTTTGTATGCTTAAACTGGGTCGTGGCTACGACGTCGCCGAGCCCGATGGACTTCAAGGATCAAACAGCAAACAGGACTGATGAGATTAAAATGAAACTTGTTTTCCATCTTTAGCTTCTGGCTTGTCCCTGATGATCCTCCATGTTTTTGAGTTTCTCTGTACACGAACTCATCTCACAGTTGTCATCTTGTCTTTGACTCCCGTCCAGTTCCCGACATTTGCTCACCGATAATGAGCTTCCTGCTTCGATTCCCGCACGCTGCCGAGTGTCTGGAGAGCTGCAGGACGCTGATGCATGACCATTACCTCACCCCTCCCAAACTATCCATGCCGACCCTGCCGCCTGAGCTCGCCCAGCTGAAAGAGGAGCTGTCGCAGCTTCCCACGCAGGCGCGGCACTGCTGCAGGAGCATCATCAGCCGCTTCAGACGCCTAAACTCCAACTCCCAGCATCCTCAGCAGCCTTAAGCCCCCATCCTCCTGTAGCAGACTCTTAGAGAACCCTTATAGATGCCTGAAGTTTGTGTAGATTGAAATCTTTAAAGTGCCAAACAAACCCCCTTTGTATTATTCAACATCCACCTCGTCATCACTCCCATCATGCTCTGCTGCTCTGCACTGCTTCACCTGCTGAGCTGCTGGCTAACCACACCTCAGGTGACTACAGGAAGTGGATGTTTGTGCTGTGCTAGCTTGGCTCTTTTAATGTGCACTGTTCCCTTCAGACACGTTTAAGCTTGAAGCAACATTTGTTACAGTTCAAACAGGAAAACAGAACCGCAAAGGAACACAACGCAAAGTCAGACTCAGGTTGTCTTGCAGTCCAAACATGCAAGCAAATCCATGAAGGATCTGATTATGGTCACATTTAAGTCCAAAAGGCAGGAAAGGTTCAAAAATTGACTCTCAGTGTAGCCACGAAAAACTCCACAGTCTAGGCCTATAGCAGCATGACTCACCTGAACCATCTCTAACTATACGAACCACGAGGAACCTTGAGGAACCACGAGGAACCATGAGGAACCTTGAGGAACCATGAGGAACCTTGAGAAACCTTGAGAAACCCAGCATTCTGACAGCTCAGTGTTCTAGAGGGGTAGTAAGGTACTATGAGCCCTTAAAGATATGATGATGTCTGTCCATGAAGAGCTTTGTATGTGAGGAGAAGAATTTATCAGGGAGGCAGTACAAAGAAGCCAAAATGGGGGAAATGAGCTCTGATCCTGGTTCCTGTCAGTCCAGGTGCTGCAGCGTTCTGGAGTTACTTACTGGGCAGCCTGATAATAATAATAAGGAGTTACTGTGATTGAACACATTATTAGACGGCGTCGTTGACTGCAGCCCTCTGCAGTCTGTTATTTCTGAGTAGCAGACCACTGCTATGAATAACAGACACAGGTCTGACCATAGACTATGGAGGACCACAGCAGACAAAATAAAATCATTTTTTAAATCAATATTTTGTGTCAAATTATTGATTTCTGTATCAATAATAGCACGGTGTAATGAGCTGGATAACCAAACAAGTGTCATTGTTGTGAAATCAGCTGAAGGGTGAGCGGCTCGCTGCCGTACATTAATCTGTTCATGCACCTTCAAACTGATGACTACAATAACTCCAGTTTGACCTGGGCAACAAAGTTGCTGCATGAATTCTGAACATATGAACTGAACATATCCGTTGTTGTAGATCATTTGGGAGACTAAATAACACTTACTGGGCCTTCAGAGCTTTCAGTCACATGTCATGGTCTTCATCAGGGACTGGAACTTTTTTAGTTTTATAAACTGACATATATTGAAAAATATACAATAGTGTTATTTTGATATTTGCAGCTACAGACTGAACAGAAGATCAAATATGTTGTTAAATGTTCATATAATATATTTTATAACATTTTATTTTAAAGATGCTTAACCTCAAACAAAAACATCAAAATAGCTTTGTTACCTGTCGTCAGCTGTTACCTGTCGTCTGATTTGTTACCTGTCGTCAGTTTTGTTACCTGTCGTCAGCTGTGTTACCTGTCGTCAGCTGTTACCTGTCGTCTGATTTGTTACCTGTCGTCAGCTGTTACCTGTCGTCTGATTTGTTACCTGTCGTCAGCTTTGTTACCTGTCGTCTGATTTGTTACCTGTCGTCAGCTGTGTTACCTGTCGTCAGCTGTGTTACCTGTCGTCAGCCTTGTTACCTGTCGTCAGCCTTGTTACCTGTTGTCAGCTTTGTTACCTGTCGTCAGCTTTGTTACCTGTCGTCTGATTTGTTACCTGTCGTCCAACAGTCTGTTTCTGGTCTGTTTCTCAGGGAGTGGTGGTAAAGGTTTGGGTGGAGCTCCGGCGTTGAAGGTGGAGGATGTGGGCCTGAAACTCCCCCAAATTCTCAGGTACAGATAACAAACACTGCTTCACTGAATGTTATCCTGCATCTCTGTTTTCATCTTCACGGCAGTAACTAAGTATTGTACTGAATATTGTACTTGACTAGCTAGCTAGATATTGATTAGTTAGTCACTGTGGACGTCCTCATGTTCTTCTTGTGTCTCTGTCAGTCCTACAGGTGATCTGTCTGCAGATGAGGATGATGGAGAGCTGTCGAGGGCTGATCTGAGATCCAATCAGGGCGACTTTCTGACGGCAGATGATGAGTGAGAGACACTACACCCAAACACTTTGTCCTCCACCTCTGTCACCTCCGTCCTTCATGTTTTCTGTCCTGTTTTGTCGTCCATCAGTACGCGTCCTCTGTCGGCAGCCAGCGTTGGCAGCGTGGTGATCCAGGACCGGCTGAACCAGCTCGTCGGGCTGTTTAAAGGTCGCACAGAGCTACGAAAAGAGCGGCTGGTGGACCCGGACGAGTCTGAGGAAGAGTCAGCATGTATGTACTGACTGTTTCACACGTTGTTCTGGTGTAGTCTAAATTTGTACAGTAGTTTTAGGAGGCGATAATATTATCTAACATTAGACTCAGTTCTTTTGGCTTGTTACAGTCTGTTGACACGTGTTGATGTGATACTGTGAAGTGAGAGCTGCGCCAGCTGCAGCAAAAACAGAACATGTTGCAAAAGCACGACAATCTCAGCTCAAAGTCCTGATCTCTGCTGGAGCTCAACAAGCAACATGAAGAGAAGTCCTGGAGGTCCTGAAACCTGGAAGGTTTGATCACCTTCATTTCCAAACTCACTCTGCTGATGTTGAAAGCTCCAGAAGAAGAAGAAGAACTGAAGAACCTGGAGTTCAGATTCAGCCTGACATTGTAGAAATAGTCCTACATTCTCATGTACATTCTGTCTGATCTTTGCAGCCCCAAGCAAAGCTCCACCTGCCCCACCTCCTCCTCCTCCACCTCCACCAGGAGACGAGACGAAGGACGAAGCTCCTGCAGCCAAAGAAGAAGAGGAAGAAGAGAAGGACCTGGAGCTCCCCTTTACAATTTTGGGGCAGCCGGTAAAGATTCCCAGACTGTCCAAATATCTCAAACTTCCCAAACTACCCAAAGTTCCCGACTGGCTCCGACCCATCGTGGAGTACCGCTTCCCCTCCAGCATCGACCCGTTCACCGGTGAGCAGAGAACTTCGTTTGACATGTGCTGAGTAAAAGTTAGTTTCCATCAGTGTTTGTTGACCTGATCTGACCTCCACAGACCTGATCTACGTCATCTGGCTCTTCATTGTTGTGGCAGCATGGAACTGGAACGTGTGGTTGATTCCCGTCCGCTGGGCGTTTCCTTACCAAACCCCCGAAAACATCCACGTGTGGCTGCTGATCGACTACACCTGCGACCTCATCTACATCACCGACATCCTCGTCTTCCAGCCCAGACTGCAGTTCGTCCGTGGAGGAGACATCGTGGTCAGTAAACATTAAAACATCTTTTTGGTTTTGATTTGAGTTCAGCACAAATGACTTCTTTAACCTGAAACTTTTTTTATTTCAGTGTGACAAAAAGGACATGAGAGAAAACTACATGAGCACCGAGAGGTTTAAGGTGAGAGACCCAACCCGGCTTCAAGACCTCCAACAAGATGGACACATCTGAGAGGTCACCACATGATAAATACAATGATAACTTTATTCATACAGCATCTGTCAAACAACAGTACTGTAGTACTTTAAGTTCTTTAGAGTAAAATCACTCATAAAATATAAAACGATTAAATTATTTGACATATGATATGAACTCATCACAGTGACATCACTGCTCTATGTCCATAAATGGTCAAACGAGGCTACAAACAAGGAAATATGTTAACCCTTAGTGGTCCAATCTCTGTAGAGGCTTCTACATTATGTACCTATCTGTTGTGTCGACAGTCCTGTCCTCAGTGTCCCCATAACAATCTAACATTTAACACTGACCTTAAGATGTTTGGCCCTGTGTAACCTCCATATGTGTCCAAAAACACACAGAGGAGCTGAGACAAGAGTGTTAAAGCTGCCCGAAGGATCTTTATATTTATATTTTTCTGATTTCATTCAACTGCAGGAGATTTTTGGACATTCAGGACGTAACACAGGAAACTCTCCAACTTTGAATTCATCACAAAGTTTCAGTGTTTTTGTGTGTTGACAGATGGACATCATCAGTTTGTTTCCGATGGAGGTTTTCTACTATTTCACTGGAGTGAACTCTCTGCTGAGGTTTCCTCGTCTGTTCAAGGTCAGAATGACTTTCAGAACCACAGACAGATATCCTGATATCTATCCTGTATTATTCCATCAGATATTTGCCTTCTTTTTCTCATTTCCTTTAAGATGTATTTGAGTTTCATGCAGATGTTCATCCAGCTGCACTGACTGACTCTTTTCCCTCTCAGTACATGGCTTTCTTTGAGTTCAACGACAGAATAGAAGCTGTGATGAAGAAAGCGTACATCTACAGGTGAGACGGAGAGTTTTTTTTATCATTTACAGCTGGACAGAGCAGAAACGTATCAAATCAAATATCAAATCTCCGTCTGATGCTGGTCCACACACCTCTGGAATAGACTTACAGTAACCATGACAGAAATGACTCCATTTTGCTAATTAATTCTGAAGTTAGCAATCTTTCTCACAAAAATCAACACTTCAGTTTTATTCAGTTGGAAGTTTGAAGCATCAACCACAGCAACATACAGCAGTGTGTCGTCTGCATATCTGCAGAGACAAAAACTGATATGACATAAGAAAAAACAAACTATCACATGTAATTATTTTAGTGTATTCATTTCTTTAAATGTTCGACCTTTGTCTTGTTGGTGTGTGTCAGGGTGATCCGAACCTCCACCTACCTCCTGTACTCTCTGCACATCAACGCCTGTCTCTTCTACTGGGGCTCAGACTATGAAGGACTGGGATCCACCAAGTGGGTCTACAACGGAAAAGGCTTTGCGTAAGAACCCGCCATCACTCTGTGGATGAGTTTATGATGTGGACACAGTCATCTGCTTCTCCTCTGCACCACACCGTTAATATACAAGTGTTGAATGTTTTTGTTCTTCAGTTACATCCGCTGTTACTATTTTGCCGTGAAGACGTTGATCACCATCGGAGGACTGCCGGACCCCACCACCGTCTTTGAGATCTGCTTCCAGCTCATCAACTACTTTGTTGGTGTCTTTGCTTTCTCTATCATGATTGGTCAGGTCAGTTAACCATCAGACTGTAATGAATTATTATTAATAACTTTATTTACAAAGAATGTTTAACAAACAAAGTGCTAACACGAAACAAACATAATAATAAAGAGTAAAATGAAATAAAGGTCCACAAAAACTAAATTCTGGTCGGTCAGTTCTGACTGACCCGAGTCCGTCCGCTCTGGTTCTGTTGTCTTTGTGTCTCAGATGAGAGACGTGGTTGGAGCTGCGACAGCCGGTGAGAACTACTACCGGGCCAGCATGGACAGCACCGTCAAGTACATGAACTCCTACAACATCCCCCGAGAGGTCCAGAACCGGATCAAGACCTGGTATGACTACACCTGGAAGAGCCAGGGCATGCTGGGTAAGCTACAAGTGCTGAGCATGTGACTAAATATCATAAAAATACTTTTTCTTCAGGAAGTAATCGAGGTGTGACGATACATTTAGTTTGATTGATGATACTTTGAACAAACGCTGATGGTAGAAAACTCAAAACAGAATAAAAGCTCATTCTTTAACATGCAAACAAAAACTTCAAAATTCATCGTGCTGCAAAGAAATGCATCAGAACAACATTTAAACATTTAGACAATAAAATAGGAACATTTTATAAAAGCAGAGAAAAATACAATTAGATATAACCGACGACCATTTTAACAACTTTTCATCCTCGTTGGAACAAAAACAACTTTCTGAATGTTTAATGATGAAGATTGTTTGACATGATCGAAAGCTCCAGAACAGCTGCTAAATGGACCTCATGAGGAGTTTATTATGTCAAGTGATGAAAAAATGTTTCCAGTTTCAGCATCGTTCAAAGTTTTTAAAGTCAGATGAAGTGGAGTCAACGTTTAAATTTAAATACAGAAGTTTGTTAAAAGATCCACATCAAACTTACAACACATGACACTATAAAAATTATAAAAACATTAATTAGAAACATTAATTAGAAAAATGACATCAAAGCTTATTAAAGTCAGTCAACACTGTAAAAACATTCAGATTTATTTCTGAAAAATGAGTTATTAATTTAAAGAAATCTAATGTTTCAAAACAAAGCGCGTTATACAGCTCATATGAAGAGTACCACAGATAACTCGTGAAGTAGTCGAGTAAATGTAATCAGTTACTTTCAGATGAACAGGAGCTGCTCGTACAACTTCCTGCTAAGATGAGGCTGGACATCGCCGTGGACGTCAACTATGCCATCGTCAGTAAAGTCGCCCTGTTTCAGGTCAGGACACCAAAAAAACATCAAAACAGAATCATGATTAATTAAGTTAATGAACGTTTTCTAAACGTTATTCTGAGGTTCACGTGACAATGTGCCTGTCTGTCTCTCAGGGCTGCGACAGGCAGATGGTGTTCGACATGTTGACGAGGCTCAAATCTGTCGTGTACCTGCCCGGAGACTTCGTCTGCAAAAAGGTTAAACACACACACCTGTTAGAGAGCTGTGTGTGTGTGTGTGTGTGTGTGTGTGTGTGTTGACCTGACCTGACCTGTGTGTGTGTGTGTGTGTTGTAGGGGGAGATCGGCAGGGAGATGTACATCATCAAACAGGGGGAGGTTCAGGTGGTGGGCGGTCCTGACCTGCAGACGGTGTTTGTCACCATCAGAGCCGGCTCGGTGTTCGGAGAGATCAGGTCAGCTTCCTGTCATCCAATTAACCAATTAAAAACCAGCCTCGAGGGGAAATCAACATGTTGTTTACATGTTTTTATTTAGAGGATGAACAACTTGTTTGGAAACGACAATAAACTCTAAAAATTGAAGTACAAGTACCTCAAAATTCTCATGAATGTTAATGAGACAGCACACCATGTTCTTGTGTCAGAGAGGAGTGCTAATGTTAGCATTTTAACAAGCTATTATCTTAAACATTGCATACTAATCCTTAGAACAGTGAGCTAATGTGCTAAATGCTACATATACAGCTGTTGACTTCCAGTAGATGTTAATGACTGCAACTCTCTCTCTCTTCTGTGATTGGTCAGTTTGCTGGCAGGTGGAGGAGGAAACCGACGTACGGCTAACGTGAAGGCGCACGGCTTCGCTAACCTCTTCATCCTGGATAAGAAGGACCTAGCAGAGATCCTCGTGCACTACCCAGAGTCCCAGAAACTGCTCCGCAAGAAGGCCAAGTAAGACAGAGCCCCCCCACAGACTGTCAGTCTCCATAAGTCCCCACGTTAAAAACTTCACAGCAGAAATAAACATGTTTACAGCCTGGTACAAAAAACAGTTTTGGTCTCTATAGCTAATTTCCCCGTTCATGACAACTGTACTGAGGGTGAATTTTTATACAACTCACCTGTTCAGATTATATTAAGGCTTAAAGTTATGCAGGATTAAGAGCGTGGACGCTTTGATTGACAGGTGTCGTCACAGGTGGCTTATTTGAGCAACCAGGTGTCATTCAGCCCGCCTCAGGTCCACTGATGATCCTCGTCTATGAATAAATCAAATTCACACAGTTAGTTTCATCTCTTCTGTCTCCGTCTGACCCGTCTCGTCTGTCCTGACCTGGATTAGACTCGGCTCTAATCCCGGTCACTCAGGTCGCTCTGCGTCCCGTGCAGGCAGTCAGAGAACCGGGCGTCAGTGAAGTGATCCTCCTACCTGATCATGGTGCTGCAGCAGAGTGGGTGGAGGTGATGGAGGTGTAGACTCTGTGCTTTTTATCCCGTCTGTGGGTCCGATTCTTTTGATCCACACAAAGTTTGAGTTAAAAATGTGTTTATACTCCAAATAAAGTGCCAAACATGTCACATGTCTCCGTGACCCGTCGTTGTCTCCGTGACCCGTCGTTGTCTCCGTAACTCGTCATTGTGTTTGTGTGTTTGTGCAGGACGATGCTGACGAAGGACAAGAAGCCAGATGAGAAGGGTGGAGGTAAAGAGGTGGTGGTCATCCCGGCCAGACCGGACACCCCCAAAATGTTCAAGGCGGCTCTGAAGGTGGCGGAGCAGGCGAGGATCGAAGGAGCCTTCACCAAACTGAGGGAGAGCTACAGACCGTCAGACGGCACCGAGGTGAGACCACACGGGGGCGCCAACACGCCGACAGTTTCCTGTTAGTCCGCTGATCGACACACGGGGGCGCCAACACGCCGACAGTTTCCTGTTAGTCCGCTGATCGACACGCGGGGGCGCCAACACGCCGACAGTTTCCTGTTAGTCCGCTGATCGACACGCGGGGGCGCCAACACGCCGACAGTTTCCTGTTAGTCCGCTGATCGACACGCGGGGGCGCCAACACGCCGACAGTTTCCTGTTAGTCCGCTGATCGACACGCGGGGGCGCCAACACGCCGACAGTTTCCTGTTAGTCCGCTTATCGACACGCGGGGGCGCCAACACGCCGACAGTTTCCTGTTAGTCCGCTGATCGACACGCGGGGGCGCCAACACGCCGACAGTTTCCTGTTAGTCCGCTGATCGACACACGGGGGCGCCAACACGCCGACAGTTTCCTGTTAGTCCGCTGATCGACACACGGGGGCGCCAACACGGCGACAGTTTCCTGTTAGTCCGCTGATCGACACACGGGGGCGCCAACACGCCGACAGTTTCCTGTTAGTCCGCTGATCGACACACGGGGGCGCCAACACGCCGACAGTTTCCTGTTAGTCCGCTGATCGACACACGGGGGCGCCAACACGCCGACAGTTTCCTGTTAGTCCGCTGATCGACACACGGGGGCGCTAACACGCCGACAGTTTCCTGTTAGTCCGCTGATCGACACACGGGGGCGCTAACGTGCAGAGAGGAAAGTTTGAATTAAGATTTGATTTTGAAATAAATAGTTTTAGATCGTCTCGTTTAATTTGAACAAACATTTAAAATAATGTGGAGGAAGTTTTATTTTGAAGGGCAGAATGAAGGAAGAGAGGAGGAAAGGTGGAAAGGGAAGGAAGGAGGGAGGAAAGGAGGAAATGAGAAAAGACAGAAAAAAAGTCAACTGAACGCCGTATTTTCCACTCACCTCCCTCCACCCCTCTCCTCCCCCCTCAGGATGTGGCCCCCCCTCCCTCTCCGGCTCCGGGTCACGGCGCCGACAGCTCCATGGTCGTCAGGATGACATCACGAGAGGCGGGAGAGGAGGTGCTGATCGTGGAGGAGAAGAAGAAGACAGAGTGATCTGAAGGGACGGACTCTGTTTCCCAGAATGCCTTTCAGCGCCCTGCAGAGGGCAGACGTGGAGGGTTCAGGTGGCCCCGGTGCATTCTGGTCTTCTGTCCTGGTGTCAAACTGTTTGTTTCTTCTTCTTCTGTGGTGTTTCTGTGTTTTATCGTCTTTAATCATTCTTTAGTTAGTGTGATCACATGTAAACGAGTGTAAACAAGGAGAAATAAAACACGTGGATGCTGACAGACGTTCTGGTTTCATCTGATTCAAACAGTGATAGAAATCCAACAGAAACATTCTGTTCTGTGATTTAACGTTAATAAATTGATGCTGGAGTAACGACGGGTCAGAATCCAGGTTGACTCTGAGTGTTTATTCCTCCTGAAGCTCTGGCTCTGCCTCCAGGTCTGTCCTCTGCAGCTCCCCCAGCTTCAGCAGCTGTCTGTGGGCTACCAGCAGCAGCTCTGTCCCTCCTCTCCACCCGTCCTTCGTCCTCTTGTTGGCCTGAGGACAGACTGAACGCTGCAGTGACTCACTGTCGCCTCTAGAGGCACAAGTGAGACAGGACGGGCTGAAGCTAGCTGGTTAGCATGCTAATTATATCTTTTTTTATTCTTCCTGACATAAATGAGACGTTTGTGAGTGTATTGGTGGTCGGCTGTAGTTTGTGGTGATGTAACTGAACACTGGTCTGCTCCCTTCAGCTGTGATTGGTCGGTTCTTTGTTTCCTGTTTCCACTGACGAGCGCTCAATAAGTCGGTCTGACACAAACTGAGCTCTAATGACTTCTAATGATTTTACTCAGCTGGTTTCCAGGTCATCAGATCATCAGTGTGAGGACAGAACCGGGCCTCAGATCCAGAGAAATGCTGGTTCACTGTCACTGGGACACTTCATGGAAAAGAGTCCAGCCTTTTATTTCACCAAGCTCTCACCAACCACTAAAAGTCAGTCCCAGATTTACTCTTGTCCGGCGGCTTCTTGCTCGCTCACTCTCTCCTTTTCTCTTCTTAGCTTCCTCCGTCAGCGTCCTCTTCACTCTCTTCTCCTCTGCCATTATGTCCATAGAGGCTGCTGACTGCTGGGCCTGAAAACCTCTTCTTCTTCTTCTTCTTCTTCTTCTTCTTCTTCTTCTTCCCAGTGGTCCAAACCTCCTGTGGTACAAACACTAACACTCCCCCGGTGCTCTGAGCTCACAGCAGCTAACAAACTGAGCTAACATGAGCTAACACTAAGTTAACATGAGCTAACAAACTGGGCTAACATTAGCTAACAAACTGAGCTAACATGAGCTAACAGCAGCTAACAAACTGAGCTAACACTAAGTTAACATTAGCTAACAGCAGCTAACATGAGCTAACATTAGCTAACAAACTGGGCAAACATTAGCTAACAAACTGAGCTAACATGAGCTAACAGCAGCTACAGCTGTCAGCAGTTTACTTCACTGTCCATCAGGAAACTCTGTAAATCACAGAGAGTTGAGGCGGAGCAGCCGGAGGACATCAGAGGGAAAACCAGAAAACATTTTCTCCATAAAATATGATCCAGTTTCACCAAAATCAGTGAAATAGTTGGTGGTGTGAAGTTTCATGTTTGTCGTCATAGAAACGTATCTAATAATCTTCACTGTCATGGTCACTCCGTTCATGAAATCTCATTCGCATCAAGTATTTTTACACTGACTGCTGCTAGAGGGCGCTGTGCGCTGAGCTCGGTGGTCAGAGGCAGCTGCAGGTTTGTGGGTTAAAAATAGAGGAGAAGCTTCAGGAAGCAGAGGAAGCTCTCCTCTCATTGTGTCGGTCAGAGACGAACACGAAACACAGAAAACAAGAAAAGGCGGGAAAAGAGAAACAATGCAGATCTGAACACAGGAAGCTTCAAACTGCTGATTACTGAGAGTAGAAGAAGAAATGTGTTCATGAGAGACGATCAGCTGTTAAACATGAAGGAGATTCATGAGTCAGTCACTGGAAATAAAGTTATTGTGTCTGCACTGATGTAGTTTTTGAAAGCACCAGTGGGGGGCAGACATGTCGCATGTGTTTAATCTTACACAAACAGAAAAAAACAAAACTGTTTGTATTTCAGAGGAAGTTACACGCTGGAACTATTTCATCAAACAATCGGTGTGATTCGTCCTGGATCCTGAAGTCTGTAAACCTGTACTACAGCCGGAGACGCTGTGCAGAAGGACAGGGAGGATGGATACATGACTGTTTGTCAAGAAGTAGTTCCAACTGCTCATAGCAACACAAAGTCCAGGTTTTAGACAGTCTGCGGGGACGTCACGGAGACTACGTCCAGGTTTTAGACGGTCTGCGGGGACGTCACGGAGACTACGTCCAGGTTTTAGACAGTCTGCGGGGACGTCACGGAGACTACGTCCAGGTTTTAGACAGTCTGCGGGGACGTCACGGAGACTACGTCCAGGTTTTAGACAGTCTGCGGGGACGTCACGGAGACTACGTCCAGGTTTTAGACAGTCTGCGGGGACGTCGTGGAGACTATATTTGCAACCAAATGAACATCCCTCGCCTCACCCTCTCCTTTCAGGCGTGATGGACAAACTGTGGTGGCTGTGACGTCTGTAGTTTTTAGTTTGTCTGTTGAAGTTCAGTTTTAAGGTACCAGCTGCAACATTAAAGTTAAATATTAATGCATCAATAATTTATAGAGTATCATATATATATATATATATATATATATATATATATATATATATATATATATATATATATTACTCTGCATGATGAGTACTTTTACTTTTTGTACTCATGCAGAGTATTTCTGTACTTTAACGTTGTGTTTTACTGCAGTAAAAGTTCTGAGTACTTCTTCCAGCTGTGCGTCCATGATCTGAAGTCATTCATGAGAAGGTGTGGACTGTTTCCCTCCTTTGAATGTGGATCTGTGTCTTCATGTGGTCTGACTCTGACCCGCCTTCATCTTTTCCTCGCTCATGCGCGCTAACCCCACTGAGTGCTCACATGTCCGACAGTCCGTGAAGGCAGCAGCACAGACAGCCAGCAGTCTTGACTTTTTAGCGGCGGAGAGCAGCAGAGCGGCGGGGCGACACACGGCTCCTCCACCGCCGGAAAAACGACTAAATACCGACACATTTACCGCGAAGGCACGCTGTGACACCGGGACTGTTCAAACCGAGCGACCCTGGAGGATTTTACCGCGAGGAAACGGAGAAAAGAGGAGCAGGGAGAGGAGGGAGAGGAGTCGCTGCTTGGGACCAGAGGTAAGGAAAAGTTTGGTGTCTTCAAACTTTGAGTCACACTGAGGCGGGTTACGGGGACAGCAGGTCCTGGGACGGAGTCACGGTCCCGGTATGTGTCTGTCTGTGTGTTTGTGTGTGTGTGTGTCCTTTAAATGAACCAACAGTTAAAAGTGTCAAACAGTGCAGATCTGATTCACTGTGTGTGTGTGTGTGTGTGTGTGTGTGTGTGTGTGTGTGTGTGCGTGTGTGTTTGTTTCACTGTGTGTGTGTGTGTGTGTGTGTGTGTGTGTGTGTGTGTGTTTCACTGTGTGTGTGTCTCTTTTCATGCGCCGTCCAGCAGTTTCCACACATTCAAAGAGCTTTTCATTTTTTAAACAAAAGAGCCACGAGCTCACCTGGTCCGCCAACACACTCACACAAATACACAAATCTCACACACACACACACACACACACACACACACGTGTGTGTGTGTATTTGTGTGAGTGTGTGTGAGATTACAGGGCTAAAAACATCAACCTACAATAAAAAAAAACATCAACCCACGATAAAAGACACCGAAGTTACATTTATAAACATGTTAACAATATAACAGGGGTAGAAAGTAACTAAGTACATCTCCTCAAATAATACTGCACCCTTTACTTGAGTATTTGTATTTTATGCTGGCTCCAGAAGTGAGTCAGTCTCCATAAGTCCCCATGTTAAAATGTCCAACTTCACAGCAGAAATAAACATGTTTACAGCCTGGTACAAAAAACAGTTTTGGTCTCTATAGCTAATTTCCCCGTTCATGACAACTGTACTGAGGGTGAATTTTTATACAACTCATCTGTTCAGATTATATTAAGGCTTAAAGTTATGCAGGATTAAGAGCGTGGACGCTTTGATTGACAGGTGGGTGTGGTTACAGGTGACTCGTTTGAGCGACCAGGCGTCATTCAGCCCGCCTCAGGTCCACCGATGACAGTCAGTGTTGACTGTTGTTGAATCCTGAACAGAACCGGTCCAAGAACCAGAACTCGTTTGGTGTTAAAGGTTCTCCTGATCTGCACTCGTCTTCTTGATGTTTCCTGTTTGGAGCCAGTGTTATTTATTTATTTTTATTGTTTTTAAGTCATGAATATTAAATAAAGTTTCTATGTGCACACAAGCAGTCATTGGAAGTAACTCAGTACATGAAAGTACTGTACTTCAATTTTGAGTACTTCCATCATCTGCTACTTTATACTTCATCTCAGAGACAAATATTATATAATACTGTACAGCTCATCTTTACATCTTCACCAGCTGCAACATTAAAGTGATGAACAATGCGTCAGTAATTATAATTAATATTAATATGAAGCAATCTAATATATGAGACTCAGGATAGTTTTTATTGTGAGTGCTAGTCAACAAATACAATCCATTATTTTTCATGATCTCGTATTTTAACTGAATATCATCGATTTTACTTTTTGTTTCTTCTGTTTTAAATATTTTTATGTTAACACTGATGAACTTTTATTCGTTTAAATTAAGATTTTAACTCTTTATATTTATCTGCTGCGGAATTTTCATGATTGTCTCTTTTTCTGTTTTCTTTCTTCAGTCCCAGTAAATACTGAGCAGAGCTTTTCAGCCTGTTTTAGCTCCTGGTTTTGGTTTTGCAGCTCCTGTTTGGTGTCGGTGTTTCCAGCAGCAGCTCACAGAGGTTTCATGTTGATAACTGAGTAAAAAACAAGCCCGTAAAGCGTCTTTTAAAAAGCAGATGTTGAACACATGTGGACGTCCCAGCAGCTCCCTCCACTCCCTTAATTACACGCTTGGTTTAAAAAACTCAGTCCTGGTTCTAAAGTCAAGATTAAACTTTAAACAACACATTAACGCTGCAGGATTTATGTCTTCTTCCTGTCCTTGTGAGGACATTTGGGACACACTCTCTGGTTTCCTGTGTGTGTGTGTGTGTGTGTGTGTGTGTGTGTGTGTGTGTGCGCGCGCAGTGTTCTGGGGTTGAATCAGTGCTGTGATGATGACGGTAACATCAGTGTGTTTGGTCATTCGGTCTGCAGGGTGTGTCTGCACAGACTGACCGCTCAGCACAAGATTTTCTATAAATAAACCTGTTTTTTTTTTTCTTCTTCTTCTTGTGTCATTAAAGTCGAGCAGCCACATCACAACGAGGACGCAGAGAAGGAACTCAAGTTTCTTTAAATTAGATGTTTTACAGCACAGAAACATGAAAATATGGACAAAACATGAAGTCTTAAAGTCTCCATGAAGTCAAACGTGTTTTTCATTCACACATTTTCAGTGTTTTCAGGTTTTCTTCATGGTATTTTAGAGTTTGTCATTTCCTGATAAACCATAAAAACTTGTTGATGATGTCGCCGTTTCATCTCTACGTTACTGAACGTCACATTTTAGCTCATAATAAATAATGTATGTATGTGTACCCTACGTGTATTAATGTCACCATGTGTCAGGCTGATATTTAAACAAATTATTACAGGAAATAGAAAACTTATTTTCACTTTAATATATGTAGCATTTTCATAGTATAATATGTTTTAAAAATTATTTCAGACATTGCTTCACGGGTCACCAGAGGGACACGTACCATAGTTTGAGACCCAGCACCCTGTAGACCACTGTCACGCTTGCTAGGCTAGGCTAAATAGAAGAAAAATAAGCTACCATGCTAATACAAGTGTTAGCATTATGTAAAATTACAGAAGCCTCCATTAACCTCCATTAATATGAACTCATATTCACACAGAATGGAAACATATTCATTGTTTTTCACTTTTATTTTGAAAGTTTTGACTGCTGACACAGGAAGTAATCATCCGACAGGCTAACAGGCTAAATTCCTGTTAGTTCCTGTGTTTACATGAAGCTTCCTGATCAAACCTGCTGGTGTGAAACCTTCAACAGTCCGTTCAGTCCAATATTAATATCAGTGAATTTAGTTCAGATTTTTATTAATAACCTTCAGTGTGCTCCATCTTTCTCGTAAATCAGGTGACAATGACTCATTCTGTGGAGATTAAGAGAAAATCCGTCTGTCGCTTCGTAACTGAAACACCTTCATGTAGATTCCGTCCGCAGCTGACTGAGTTTCAGGTCAGTTTCAGGTTTCTGGGTGTGAATCTTGGCCTTGTTTTAATGTGAGTCAAGTGAAGATTCTTCACTCCACCACACAAAGTAGTTCCTTTTAAAGAGAGGTTACTGGATATTAAACCTTTGAGGAGTTAACTGGACAGTTCAAGTTGGGCTTAGTAACAAACTAGAGACTGCTAATATTAATAAGTCTGCAAATAAAAAAGTCATACATTTTCTCCATAGACCTCCATATAAAACACGTCCTAAAACAAACTGTCATTACTCTTTCTAACATGGATTGAAGTCCTAAAGGTTTCACACGTGTGACGTAAAGTAAACACTACTGAGCATGTGCAGTGAGCTGTAAACCAGGAAGCTATACAACATTTCAGGCTTACGTCCATGATTTTCAAGAATAGTTTGAAATGTGGACTCGTCAGTCCACTTCCTGTCAGTCCACTTCCTGTCAGTCGGTCTCAGATGTTCTGGTCCAGAGAAGTGTGCGGTGTTTCTGGATGTTGTTGATATCTGTCTTTGAGTGTGAACTTCATCTGTAGCTGCAGAGATGAACTGAATAGTTCCTGCAGCAGTAATATTCTTTACTGCTACCTGATGGGTCGGAGGTCACGGACGGTCAGTGTTGGTTTTGGGCCTTGCCTCTTGTGTGCAGAGATTTCTCTCTGAATCTTTGAATGATATTCAGGATTGTAGACGGTGAAGTCCAGAAATTCATTCAGACTGTGAGTCCACAAACGTTCTTAAACTGTTTTGAACCTCGGCCCGTCCTTCATGTGAGCGATAACACCCCTTTCATACCCGATCATGATACTGTCACCTGTTAGTACTTTTACAACTGTCAGTGTTCTGTTGATCCTGGAACGTGTTGGAAAGTTTAACAGTTTGAACATTAAACTTCTCTTTGGTGTATTTAACTATGTGAAAACATGCAGTGCTGATTCTCTGTTCAACTTCTTTGGACTCAGGATTGATGACTGAAGTATCTTTATGCTGATAATAAGAATTATAACATTCGTGTGTTCAGTGTGAGTGATGACACTTCTGTGGGTAGAGTCAACAACAAACATGTAACCAGCTCAGCTGGACAGGAGCCGCTAGGCTATTTGTTAAGCTAGCAGGTCGTCCAGACTCGTGCTGCATTCCAGACTTCCCCCACACACTTCCTCCCAGTCTGCACTGGTTTTCTGATAAGCTGTTGTGTTGTAAGAGCAGTTTGTCCAGCTCACAGCAAACATTTCTATCACTGCAAAGTCACATATGATAACTCTGAGCATGCGGTGCGTTCACAGGTCTCTGTTAGTCTGACGTTCAGCTGGTCCTCATGCTGCAGTTGTTTCTGCTGTACATGGTCAAAGGACGCTCTGTCTCTGTAACAAACTCAAACCAGCTTCATTAACTCGAACAGCTTCACTGAGCTGCAGGTCATTAAAGATTAACTGAGCCTGTGCTGAGTTCAGGGTCAGGATGACGATGTTACTGTAGCTGCTGATAGCTAATATCTGTGCTAATGTATGTTCAGGTTGTTTTCAGATGTGGAGTGAACGTGATGAGCGCAGCATGCAGCAGCAGCACGAGGTTCAGTCTTATCCGAGGAAATGTGATTTACTGCTTCATAATCAGATTCAGCTCTCGAGTTTCAGAGACGACGAGCGGCGACTGCGTGTGAAGTCGTGAGAAAAGTTTCAGATTGGTGAGCGTGAAGGATCGAGATGATCCCAGATGTCTGGATGAAAAGATTTCAAATAAAAGAGTTGTTGTGGCAGAGCAGCAGCAGTTCATTGATTTGTTGATTGACGTAGAAATATCAGTTTGCAGGGACGTTGAAGGTTTGAAGGTTTTCCGACAACATCAGGATCAGATGTCAGCAGATGTTTGCATCCAAACAAAATGATGACCGGTGTGTTCACCGCATGCCAAATTAATCAGAGCACATGAGGCCTAATTACCTCCTAAAGTAGCATGTGACTGACCAGCTGAGTCTGGTGCACTGCTCAATCCACATAAACACACCTGGTCTACTTCATAACAGTCAGTTTGAAGTGAACGCTCTCTGGTCCGACTCAGATAAAAGCTCTGAATTTGTTCGTCATGCTAACATGCTGATGATGCTGAGGATCACTGGTGTGATGACAGTTGAACCTGATGCTAACACCAGCATGCTAACATGCTAATGTTTAGCAGGTTTATGATGTTCACCTTCTTAGTCTAACATGTTAGCATGCTAACATTTTATAAGTAGCATTGAACATTGTACTCAGTCTTTAAACGCAGCATTGGACATTAGAATGTCGACAGCTGGTTTTGGGTGGAGGGAGTCTGTCGGTGTAGCTGACTGAGTTGTGTTGGGTGATGATGGTGTAGCGGTGTGACAGTTGGGATTGGGTGGAGCCTGTCGTTGCTGTATTTACACACTGATGTGTGTTTTCATGTGTTTGGTTGAAGAGAGGAAGTTGTAGCAGGATGTTCAAAGTGTCACGTGGCCGTAAGAGAAGACGAGTGTTTGTTCATGACGTCACACAACCAAACAACATTACACCTGTACGAGCAGTTAGCTGTGACGACCAGCGGCTCTATTATTACTGTATATTCTAAGTTTGTGTGCGGTTCATGTGTTAGCTAAGAGCTTGCGGCTCAGTGTAATCATGGAGCTAACAGAGCTAACAGAGCTAACGGAACAAGTAGAGCTAACAAAGCTAATGGAATTAGAAGACTTAATGGAACTAAGAGAGCTAACGGAACTAGCAGAACAAGCAGAGCTAGCTAACTTCTCAGCTCACAGACAGTTTACATGTCAACACAGAGGTTTCAGGGATCAGTTACACCTTGTGATTGGTCTGTTCGATATTTATTTATTAATTACTTTAATCAAACATGAGTGTGTGTAAATGTCGTATGTACCGTCACACACTGTTGGTTTGACTCCCACATGTGAAGAAACATTTCAAATCAGATTTAAAGTAAGTCATATTTTGAAGTGAATGAACTGTGAGCTGATTTAAAAAATTCATTTTTCTGTTTTTTGTTTGATATTTTAAAGTTTTTCTGTCGTCCTGATAAGCTTTGATGCAGTTTGTTTTTTGTTCTCTGAACTGGATTTACTCGTCCGCCGTGAACGACACCCCGGCTTTCAACTGTCAGACTACAGGAGTGTGTGTGTGTGTGTGTGTGTGTGTTAGGGGGTGTGGTGTTTTTAAATCTAACATGACGATGATGATGTCAAATCTTCATCAGAGACATTGAACTCAACATGACGGGACGTTCACTGACAGTTGTTGTATTGTGTTATGTGGTGTCTGTTTGAATGTGTGTGAGTCAGTGTGACGTCGGGTGTGTTGGGTGTGTTACAGTGTGTGTGTTATGTAACATGTCAGATTAAAACCAGACGGCAGCACACACACACACACACACACACACACACACACACACACACACACTCACTGTCAGTCCAGCAGGTGGAGCTGTTGAGCCAGATTTCCCATGATGCTGCAGGGCGTCTGCTCTGCTGTGACGCTCTCAGACGAGCTGAAAGTAACACAGTGACACACACACACACACACACACACACACACACTGTCAGCGTACACTAATATGAGATAAATATTTCACATCATTATTTACAGTTTCTTCATGTTTGGTTCCAGAGCTGGACAAAATCTGTCCTCAGAACTTTCTGTAGACCAAAACAGTCTTTAAAGCGGTCTGCTGTCTGCTGGGCTGAAGTCTGGATGCTCCATCAGCTCGAGTCCAGCAGAGTCCAGCAGAGTCCAGCAGAGTCTATCAGTCACTTTGATATTTTCGTGGACTTTAAACATTTTCTAAAAAGTTCTGGACGTTCACAGAAACATTGAAAACATCTGGAACATCAGCAGACGACATGAAGCTGACACTTTCTCTCATTAACGTTTCTGTTTGTGCTCGAGCATCTTTTCCGTCTGTCTCATCGACGTCTCTACTTTGAATTCATCTGATCTGATTGGTCAAAGACAGAGACTGTGAACGCATCATAAATGCTCCTCAGAGTTAGTCAGACGTTCTCTTTGTGTTTGCAGCAGTTTTCCGTCCTGACAGGAAGTTTGAGAGATATTTTGGCCTGAGATCAGTCACATATTAAGCACATGAATCAGTGACTGAAATATTTCAGGCTGGATGACGTGTTTATGTCCTCATTCAGACACGAGACAGATTTATTTATTATGTAATCTTGTTTTACTTTAACACGGGAGGAAGTAGAATCATGAGTCACATTTCCAAAAACAAAGCACGTCACGTCACGCCACGTCACGCCACGCCATGTCACGCCACGCCACGCCACGCCACGTCACGTCACGCCACGCCACGCCATGTCACGTCACGTCACGCCACGTCACACCACGTCACGTCACGCCACGCCACGCCACGTCACGTTTGTATTTCTAGTTTTATTTCTGCAGCATCTCTGCTAAACATGTTAGCTCGACAGGCTAATGCTTTAACATTAATATATAAAATCTAAATATACAGAATATAAACTGTACTGTGCTGCCCTCTGCTGGTATGATGTGTCTCCACCTAGTGGCTGCTGTATTTTTGAGTTTTGACCCTCTGAGGTTGCCGTAGTTTATGTAGTAATGCACAGATGTTAAGTATGAGCACATGATGTGATGTTTGTCTGTGAAGATCACATGCTAACTTCTGTTAGCGTGTTGAAGGCAGATTGTGTTATGTGTTAGCATCGAGCTAACAGCAGCTCCTGCTGTGTTTCAGGTGGCTGACAGTGTTTGTGTTTTTTGGTGATCACCTCTTCATCCTCCTCGTTTGATCAGTTTGTTCAGCTCTTGTTCTTCAACAGTCGACTGTCCTCGCTGCTGTCTGTGCTCGATGCAGTCGGCCTGTTTGGATCTTCATGTTGTCTTCAGTGTAGTTACGAGATGACGTCGTGTCATCATCAACATGATGACGTCACAGCAGCTGATCACGTCTAAACTCTGAAGTCGTCTCACTTTTAATGATTCAAACATGTTTTTGTCTCCTGATGGAGGCTAACACTTTCCCCCTGCTCCCAGTCTTTGTGCTAAGCTAGGCTAAACACTTCCTGGTGCAGTCAGCTGAGAGCGAATCAGACACACAGGAAGAGGAGACGAAGGCTGCCTCCTCCTCCTGCTCCTCCTCTTCCTCCTCCTCCTCCTCCCCTTCCTCCTCCTGCTCCTCCTCCCCCTCTTCTTCTTCCTCCTCCTCCTGCTCCTCCTCTTCCTCCTCCTCCTCCTCCTCCTGACTTGTTTCCTTCTCTGTCAGCTCTTTCTGTCTTTTTCTTTTTTTCCAGACGACTGATGTCACGTTACAAACATGTTACATGCTTCTGTGTGTGTGTGTGTGTGTGTGTGTGTGTGTGTCTATGTGTGTGTGTGTGTGTGTGTGTGTGTGTCTGTGTGTGTGTGTGTGTCTGTGTGTGTGTGTGTGTGTGTGTGTCTGTGTGTGTGTGTGTGTGTGTGTCTGTGTGTGTGTCTGTGTGTGTGTGTGTGTGTGTGTGTGTGTCTGTGTGTGTGTGTGTGTGTGTGTGTGTGTGCGTGCGTGCAGTGCATTGTGAATTCACAGCTCGTCCCTCGCTCGGCGCTCTGACATGCTGCTGTGTGTTCACACACTGTGCAGGTCAGGTACACACTGACACACACACATCATGTCAGACATTACTGACACACCTGTCACCTGAAGCTGCAGCTTTAAATGAAGAGAGGAAATGTGTCCACCAATCTGAGCCTCTCACACACACCTGAGACCCCGCCCCCCTTCATAACACACACCTGCAGGACAGGTGACCCTCTGATGACCCTCAGGTGACCTACATACCTCCTCTTCCTCAGAAACGTATCAGGTCTGATAAGTGACACACCTTCAGCTCTGTGTGAGCGCTAACTGGACCCGGCCCGTGTTTGCCAGCTGTGTGAGCGTTTGATTGGTTTATTTTTATCAGGTCACCGTGCACACCTGAAGCAAACAAACATGAACCGACTGAACCGTTTTGACACACTTTATGACGGACAGATACCTAACCAACAGGGAATAACGTTACAGTACCGAGGTGATTTACAGACTGTATGATGAAACATTGATAAGTAGTGAAGTTTGATGTTTATCTTCCATGTCTGAGAAATGCAATGTGAGACCTTCATACATTGCTTCTTAGCGACCCCTTGGACCTCCTCAAGAGCTGTCAGAACCTCCTCCTGGATCCTTGGACCTCCTCAAGAGCTGTCAGAACCTCCTCCTGGATCCTTGGACCTCCTCAATGATCTGTAAACCTCTTGTAAACAGGCCTCCTGGACGGCTGAATGGGAGTTTAACATGTGAGATGTGGTTGGACTCTTGGTACCATGTGTACCATGTGACCCAGTAGTGATCCTCTGAGTAAAGCGTGTTTCCTGCTGTGGCTCCGCCCCCTCATTAGGACCCTGAAAGTGGTCGGTGGACTGGAAACGTCCTCTTTTGTTCCTGCAGGCCCGTTTCCAGAAACAGTCCCAGCTCTGTTTTACAGTACGTTTTAGGACGGGTCACCACTATATACAGTGGGGTCCTGACCCGGTCCATTCATCATGGTTCACTGGCTGTGATTCAGTCAGCTCTCACTGAGGACCCCGGGTCTGTCACGTACACAGGACGGACGGATGGGTCCAGGTCTCCAGGACACTGAGCAACGAGGTCAACTCACCCAACAGATCAAACGTTCAAGTCCATTTAAAATACGTTAACTTGTGTGTGTCTAACTTGCCTGTGTGGGGGACCATCAGAAACGACAAAATACAAAGTTTACAACTCCAGAACCGATAAACTGGTTCTGATCCGAAGAACACATCTTTATCACGGCCTTTCAAAACCTCCAGAAGTGTGTCAAACCAATCCCACCGAACTCTACTGCGTCTTTACGAACTCTACTGCGTCTCTACGAACTCTACTGCGTCTCTACGAACTCTACTGCGTCTTCACGAACTCTACTGCGTCTCTACAAACTCTACTGCGTCTCTACGAACTCTACTGCGTCTTCACGAACTCTACTGCGTCTTTACGAGCTCTGCTGCGTCTCTACGAACTCTACTGCGTCTCTACGAACTCTACTGCGTCTCTACGAACTCTACTGCGTCTTCACGAACTCTACTGCGTCTCTACGAACTCTACTGCGTCTTCACGAACTCTACTGCGTCTCTACGAACTCTACTGCGTCTTTACGAACTCTACTGCGTCTTCACGAACTCTACTGCGTCTCTACGAACTCTACTGCGTCTCTACGAACTCTACTGCGTCTTCACGAACTCTACTGCGTCTCTACGAACTCTACTGCATCTTTACGAACTCTACTGCGTTTTCACGAACTCTACTGCGTCTTTACGAGCTCTACTGCGTCTTCACGAACTCTACTGCATCTCTTTACTGTAATCGACCTAGTTTAGCTGTTCAGATTTGGTGTTTCAGCGCTCTGTTGTTCGGGTATTAAACCGACTTGGTTAAATTTGGAAAGTAGAGGTTTTTATGACAGTCAGAGTCGGACCTGAATATTTGATATCAGATGTCGGTTTGTTGGAGTTATTCTGTGTGTTTTTTGTGTTGTGTTAATGTTGAGCAGTGAATAAATGTGTTTGTGTTCTGGTTGATCGATCACATGTTCGATCGTTGATTTTCTGTCCCCTCAGTTCAGATTTCAGTGGTATGTTGGCTGAGTACATGCTCTGTTATTATTATTATTATTATTATTATTATTATTATTATTACATAAATGTGAAGCCTGACCTGCAGACATTGAACTTTTACATAAATGCATCATGAAGCATCATCTGGTTACATCATCGCCGGGCATCCTGAACAGTTTTATCCTGCAGAACAACAGATGGTCCGAGGACGGGGAGGGAGAGGAGGGATGGGCGAGAGAGGTGCACTCACAGTGGAGGCCCTCTCTCTCTCTCTCTCTCTCTCTCTCTCTCTCGCTCTCTCTCTCTCTCTCTCTCTCTGATGGAGGTGAGGGCTCGACCTGCCTCAGCTTTAATCTGTTCGAGTGTCACTGTGGATAAGGGGACAGACGGATCTGTACTGTGGGACCATCGTGGACCTGCTGCTCGTCCAATCAGAACTCAGACTGATCTAACGAGCTAACGAACCGGACCAAAGAGACGGAGCACCGGGAGCTCGGCGGTGGAACAAACATGGAGGATTTGGATCTTTACCTTTCCTGACTGTCTGGATCAGAAACCTTCGAAAGTTTACAGCGACTGGTTTTCTCCTTCTCGGATCAGAGATTTCCTGATTTGAATCATCTTCATACAAAGTTTCATTTAGTTCAGTTTTAATGTGGAAACATGAAACAGTTTGAATATCAGCACAAGTTTCATCTGCAGGACGTCTCCAGCGAGAGATCTTTAAGATCTTTGAAGTGTTTTTGTAACACTAATATTTCAGCGAAAGGTCAGAGGTCACACTTTGATTTGAAGAGTCACACCTGGAACATGTTTGATGAGGGTTTATGAATTTAAACACACCTGTGTGTGTGTGTGTGTGTGTGTGTGTGAGACTTCAGAGGGTTAACGTGACGTGAAGACGTCGTCTTGAGTTACACGGAGAAACCGAAGCTGCTGCCTGCTGGCTCTGGTTTCCCGTTGAATGACTGTGGACGTGACGGCAGCAGCAGAGGACGGGACAAGGTTCACGGGTTTTTATGAGTTCAGTGGAAATGTGATGTGGACTGTGACAGGGCGGGACTCAGGACAGAGGTGAGGCAGGTGAGGCAAAGAGCGTCACACTGTTTGGATTGAAGGAAAACGTTGGATCAGCTGCTTTGAGTTCAGATCTGAGGATGTAAACGAGACGCCTGGACCCGACCCACCTGGACTTCACCTGGTTAATGTGATGAGGCTGAACATCCACACAGAACCTCCAGTTTGAGCGGTGTCATCGGACCTGTGTGGACCGGGTCATGTACGTCCTGTGCACCCTGGCCATCCTGAGCCTCCACAGCCTCTTCAAGAGCTGGAACAACAAGGCCGTGGAGTCCGGCCGGAGCTGGGACGGTCGTCAGGAGGATGGAGGCGTCCACGAGGTGTGTGGAGCGACCAGGACTCGAGGTGTGGGCCGAGGAGGACCGAGGAGAGCTGAAGGGAAGAGGAGGCGAGGAGGCAGAGTACGTAACATCCCCGACAACAGGGAGCGAGTTCAGGTGAGCAGATGGAGATCAGGTTCAAGGACGGAGAGTTTCCATGACGACAGATTAAAAAACAACCGAGAGAATCAAAGAAGAAGAAACAAGATTCAATTTGACATAAACAGATGATCAACGTATGATACATGATGTAACAACAATAAACAGAAGAGTCAGAGATAAAAAATAATATTAATAAATCAGTAATGATTATAAATATAAATAGAACAGTTCTTTAACTTTAGTATAATTTCTTATTTACATGCAAATAGTATTTTTGTTATTGTGTCACGTTAACTAACGTCTGACGTCAGACGTCTAAATATTTGAAAATAAGTTGTCAGATATAATCGAATAACTTTATTGAACTTCTTTAACAAACAGGAAACAGTATTACAGGTGAAGACACAGCAGCTGATCCACAGTCAGTGTCAGCAGTCATAAATCAGTGTACAGTGTCACCAACACTGACTCATGATCAGATCTCAGATCAGATTCAAACCTGATCAGACGTGACGGCACTTTAAACTTCCTGTTGTTTCATGATGAGACATCAGCTGTTCTCTGTTCTGTCCTCACATCGTATCTGGACGGTTTGAGAAACTGACAAACAGTTCTTGTTGCATCAGTGACACTTTTAACATAAAGAACCAGAACCAGAACCAGAACCAACACTGTTCACTGGTGTGCACACAGCTGTCTGTTTGAGCTGTTTGACTGAAGTTGGACAAACCCGTCAACACAAACAGAACTTTAAGAGAGAGCAGCGGCCATCAGTGACGGAGTCACGATGTCGCTGTCATGTCAGTGTGTTCACATCAGATCACATGAAATCTGTCCGTCAGGTCAGGAGTTACGTAACATTCATCAGAGGATGATGACAGACTGGTTTTTGTACCAGGCTGTAAACATGTTTATTTTAACATGGGGACTTATGGAGACTGACTCACTTCTGGAGCCAGCCTCAAGTGGACGTTAGAGGAACTGCAGTTTGTGTTTCACTTCACAGACACGGAGGTTGCTGATTGGTTCATGTTGTCCAAATGTTAGTGTGTGTGTGTAGTCTGATGACGTGGTGATGACTCAGCGGGTTGTTGGTCAACTGTTGTAGCTGGATGCTAACATGCTAACGTAATCATTGTATTTCCTGTTCTGGACTGAAGACGTGTGATGACTTCCTGTCTTCTGACTCTTCAATGATCCTGAGCTGTCATTGGACTCTGGCTCTCCGGCCAATCACAGCTCTGCTCTGTCAGGGCGTCTTCCTATTGGTCAACAAACCTGAAACATGCTGCAGGTTTTCCTCCGTCTTTGTCCACAACAATATTTAGGAGTCTTCACCTGTCTTTAGCTGTCTTTAGGAGTCTTTAGGAGTCTTTACCTGTCTTTAGGAGTCTTTAGGAGTCTTTAGCTGTCTTTAGCTGTCTTTAGGAGTCTTTACCTCGCTTTAGGAGTCTTTAGCTGTCTTTAGGAGTCTTTACCTGTCTTTAGCTGTCTTTAGGAGTCTTTAGGAGTCTTTACCTGTCTTTAGCTGTCTTTAGGAGTCTTTACCTGTCTTTAGGAGTCTTTAGGAGTCTTTACCTCTCTTTAGGAGTCTTTAACCGTCTTTAGCTGTCTTTAGCTGTCTTTAGGAGTCTTTACCTGTCTTTAGGAGTCTTTAGCTGTCTTTAGGAGTCTTTAGGAGTCTTTACCTGTCTTTAGGAGTCTTTAGGAGTCTTTACCTCTCTTTAGGAGTCTTTAGCTGTCTTTAGGAGTCTTTACCTGTCTTTAGCTGTCTTTAGGAGTCTTTACCTGTCTTTAGCTGTCTTTAGGAGTTTTTAGGAGTCTTTACCTGTCTTTAGCTGTCTTTAGGAGTCTTTACCTGTCTTTAGGAGTCTTTAGCTGTCTTTAGGAGTCTTTACCTGTCTTTAGCTGTCTTTAGCTGTCTTTAGGAGTTTTTAGGAGTCTTTACCTGTCTTTAGCTGTCTTTAGGAGTTTTTAGGAGTCTTTACCTGTCTTTAGCTGTCTTTAGGAGTTTTTAGGAGTCTTCACCTGTCTTTAGGAGTCTTTACCTGTCTTTAGGAGTCTTTAGCTGTCTTTAGGAGTGTTTAGGAGTCTTCACCTGTCTTTAGGAGTCTTCACCTGTCTTTAGCTGTCTTTAGCTGTCTTTAGGAGTCTTTAGCTGTCTTTAGGAGTCTTTAGCTGTCTTTAGCTGTTTTAGGAGTCTTTAGCTGTCTTTAGCTGTCTTTAGGAGTCTTCACCTGTCTTTAGCTGTCTTTATGAGTCTTTAGCTGTCTTTAGGAGTCTTCACCTGTCTTTAGTTGTCTTTAGGAGTCTTTAGGAGTCTTCACCTGTCTTTAGGAGTCTTCACCTGTCTTTAGGAGTCTTTAGCTGTCTTTAGCTGTCTTTAGGAGTCTTTAGCTGTCTTTAGGAGTCTTTAGCTGTCTTTAGCTGTCTTTAGGAGTCTTTAGCTGTCTTTAGCTGTCTTTAGCTTTTTTTAGGAGTCTTTAGCTGTCTTTAGCTGTCTTTAGGAGTCTTTACCTCTCTTTAGGAGTCTTTAGCTGTCTTTAGGAGTTTTTAGGAGTCTTTACCTGTCTTTAGGAGTCTTTAGCTGTCTTTAGGAGTGTTTAGGAGTCTTCACCTGTCTTTAGGAGTCTTCACCTGTCTTTAGCTGTCTTTAGGAGTCTTTACCTGTCTTTAGGAGTCGTTAGGAGTCTTTACGAGTCTTTAGCTGTCTTTAGCTGTCTTTAGGAGTCTTCACCTGTCTTTAGCTGTCTATAGGAGTCTTTAGCTGTCTTTAGGAGTCTTCACCTGTCTTTAGCTGTCTTTAGCTGTCTTTAGGAGTCTTTAGCTGTCTTTAGGAGTCTTTAACTGTCTTTAGCTGTGTTTAGGAGTCTTTAGCTGTGTTTAGGAGTCTTTAGCTGTTTTTAGGAGTCTTTAACCGTCTTTAGCTGTCTTTAGCTTTTTTTAGGAGTCTTTAGCTGTCTTTAGGAGTCTTTGGCTGTCTTTAGGAGTCTTTAGCTGTCTTTGGCTGTCTTTAGGAGTCTTTAGGAGTCTTTGGCTGTCTTTAGGAGTCTTTACCTGTCTTTAGGAGTCTTTAGGAGTCTTTAGCTGTCTTTAGGAGTCTTTAACTGTCTTTAGCTGTTTTTAGGAGTCTTTAGCTGTCTTTAGGAGTCTTTACCTGTCTTTGGCTGTCTTTAGGAGTCTTTAGGAGTCTTTGGCTGTCTTTAGGAGTCTTTAGGAGTCTTTACCTGTCTTTGGCTGTCTTTAGGAGTCTTTACCTGTCTTTGGCTGTCTTTAGGAGTCTTTAATTATCTTCAGTTAGAGAAAATTAATAAACAAATGTTTTTTATGACCAAATAAACTTTTAAGTCATTTTTGTAGCTAAAATTTAAAATATTTTCTTTTCATCTCTTCTGACTTTGAACTGACAAAACAAACAAATTTAGATTTTTTTAATCAATAATTGATCAATATATAATATTTAAATCATTAATTAAATTTATTAACATTCAAAGATTTTACAGAACAAACCATCATTTTAGTTTCAGCCCAGATGATGTCATTTCACACACACACGCACACACACGCACACACACACACACTCACACTCACACACACACAGACTCACACTCACACTGACACACACACACTCACACACACACACACACACACACACACTCACACACACACACACTCACACTCACACACACACACACACACACTCACACTCACACACACTCTCACACACACACACACACACACACACACACTCAGGGTTGTTGAATATTTCAGTCGGGGGGAGGAGCGGCTCCTCACGCTTCAGTTGTGGCTGAAATATTTATCCATCAGGAGGAGGAGGAGGAGGGGCTGCAGGAGGTGTGATGCTGCTGTGCTGTTGCTAGGGAAACAGAGAGGGAGGAGGTGTGTGTGTGTGTGTGTGTGTGGAGGGGGTCGGCGGGCGGCGTTGATCTGCTGCTGTGTGTCGGTGTGAAGCTGCAGCGAGGAAGAGGATGATGAGGATGAGGCGATGATGCGGACGGCGAGGCCGCAGGGAGGGAGGTAAGAACGAGACAGACGGACACAAAGAGGGAGGACGGAGGGACGGAGGACGGACGGGTGGAGGGACAGACGGGTGGAGGTCTGAGGATAGGAACAGACATGCTGAACACAGACGGGCGGAGAGAGGGAGACAGATGGAGGTCTGTCTGTAACCTGATGCAGAGACTCGTGTTTCCTCTGATGACCTGATTCCTCGCCGTGCGCTGTGAGGACGGCGTTTTATCTTTTCTCCGTCTTCCTGCGGACTCCCTCGCTCGTCCTGATCCTCCTTTTGTCCGGTAACGTTCTCTCTCTCCTCCGGTTCTGTCGGACCTCCTGTGATGATCAGCAGGTCCACATGTCTGTGTCACTGATTTGTTCTTTTATTAAGTTAAAATGAGACGCGGCGTGTCGATCCAACAAGTCCTGGACCACAAAGAGAGACCAGGTTCACATCAGACCCGGTCCAGGAGCCGGTGCTGGTCCAGGGACTGGTGCTGGTCCAGGTCCAGGTACAGATAGAGGTCCAGGTCTACGTGCAGATGCAGTTATTGGTTTAGGTCCAGGTACTGCTGCAGGTCCTGGTCTAGGTACATGTTTAGCTGCAGGTGCAGATACAGGTGACGGTCCAGATGCAGGTGTAGGTGCAGGTCCTGGTACAGGTACAGGTACTGGTACCGGTCCAGGACACAAACAAAGGAGGACTTTCATCCTCACACTTTGAAACATTTTTATTGATAGATTTCAAATTTTGCGGTCTTCATCAGGACGTTCAGGTGACCTGTCCTGTGTCAGCAGGTGTGGGCGGAGCTACACTCAGGTATATGTGGCTGCAGCAGGTGTCACAGTGACATCAGCAGGTGTCACAGTGACATCAGCAGGTGTCACAGTGACATCAGCAGGTGTCACAGTGACATCAGCAGGTGTCGTCTGGCCTGAATCAGATTTTTGATGATGATTGTCGAAGCTTCTGATCTCACTGTGTTTTAAACAGCTGATCAGGTGATCAGGTGACTGTGTGTGTTGAAATAAGACACTGACGTGTTGGTCATGTGACCGTTTGTTCATGTGTCAGACTGATGGAAAGGTGTGTGTGTGTGTGTGTGTGTGTGTGTGTGTGAGATCAGACAGGGTTTAGACTGTGAGAACATGGAGACTGAAAGAAAACAGGAAGAGATGATTTGACCCAGTTTATGTAGATGATGAGGATGAGGATGAAGATGAGGATGAAGATGAGGATGAGGATGAAGATGTGATGTCAGATTTATTTGTCGGACATTTTTGAATAAATTCATTTTAAATATTGATTTTTTTTCACCATCTGCAGCTTCAAACAGTTTGAGTCGACTTTTTGTTTCGACCTCGTTGATTTTATTTCACTGGCAGTTGAAAAAATAAAGTGTAAGTACAAGCTACAAAATGTAATCTGTATTCAGTAATCTGATTACATTTCACGGTAATCTGACTGGTTGATGGCGTGGTGATAATCTGTGATGCTATACACCTGTCAGACACCAAATGTGTCTTCAGCTGTGAAGCCAAAGCTCACCTGATCTGATGTTCAGTCTGAATACAGACGTGAGAGCTTCTGATGAGCCAGTAAAGTTCTGATGATGTTTGTCACACTGAAGCTGCACAGCTCGTCTGTTTGTTTACAGTGACACAGTTACTGTCCACAGAGCAGAATAAAGTTTATATCTGTGACCTTCAGAGATGACGAGGTCTGTGTGACTGATCCTGGTCCTGATCCAGAGTCAGTGTGGAGGTGTTTTCAGACTGTTGGACTGATCCTGGTCCTGATCCAGAGTCAGTGTGGAGGTGTTTTCAGACTGTTGGACTGATCCTGGTCCTGATCCAGAGTCAGTGTGGAGGTGTTTTCAGACTGTTGGACTGATCCTGGTCCTGATCCAGAGTCAGTGTGGAGGTGTTTTCAGACTGTTGGACTGATCCTGGTCCTGATCCAGAGTCAGTGAAGGTGTCAGACTGCAGCAGATGGCCTCGTGCTGCGTTCACAGACAGGAAACATTCGTCTGGCTGCTGGTTGGAAAGTGTGGATGGAAAAACGTCGTCGCTCCACGTGTTCATCGTTTACTGCAGCAGGAAAATGTGAAGCCAGCGTCGACAAACACTGACCCAGAATCAGCAGTTTGTTCATGTCTGTGATCAGAGGCGGCGTGAAAGCTGAACCTGAGTCTGCAGTCTGCAGGACAAACGTGTCAGCAGCTGTCGACATTAATAATACTGTAATAATACACTGTGTGTGTGTGTGTGTGTGTGTGTGACGCCATCTTTAAAGCTCTAATCTGCACTTTCACACACATCATGTGTGTCAGCAGCTCTCTAACACCTTCTTATCCTCGAGCTTTAAATATTGAAGGAGCGTCAGAAGAAATATTTTGTTTAAATATATTTATAGATTTTTATATTTATAGATTTACACACAACAAAGTTAGAAACTTATTTTCGATGATTTGAAGTCAAAGATCTCAGACAGAAAGTTTATTTTTCTTTCATTTAAATGTGTTCAAATCTGTTTGTGAGTGAGAGGACACTCGAGTTAACTTGGATCGAGGCGGGTCGACATTACTCGTGTTTCATCAACGTATTTTGATGCATTTTGAAGTTTCATATCAGGAAAATTTGATGGAAACGACAACAAATTTTAAAAAATGAAGTTTTTCCTCCTGTGAGGTCTTCAGTACTTTTCTATAAAGAGTTAAAGCTCTAAACGTTGAGGTCACATGACTGATCAGCTGTTTCCTCATGGCTCTAAACTGCTGGCTGTAGTTTTAAAATATTGAACTTTTGTTTTAAAAATGTATTTTTGAGTGTTGTAATATCTAAATGAATGGTCGGCTCAGTGACAGAGAAAGGTAAATCTGGGTGTCGTGAATAGAAGAGGACCGAGGACTGAACCCTGAGGAACTCCACCACGTTCAGATGCTTCCTCTTGTTGCCCCGTCTTCTTCTTCTTCTTCTTCTTCTTCTTCTTCTTCTTCTTCTTCTGGGTTTCTGACTGGAGAATTGGTGCCACCTACTGCTTAACTCATGAACCAACTCCTAATATTCACTAACAGTAATGGATGGAAACAGTTTGAACTCAAAATTCAGTTAAAATTTGCGATACTTTAGATGGAAACATGGCTAATGATAGCTAACTTTGAGTCCAGTATTTTAGTATTTTCGGGGTGTTTTCTGTCTTTTGCTGCAGAGACATGGGGAAGGACTCAGGTGGTATTTTTAGTGTGAGCAGGTGAGTCTCTCAGTGAGAGTTTGAGTCATTCATTAACCACTTAGTGTGCTGTGGTAGTAAACAGGACTCATCCTGTGTCCCTGCGGACAGTCGAGGGTTAAACAGGCCATCCGCTTTGTGGATTAACAGATTACAGGAAGCTCTCCTCAGCTGCTCTCAGATCTGATGTTCATCATCCTGGACAGACACTGTAGGTAGGTTTAGCTGACTCCGGGTCAGTGTGTGCAGCAGGTTATCAGCTCAGTAGCAGGTCACTGGTTCTGTTGTGAGCGGCTGAATGGGACCAGTTCACCGCTGGGTGAGGATGTGAGAGTGCAGCTGCACCATGCTGGGCTGGGTGGGAACCCTGATCAACAAAGGCTGGCTGGACCGAGACCGCTACGTCCACCTGTCGGAGCGAAAACCTCCCTGTGGACGTGGACGGGTAAGAAAAGAGGAAGAGGGTCTTAAAGAGGAGCGGGCTCACTTTAGAGGCTGTCAGCTGATTGGTGGGATTGAGGTTGAGGTGATGTTAACATGATCAGTTTAGTTATTTAAATGTATTATTATTTAAAGTGTTTTTCTCCCACCTGTCACCTCTGAGACCAACAGGGAATAACGTCACACTACCGAGCTGACTTACAGACTTTATGATGGAAACATGGATAAGTAGTGAAGCTAACTGTGGTTAGCTCGGTCAGCCGTGTAGCTAACTGAACTGACTCAGCCCGGGATGCCAGGAGCCAAACCCGGCAAGAAAACCACCTCGGTAGGCTGCTGTATTCACTGTTAGACTGGACACTGCTGGTTCAGAGGTTCTGTTGCTGTATTCACTGTTAGACTGGACACTGCTGGTTCAGAGGTTCTGTTGCTGTATTCACTGTTAGACTGGACACTGCTGGTTCAGAGGTTCTGTTGCTGTATTCACTGTTAGACTGGACACTGCTGGTTCAGAGGTTCTGTTGCTGTGTTCACTGTTAGACTGGACACTGCTGGTTCAGAGGTTCTGTTACTGTATTCACTGTTAGACTGGACACTGCTGGTTCAGAGGTTCTGTTTGGTCCGGCCGTGTTCACTGAATGTATAAAGAATGGACCGAGCATCAGTGACGTCACCCACAGGTTTCCAAAGTGCTGTTTTGAATTTGAAAATATGCAGCAGTGATTGTTGTTAGGCTGTTTTTGTACCAGGCTGTAAACATGTTTATTTTAACATGGGGGCTTATGGAGACTGACTCACTTCTGGAGCCAGCCTCAAGTGGACGTTAGAGGAACTGCAGTTTTCATCACTTCCTGTGTCGGCTTCATTTCTCAGCCACAGAGGCTGCTGCTCAGTTACAACGTCACACTTTTCATGTTATGACATCATACTGATACATTTGTATTTGTCCTCCTCTTCCTCCTCCTCCTCCTCCTCCTCCTCCTCCCTCCTCCTCTTCCTCCTCCCTCCTTCTCTTCCTCCTCCCTCCTCCTCTTCCTCCTCCCTCCTTCTCCTCCTCCCTCCTTCTCTTCCTCCTCCCTCCTCTCTCCTTCCTCCTCCTCCTCCCTCCTTCTCTTCCTCCTCCTCCTCCCTCCTCCTCTTCCTCCTCCTCTTCCTCCTCCTCCTCCCTCCTTCTCTTCCTCCTCCCTCCTCTTCCTCCTTCTCTTCCTCCTCCCTCCTCCTCCTCTCTCCTCCCTCCTCCTCCTCCCTCCTACTCTTCCTCCTCTCTCCTCCCTCCTCCTCCTCCCTCCTTCTCTTCCTCCTCCCTCCTTCTCTTCCTCCTCCTCCCTCCCCTCTCCTCCCTCCTCCTCCTCCCTCCTTCTCTTCCTCCTCCTTCCTTCTCTTCCTCCTTCTCTTCCTGCTCCCTCCTCCTCCTCTCTCCTCCTCCCTCCTCTCTCCTCTTCCTCCTCCCTCCTCCTCCTCTCTCCTCCCTCCTCCTCCTCCCTCCTTCTCTTCCTCCTCCCTCCTCTCTCCTCTTCCTCCTCCCTCCTCCTCCTCTCTCCTCCCTCCTCCTCCTCCTCCTCCCTCCTCCTCTTCCTCCTCCCTCCTCCTCCTCCTCCTCCCTCCTCCTCTTCCTCCCTCCTCCTCCCTCCTCCTCTTCCTCCTCTCTCCTCCCTCCTCTTCCTCCTCCCTCCTCCTCCTCTCTCCTCCCTCCTCTCTCCTCCTTCCTCTCTCCTCCTCCTTCTCTCTCCTCCCTCTTCCTCCTCCCTCCTCCTCCTCCTCTCTCCTCCCTCCTCCTCCTCCTCCTCCCTCCTCCTCTTCCTCCTCCCTCCTCCTCCTCTCTCCTCCCTCCTCTCTCCTCCTTCCTCTCTCCTCCTCCTTCTCTCTCCTCCCTCTTCCTCCTCCCTCCTCCTCCTCCTCTCTCCTCCCTCCTCCTCCTCCTCCTCCCTCCTCCTCTTCCTCCTCCTCCTCCTCCAGCCGGTCCAGCGGTCCAGCGCTCTGCTCAGCCCGGCGGTCATGTTCAGCACAAGAAAGACCTGGGACCTTAGCCACGCCCCCCGCCTGCAGGAGCTCTGGAAGAAAGACATCTCATTGGACGGTGAGTCACAGAGGGGGTGGAGCTTAGAAAAACAGCAGCAGCGTGGCTGCATTCCTGTCATGACAGAGTGTGTGTGTGTTAGAGGTTAGTCATACCTGTCAGTAATGAATGGAGCTCAGCAGAGAGTAACTGACCAACAGGTGAGTTTAAATACGACTTTAATGAATGTAGTGTGTGTGTGTGTGTGTGTGTGTGTGTGTGTGTGTGTGTGTTTCTCAGCTGATCGGTTTACAGTGGACTCCCTGGAGTCGTGGGATCAGGTTCAGCAGCACTGAAGCTTTTTCTGTCTCACTCGTCTGTCTGCAGGTTTTTCTTCTTTCTGCTCCAAACGTTCTGTCAACGTTTCAAACATGTTCAAACAACGTTTCTCTGTCTGAGTGAACTGAGCACGGCGGCAGATGATTTTTAATATTACTATAGAGTCACTCTGAATGTTTCATCAGTGATCAGATGTGTTGACTTCCAGCAATAGTTTGAAACAAACTTTTCATCAGACTGAAGCTTTAAAACTTTGTTCGTCTACTCGATGAATCGTTGAGTTGTTGCCGTCTGTGTCAGTCTCTGTGTTTAATCGTCAGCAGATTGATCGATCATGAAAATCATTTAGTTTAACTTTTATTCTCAGTTTGATCAGAAGAAACTTGAAATCTTTTTAGTTTTGGTGGATTATTGATCGCACGTCAAATGAATAAAAGAATAGAAACAGAGCAGCTGATTAAAACTGTTAATGAATAGAGGTCAGCGTCTGATTGGACAGTACTGTTGCCATGGTAACCACCTCTGAGTTTCAGTCTTTGATCAGCGAGTTATTGATTATTTCTGATCAAAGAATGAATGAGTGTTTGTAATCTGTGTGTGTGTGTGTGTTAAGTCCTTTTAATGCTCAGATTTTTCCCACAGAGTACAGACTGTTCTCAGGTCGATAAGATTTGAGGCCTTGTAGAAAACTTGTGACACACACACACACACACACACACACACACACACATACACACAGAGTTCGCAGGTTAATGTGTGTGTGTGTTATCAGCTGTTATCTGGTCGGACTGGTTGCCATGGCGTTCAGTTTACTCAGGAAAGAATTCAGGTTTTTGTGCGTCGACCTCGTTAATCACTGAAATCTGCTTTTCCTCGTTAAGAGACTTAACAACATGTTTCTGTCCACGTTTACATCAGGAGGGTCAGACAGGTTCAACGTGTCGACCCAGCGGGCTTACACAGCAGCTGAACAGAACCAAACTGTAGCTGCTGTTAGCTGCTGTTAGCTCAGTCTGTTAGCTGGACTGTGAGCTCAGACCACCGGGGGAGTGTTAGTGTTTAGAAGAAGAAGAAGAAGAAGAAGCTGCTGCTTACAGGCCCGGGACACAGAGCTGGTGTCGTGCCAGAACAGGAGCTGGGCAGCTAATGTAACGTTACTTTGGACTAAAGATTTGTAGATTATAAATTATTTTAACCACATCCTGGATTCAGGATCGGGTCGGGACAGATGGAGTTGGACCTGATCCAGAGGTGCTGATTGGTTTCTGTTGACGTCAGCTGAAAGGAAGAGTTATTTTAATGTTGGGGGAACGTTCTTAAAGGTTTCACCATCACATTAATACATTAGTTTGTCCCTCCTGTGTGTCCATAGCGAGCTCTTTGGACTTCCTGATGAGTGATGGTGAAGACGACGCCTCCTTCCTGTCTCTGCCCACCGCCGCCTTCTCACAACGCCCGTCTCTGACTGCAGAGCTGTCCGAAACAAACGCACCCAGCCAGCAGCTGCTCATCCAGGTGTGTGTGTGTGTGTGTGTGTGTGTGTGTGTGTGTGTGTGTGTGTGTGTGTGTGTGTGTGTGTGTGTGTGTGTGTGTGTGTGTGTGTGTGTGTGTGAGACAGACTGCTGACTCACTGCTGACATCAGCACAAACTCTGTTTACACCTCGAGGCAACTTCCTGTCCACCTGCTCATCACATCTGTGACATCACTGAAGATCCACTCTGATGTTTGAGACACACACACACACACAGACACAGACACACACAGACACACACACACACACACACACACACACACAGACACACACACACACACACAGACACACACACACACACACACACACACACACACACACACACACACACACACACACACTTTGGCCTCTTCTCTTCCTGCACAGAGCTGTAGATGTTTATCGTATAATCATGATCTGTGCTGCTTCCTGTTCTGAAGAATGATGTTCATCGTGTGTGTGTCTGTGTGTGTGTGTGTGTGTGTGTGTGTGTGTGTGTGTGTGTGTGTGTTCAGACTCTCCAGGACAAAGTGTGTGAGTTTCAGGCTCGTCTTCACTCTGAAGAAGTCGCCCGTCATCTTCTTCTCCAGCAGCTGCAGCACGCGAGTGTTCAGACGTCAGTGCCGCACAACGGTGAGTACAGAGCCACAGCTGGACCGCGTCCACAGCTGGACCGCGTCCACAGCTGGACCGCATGCACAGCTGGACCGCGTCCACAGCTGGACCGCATGCACAGCTGGACCGCATGCACAGCTGGACCGCGTCCTGATGTGGTCTGTAGTCGAGTTTAAAGTACGTCACATGCAGATCAGGTGCTTTAACTGCTGCACAGTTCTGATTGGATGAACTGGATCGTGACATGATGTTAAACTGACTTCAGAACCATCAGGTGTTTATTATGTCATCGTTTGTGTGTTCAGGTGTGACGGTGCTGCCGCCAGGTGATCAAACTTCAGATCGTCTCAACTGTCCAGAAGAAGAGCAGCTCGTTACTCGGCTGCGCACACAGGTACGTCTACAGGAAACACATCACACCTGTACAGACTGTCTGTCTCCCCCTCCTCACCCCCTCTGGTGGGAGGCGGCTCACAGTGTGACGTGGATCAGGTGTGAACATGTTTGTCGATGAGTGAACAAACACTGCAGGGTGTGGACGCCGCTCACCTGTCAGAGCGATGCATGAGTCTCAGCTTGACGTGTGAAAGCAGTCTGACAGATTTTTATTGATCTAATTAAACGTCGCTGAGCGGAGCGGCTCTGCAGGTTTAACATCAGAGCAGTGTGACATTAACGTGCTGTGTTTGCAGGTGGAGGAGCTGGAGGAGAAGCTGTTGGATCAGACCCAGGAGGTGGAGAGACTTCGCTCTGAACTGGTGAGACCCTGCTGGACCACATTCCTGAGGAACCCTGGGAAAAAAACACCTGAGTGTAGTAATATAAGACAGCACTGAGCTGTGACGGTGTGTGTGTGTGTGTGTGTGTGTGTGTGTGTGTGTGTGTGTGTGTGTGTGTGTGTCTGCCGTCTGGCCTGCAGGGGGCGACAGACCTGGAGAAGCAGCTGGAGCTGCTGGTGGTGGAGAACCAGCGTCTGAAGCAGGAGCTGAAGTCATGCAGGAGCTCCGACATTCAGAGCGTCGACGCTGCTGCAGAGAGCTGCAGCTGCAGCCACAGCCAGGTAACACACACACACACACACACAGCCAGCCAGGCAGTGAGTTCACAGGTGAGGTCAGCCACAGGTAGAAATGACCTCACATAAGCCCCGCCTCTGCCCTGCAGGACGCGGACTCCCTGCGGAGGGAGGTGTCCCGCTGGGAGAGCCAGGCCCGGCAGAGGGAGCGGCGGCTGGCTGAGCTGGAGCGCGAGCTGCTGGAGAAGAGCTCCAGGGTGGAGAGTCTGCGGAGGCAGCTAGACGAGTCCACCCGGCAGCTGGAGGACGGGCAGAGGCAGCTGGACGAGTCGAGGAGGAGGCAGGCGGAGGCAGAGCAGAAACTCAACCTCCGACTGCAGGAGTGCGAGGAGGAGCTCGCCAGGCAGGCGGCCACGCCCCCCAGAGTCAAGGTGAGGAGGCGCCGCTGATCACGTGGACGAAACAAACACACCTGATCCAGGTCCATCACACACCTGATCCAGGTCCATCACACACCTGGAGACTGTTATGATGTAAACACAGAGATGACTCACCTGTTCTTCATGTCAACATCACCACGACACCTTCAGGACCTGCAGGCAGCGTCTGTCCATCATGTGACCTGTTCAAATGTTTCTCGCCCTCACCACTGACTCGTTGTTGTTGTTGTCTCCATCAGTACGTGACGCACACGGTGGAGGTGGAGTCAGCTGACTCTCAGAAAGCTGTGGTGGAGCTGCAGACGAAGAACTCCGCCCTGCTTGATCAGCTGACTGTGCAGAGGACGCTGCTGAGAGAGCTCGAGACACAACTGCACGAGTCCCAGAGGACATGTGGACAGCTGAGGACGCAGGTAACAGCTCACCTGTCTGTCTGCACACCTGTCTCTCTGTCTCTCGTCAGGCTCATGTAGAAGTTTTTTTCCAGTGATCTGATTGGTCAGTCTGTTGATGACACATTAGTCTGATTCAGAGCAGGTTAAAAAAGGTTACCATGGTGATCGACTCTGTTACCATGGTGACCTCTGACCTCGTTGGGGCTCAGGTGTGACTGAAGCAGGTGAACATGATGATGTCACACGGTGTGTTTACAGACCTCAGGTCAGTTTAACACCCGCACCTCTTCAGCTCTTCTTCTTCTTCTCTGCTCGTCTTCGGCTGCAGCTGCTCGCCGATCGACGCCGTCTGTGCGGCTTCCTGTCCAAGGTCGTCGGCAACGGCGAGGTGATTCGCAGGTTGTCCAAGGTTGGCCCCGCCCCCACCACCCCTCTGTGACATCACAGAGATTCACAGCGAGAGCGCCCCCTCTGTGCTGCGTTCAGGCTCCAAAGCTGCCAAACAAACCACCAGAAACTATTAAAGATAATAAGAATATTATAATTCTGTGAATATTAATTAGACAGTTTGGTTTAAAAATAAAACTTCACATTTAAATTCAACAGAAAACAAATTAAAATAGTTTTTTCTGTAATGATGGAAGTAAAACGACGATTAGAAATGTTAGTCTGAATTTAAAATCATTTTTACTTTCTTTAATAGAAACCTGAAAAGTTTGTTAGACTGTTATATTTAATTTAGTTCATGAACTGTTGACTGACTCTGAAGTGACTTAACAAGTTCAGTGAAAGCGTTTTCATCCCTGAGTCGTGTCTGCAGGTCCTCACAAAAAAAACCTCAACCTGAAGATGTATTGACATTTTTATTTCTGATGTTTGGAGATTCAGAATTAATAATTATTATTAACGACATTCAGAGGATTGAATCAGAAAATCAACCTGAAACAATTAAAGTAGAAGTAGAAATAAAATAATATAAACAATAAAAAATAAAATGGGAGTTAAAATAAACTTAAAATATATTTTAATCCAAATGAAACATTTTGATAAATCGACAGACGTGAAATGATTTATAAGATAGTTTCTTTTTTATAAATGAAATAAATTTATTTCTTTAAGTGGAGGAATCATCAGAAAAGGTGGTTTAACCTGGTTTAACCTGGTTTAACCCGGTTTAACCCGGTTTTGGAGCCTGTCAGTCAGTCTGCTGTATGAACCAGTTAAATCTCCCTGTTGGATCCTTCAACACCGTCAAGGCTGCGTTCAGAAAACAACATTTAAAACTGATTTTACATCAACACGTTTTTAATGTGTCCTCTATGTGCTGCTAGCATAGCCTAGCCTAGCCTAGCTTAGCTTAATGCAAACACTGGAACAACGGGGAAACTGTTAGCCTAGCTGCTAGTCTGTCTGAGTCCAGGTGGATTAAACGCCTCTTTTCATGGAGCTAAGCTAACAGTTTCCCCCTGCTTCCAGTCTTTATGCTAAGCTAGGCTAAACACGTCCTGATGTTCAAGATTCAAATCTATTGAAACAAACTTTTACCTGCCATGTGAATCCAGCCTTCCTGTGTTTGAGGCTCCGCCTCCTGTGTTACACCTGTGTAGTCAGATTTACCTGTATATCCCCCTGATAGTTAGCTTAGCATAGCTGCTGTTTGCTTTAGTTTAGAAGTTTTAACCCAGTCGGTCAGGTTTGAGACGCTCGAGGCAACACGGAACATTTTATTTAAATCATCTCATATAAACAGAGAGTAATCTAAAATATGTTCAGCTGTACTCGAGTATTTGTTCTGATTACATTACTTCTGATCAAAAACTAGCGAGTCGACAACTTTGCTAACAGCCAAACATCAACAAGGTCACCAACAGCAGACACAGCAGCCAGCTAATATTACTGACTAGTCAACAGCAGCCAGCTAATATTACTGACTAGTCAACAGCAGCAGCTAATATTACTGACTAGTCCAACAGCAGCAGCTAATATTACTGACTAGTCCAACAGCAGCAGCTAATATTACTGAAGGTTTCACATGAGAAATAAAGACGTGACACGTTGAAACAGTTCAGCTCGATTAGCAGCCATTAGCGGCTAAAGAGGATGACGATGCTCTGAGACAGGATGTGACCCTGATGGTGTCCTCCGTCTTCCTCCAGATCCTCGTCTATGAAGGAGAGATGGAGCGCGCTCAGGGCCAGCTGGAGGCGGAGATGCAGAACCTGGAGGAGGAGAAGAACCGCGTGATCGAGGAGGCGTTCATCCGAGCCGAGAGCGAGATGAAGGCCGTCCATGAGAACCTGGCAGGTCAGACGCCGTTTCCTGTTTCCTGTCTGCTGTTCTGCGTGGCCTTGTGTGTGTTTGGACTCGTGTTCAGTGTGTTTGTGTTGTTGCAGGAGTGCGTATGAACCTGCTGAGCCTGCAGCCGGCCCTCCGGACTCTAACCTGTGACTACAACTGTCTGAAGAGGCAGGTCCAGGACTTCCCCTTCATGCTGGACAAAGCTATCAGCGAGGCCAAGCAGGAGGTGAGTGAGCACGCTCAGAAGACCACCAGCCGGGCGGGACCAGGACCAGGACTTCAGGTCATAGGTCACATGCTGATTTTGCTTCCTGTTTCAGATCTGTCAGGTGATCAGCGAGGTGAGCAGCACCAATCAGGAGCTGCTGCGTAAATACAAGCGAGAGATGAACCTGAGGAAGAAGTGTCACAACGAGCTGGTTCGCCTCAAAGGTCAGTGAGACGCCGAGGTCGTGACGAAACACCATGTCTTCTCTGTGACACTAAAGCCCCGCCTCTTCCTGTCAAACTAAAGCCCCGCCTCTTCCTGTCAAACTAAAGCCCCGCCTCTTCCTGTCAAACTAAAGCCCCGCCTCTTCCTGTCTCTGTTTCCAAGGTAACATTCGTGTCTTCTGCCGCGTCCGGCCCGTCAGTCAGGAGGAGCAGGACTCCGCCGACGCCAAAACCATGCTGAGCTTCGACTCGGACGACGACGCCATCCTCTACCTCTCCAACAGGGGCAAGGTCATGACCTTTGAACTGGACAAAGTGTTCGCGCCTCAGGCCACGCAGGAAGAGGTGGGTGACGCCGCACGGCCCCGCAGGAAGTGATCAAACCCTCAGAGATGATCCACGTCCTCCTTCAGGACGGAGGTCCAGCATGCTCGGTTCACCTCGTGTGTCGACCTTCAGTCAGCTGAATCATCTCTCTTCTCTCTGGTTGGTCCGTCAGGTATTTCAGGAAGTCCAGTCTTTGATCACTTCCTGTATCGACGGCTTTAACGTCTGCATCTTCGCGTACGGACAGACGGGCTCGGGGAAAACCTACACCATGGAGGTGAGACGAGCTCCGAGCAGCTTCTAATGTTTGACTGTACACACACTCCTGTGTTTACCTGTGTGTGTGTGTGTGTGTGTGTGTGTGTGTGCGCGTGTGTGTGTGCGTGTGCGTGCGCGTGCGTGTGCGTGTGCGTGTGTGTGTGTGGGTGCGTGCGTGCGTGCGTGTGTGTGTGTGTGTGTGTGTGTGTGTGTGTATGTGTGTGTGTGTGTGTGTGTGTGTGTATGTGCGTGTGTGTGTGCGTGTGCGTGCGCGTGTGTGTGTATGTGCGTGTGTGTGTGTGTGTGTGTGTGTGTGTGTGTGTGTGTGTGCGTGTATGTGCGTGTGTGTGTGTGTGTGTGTGTGTGCGTGTGTGTGTGTGTGTGTGTGTGCGTGTTCAGGGCGTGGTCGACGACCCTGGCATCAACCAGCGAGCTCTCCGCCTGCTGTTCTCCGAGGTGACGGAGAAAGCTCCAGACTGGGACTACACCATCACCGTCAGCATGGTGGAGATCTACAACGAGACGCTACGGTGAGCTGATGTCACAGCAGGGTTTCTCCAGGGGTTTCCAGGGGTTTCCAGGTGTTCTCCAGGCCCCCCCCCTCCACCACCACCACACATGCACACACACACACACAGAGCTGTCAGAGGAAGAGCTGCATTGTGGGTAATGTAGGCACTTGAGGAATAAAAAACAGGAAGTCTTCACTTCAGTTTTTTTATAAATCGAGTGTCACATGATCAAACATCAGAGTGTTCCTGCCTGAAATGTCCCTGAAAGGCCACCGTACACACAGCATATAAAGATCATATTAAAAATCATGTGACTGTTCAGCTGTTGTGTAACAGAACATCTGTCATCGCTAACGTTAGCATCATGAGCTAGCTTACTTTAGAGTCTTGGATATGTCAAACATTAACGACTACATTGATTTGACTGCATTAGTATTTTTCATGTAGTGTCAGATTCTCCCTCTGGACACCATCGTGAGTAAGTAAGGTTTATTTATGTAGCACTTTTCACAGATAAAGATCACAAAGTGCTTCACAATAAAATAAAATACAGCAGTAAAAACATAAAGATACAATGAATAAAACAATTTAAGACATTAACTACAAGCCTGCTTAATTAAAAAAGTTTTCAGCTGTTTCCTAAAAGAGTCCACAGATTCGGAGCACCTTAGAGAGAGAGGCAGGGCGTTCCACAGTTTGGGAGCCGCTGCCTGAAAGGACCGGTCCCCTCTGGTCTTAAAGTGTGTGAGAGGGACCACCAACAACCTCTGACCTGACGACCTCATAGCACGGCAGGTACATGGAGTCTAATCAGGTCAGAGATGTAAGGGGGTGCTTCACCATGTAGGGCTCTAAAAGTAAGGACCAAAATGTTAAAATTAATTCTGAAGTGGACTGGTAACCAACGCAGGGCAGCTAAAACAGGTGATGTGTGCTCTTTTGTGAGTGTGGGTTAAAAGCCGTGCAGCTGCATTTTGTACAGTCTGTCGAGCTCTTTCTTGTTTAGGCAGGTAAAAAGGCTGTTACAGTAGTCTAGACGAGAAGAAATAAAAGCATGAATGACCATCCCAAGTTCAGCTTTTGACACCATATCACTTAATTTTGCAATGTTGGGTGGAAAAAGCAGTTTCTGATTAATTGTCTGGAGTGCTGCTCTAACGACATTTCAGAATCAAAAGTGACACCCAAGTTTCTGAGGCTGGACTGAACAGATGAGCCTAAAACATCACCAATGTACTGCCTGATCTGAGGGATTTTGTCATCCGGCACAATAATCACTGTTTCTGTTTTATCAGAATTAAGCTTCAGATAGTTGGCGTTTAACCATTTTTTGATGTTGGTCAGGCAGTCAGTTAAGGACAGTTTATGGAGCTCATTAGGTTTAAACGAACAATTCAACTGAATGTCATCAGCATAAAATGACACATTGTTATAAGACCTGATTATTGTTCCTAGTGGGAGTATGTATAAGAGGAATAAGATTGGTCCCAGGACCGAGCCCTGGGGAACCCCACATGATAGTTCAGTGGTATCAGACATAATTTGGTTCACACAAACACTAAAGGTTTACCTGACAGATGTGAGAACCACTGTAAAACTGAATCAGACATCCCAACCAGATCATGGAGTCTTTTGATCAGCGAATTATGATGAACGGTATCAAAGGCAGAGGACAGGTCCAGCAGAACCAGGACAGTGTATTCCCGAGTCGGATGACAACAAAATGTCGCTTGAAACTTTAAGTAGTGCAGTTTCAGTAGAACGCCTTTTACAGAATCCAGACTGGAATATCAAAGATCTCATGGATTTCTAAATGTACAGTGAGTTGTTCTGCTGCCGCTTTTTCTAAGATTTTTGACACAAAGGGGAGTTTAGAGATTGGCCTAAAATTTTCAGGATGTGATGGATCCAAACTGGTGACCAAAAATGTGTCATTGACTTCCATTCAAACACATTTATTAATCTCACTGTCATTACACTATCAAACCATTCTGTGATGTCAGCATTTCATTTAACTAAAGTCATGTTTGACATTTTTACTGGATTCACCAGATTCAACCATTTTCACGATGTCACGATGGTGTCCAGAGGGAGAATCTGACACTACATGAAAAATACTAATGCAATCAAATCAATGTAGTTGTTAATGTTTGACATATCCAAGACTCTAATCAGCACCAACACCACATCCACCTTTTTATGTCAGAAATAATGAATCATTCAGATCATTAAACTGACATTTAAAGTTACAGTCAGGACAGTTATTCAGTGTTTGGATCAGCAGATATCAGATTCTGTGTGTGAACATTTTTACCATGAAGGTGTGCAGAGGGAGCAAAATGCATCAGCACAGTTTAAAGACACTGGATGGATTTCTAAAATGTTACTACAAAGAAAAGTTCTTAAAAATTCATGACACAAACTGAAACAGACAAAATCATCAAAGCAACAAAAAAGTTGAGAAATGTCTGAGGAGGTCAGAAGGGTTAGAATACTCATGTCATGCTAACAGACGAGGCTAAACCTATCAGGTACTGTCCTCAGCTGTGAGTGGACAGTCTCTGCTGTGTTGTGTGAGCCCTGAGTCGAGGCTGCAGGTTGTAAACGTGTGTGTTGTTGTTCAGCGACCTGCTGGGCGAGAATCCCACCGACAAGCTCGACATCAAGATGAACCCGGACGGCAGCGGACAGCTCTACGTCCCCGGACTGACCCAGTTCACCGTGCAGAGCCCCGAGGACATCAACAGGGTGAGGCGGCTGGACATGAACGCACGTCTCTGTTGATCCGATCATTGTGTAATCAGTGTGTACCTGTCCTCAGGTGTTCGAGCTGGGTCACATGAACAGAGCGACGGCGTGCACCAACCTGAACGAGCACAGCTCGCGATCACACGCTCTGCTCATCATCACCGTGTCCGGATACAACGGCGCCACAGGAAGCCGCACACAAGGTACACACACACACACACACACACACACACACACACACTGTGTTAAACGTTGTAGAAACGTTCTCTGTGTGTTCTGGCTGCAGGTAAGCTGAACCTGGTGGACCTGGCGGGCTCGGAGCGGATCGCTAAGTCGGGCGCAGAGGGCAGCCGCCTCAGGGAGGCGCAGTGCATCAACAAATCTCTGTCGGCGCTCGGTGACGTCATCAACGCGCTGCGGAGCAGACACTCCCACGTCCCGTTCAGGAACTCTCGCCTCACCTACCTGCTGCAGGACTCTCTGAGCGGGGACAGCAAGACCCTCATGATGGTGCAGGTGAGACGGGGACGTGGCGGCGTTTGGTCTGGACCGACCTGAGGTCAGCGCTCGCCGCTCACTGTGTCTCTGTGCCCTCTCTCTCGTCTGCAGGTGTCTCCTCTGCCCTCCAACATGAGCGAGTCGGTCTGCTCGCTGAAGTTCGCTCAGCGCGTTCGCAGCGTCGAGCTCGCCGCGTCGTCCTCGTCCTCCAGGAAACACGAGAACTCGTCCACCTCGTCCTCGCCGACGCACGACAGCGTCGAGGTAACGGGCGGGGTTAATGATGTCACGATGATGTAAACTGAACATTAAACAAACGTTTTTATAACCTTTGACCTCTGACCTCAGCTGGACTCGCCCCCGGTGACCCCCGTCCCTCTCCCCATCTCTCGGGCCAGCAGCGCCGGCTCCACCCTCTCCTCCACCTCCAGAACCCCCAGCAGCTCCCGCAGGAGGTCCCAGTCCCAACTGTCCACAGGTACAAGTACACGCAGTACACGCAGCACACGCAGCACACGCAGCACACATACAGGTACAAATATACACACGTGTTAATCACACACAGGAAGTAAACTGTGTTTTTGGAGGCTGACAGAATGCATTGTGGGAAATGTAGGCGAGCAGTAACTGAAATAAAAGCAGATATTTGAAGAACATCATGAAGGAGTCCTCCTCCACCTCCTCCGCCTCCTTCTTCTTCTGTGTCCTCATTCTGTGGTCTGATTGGTTGGTTTACAGACAGACAGGTAGACAGAGCCAGCCCATTGGTGGGGGACGGTGGGCAGGTAGGTGAGGGTGTATGCTGATTGGTGGATAGCTTGGCATGGAAGTGCTCAGCATGGCATGGTGCCCCCTCCCCCCTCCATCCATCTAACCCCCCCCCTAACCACAGCAGCTTCTCGCCGTGTGCCTGCAGGGCTGTGAGCAGGGCCCACAGAGCCCACTGCAGCAGGCTGTGCTGTTTGTGTCGCCTGTTCGAGTCCCGTTGTTTTTCAACCACAAGTTCAAGTCACAAGGAAGTCACAGTCACGTTTCACCTGTGTCCAGGACGCCATTAGCCTAGCTTAGCATAAAGACTGGAAGCAAAGGGAAACTGTTAGCTTCTGTTTTGATGGAGTTAAGCTAGCAGTTTCCCTCTGCTTCCAGTGTTTGTGCTAAGCTAGGCTAACCCTGTGTGACACAAACATCATGAGTGTGTTCCTCGTGACTTCAGTGTGCGGGTGTTATGAGTGAGTTGGTGGCTGGATGAATCCTGACCCCCCCTACCTCCCTTCCTTCCTGCCCCCCCCCGTGCCGGGTGTCCTGCCGCTGAGGATTCTGGGAATGTGTTACCTCCATGTCCACACTGATAAATCTGAAAACGCTGCAGGTAACCATAGCAACAGTCCTGATGTGTGCTCTGCCAATAGAAATGATTCAGGTCATCGTCATGTGCCGCTCCTCGTGTTCTTCTGTATGGAAGCAAACATGTAATCCCACTGTGGTAACTATGTTCAGCTGTACTCGAGTATTTGTTCTGATTACATTACTTCTGATCAAAAACTAGCGAGTCGACAACTTTGCTAACAGCCAAACATCAACAAGGTCACCAACAGCAGACATAGCAGCCAGCTAATATTACTGACTAGTCCAACAGCAGTCAGCCCAGCTCGGCGTCTGTCTTTCAGCCTTTTATTTCACCAAGCTCTCACCAACCACTAAAAGTCAGTCCCAGATTTACTCTTGTCCGGCGGCTTCTTGCTCGCTCACTCTCTCCTTTTCTCTTCTTAGCTTCCTCCGTCAGCGTCCTCTTCACTCTCTTCTCCTCTGCCATTATGTCCATAGAAGCTGCTGAGCCCGGTTACATTACGCTCTCGCCCAGCTCCTGTTCTGGCACGACACCGGCTCTGCTCCCCATCAGCCTGAAAAACACTCCCCCGGCTGAGCTAAGATTGGCTAACAGCAGCTACATTATCCAGATCATTTGATTTATTGGTTGCTGTCGGGACGTAAAGAGAATTTCAAGAAATAAAACTAAAAATGTTTTTGAAGGAAATCACCTCGTTGAGCTTCACCGTCACTTGCTTCCATACTTCCAAATATTACATGAGAAATCATGTGAACAATAAAAAAAATATTAAATTCAGTGTTTAACATGCTAATATTTGCTAACTAGCACTAAATGCTGCTCATTGGTTATTTCTCATTTAATTGAATGACGATGGCAGAGCGTTAATGTTCGCCTCTCGGCGGCTCGATGAAGTCAGAGGATGATGAAGGATAAAAACAGTTTTCACATTTATTGGCTGCAGTGTGGACATGTGACAGTGAGATGGGTCACATGACTGCTGACTGATGGTCTTTCTCTGCAGGACGACTGAAGCTGACCGCCTGAGAGACCCGGAGACGACTGCGGGGTGTCCGCCAACACACTGAGGCTTCTCCCTGCTGTGGTGCCCCCTCCATCCTGCCCTCGCTGGATTTATTACCCCCCCCAGCCACTCACAGAGCGGGATGAAGGAGCAAAGACTGATGGGAACTTTACCGAGCAGATTAATCTCAAAGCTTAACTTGTCTCTGTCGTGTTTGAGCAGAGATCATGGCCAAATGTTCTGGTTTCCGTCTTCTTGCTGCGATGACAGACGTTTAAAAAGACTCTAATGAGAAGCCGGTGAAGCTCCGCCCGTCTGGACTGAACTGAAATCCTCAAAATCAAACGCCCCAAAAACAGTATATGCTTTCCAATCACAGTATTTCTTTTAAAGTTTCTTTGTAAAGTTGCACTTTAAACTTTTAGATGATTTTAACCCACAGTTCAGATGTGGTTGATTTCTAATATATGCATAATATGGTTATATATTTATGTTTGACATGCTTTCATTTGTTTTATTTTCATTTTTTTTGGTGGACGATGCCACGTGTTCATGTTCATCTTAAAATCTTCAGATTTCTGACTTTGATGGTTTTTATCACACCTTCAGTCCTCTCCTGTAGTTTTCTAATGGAGGCCATCTTTGTGTCCTCACAGTCCTCCTTTATCCAATCAGGGTACTCCACTGATACCGAGCTGTCCAATGAGACGCGAGCAATACGATGCAGTGTTCTCCTGTTCATGAATGTTGTGTTTGGCTCCTCTTCTGTTCCTGTGGATGTTCTCCGTCTGAACAAAGACGTCGGTGTGCTCCTGTTGTCGTCCACTCACCTCCATAAAAACATCCAGGTGACCTTTGACCTCAGACAGAGCACACCTGTAGCTGTTGACCCGGTGCTGAGCTTGACGTGACGCAGGTGGAGCGAGTAGTTGTAGCTGTAGTCATAGTAACATGAATGCTTAGAAATGCTGACGATGAGCTGCTGTGTCTGCTTGCTTTGTCTCGCTGTAGATTTCTACAGTTTGTTTTTTTTGTATTCTCTTTTTAATAAACGCTCAGAACTAACAAGAAGCTGTCGTGTCAAATATTTCAATCAACCAATCACATGACATCAGTTTGAAGCGTGTTGATCTTTCAATCTTATGTTAAGCTAGGCTAACCGCGTCCTGACTCCAGCTCTGTCACACAGACTTAACCTGTTTCCAGGACGCCATTAGCCTGGCTACAGTGCTGAACAGAAACCTGGGGTTGTTCTTATTTTCCTCGATTAGTGAAGAGTAATAGACTGCTCTGGCACTACGGAGAGCCTTCCTGTATGTTTTAAGATTATCTTGCCAGATTAAACGAAAGTCTTCCAGTTTAGTGGCACGCCATTTGCGTTCAGATTTTCGTGCCTCTTGCTTTAATTTGCGAGTCTGCTGGCTATACCATGGTGCTAACCTCCTTTGTTTAATTATCTTCTTTTTCAGAGGTGCTATAGAGTCGAGAGTTGTCCGTAATGAGTCCGTAGTACTATCAACAAGACGTTCTATTTGTGAGGGGCTAAAGGAAGCAGACAAGTCCTCTGCTACATTGAGACATGGCATTGAATTCAATACTGAAGGAATCACTTCCTTAAATTTGGCTACAGCACTGTCAGATAAACATCTGCTGTAGGAGTTTCTGCCAAAAGGCTTATAGTCCAGTAATATGAACTCAAAGGTTATTAAAAAATGTGACAGCAGCTCACAGTACACGAGGTGGATCAAAAAATGAATGCTGACATCCTGGTGCTTCAGCTGGTAGAGCGGACTCCCCGGTTCTCACTCAGTTTGAATGAATAGATTATTGTTGAAAGTAATAGATTACTTTGAAAATAATAGAAAAAAATTGAATGAAAAAATTGAATAGATTACTTTCAAAGTAATAGATTACTTAGAACGTGATAGATTATTTTCAAAAGTAACATTACTTTTGAAAGTAATAGATTACCTTTGAAAGTAAAATTTCTTTGTAATAGATTATTTTGAAAATATTAGATTACTTTCAAAGTAATTCATAACTTTCAAAACTACTAGATTACGTTGAAAATAATAGAAAAAAGTCAAAAACAAGTTGGAATTTTTTTTTTTTTAAATTTAAAAAATGAAGAATTGAAAGTAATAGATTACTTTGAAAGTAATAGAACACTTCGGAAGTAATAGATTTCTTTTTAAACTAAGAGATTACTTTGAAAATCATAGAAAAATTTGTGAAAAAAATGAAAAAAGAAAAAAAATGGAAGAATTAAAAGTAATCGATTACTTTTGAGAGTAATTGATTACTTAAGGAGTAATAGATTACTTCTTAAAGTATTAGATTACTCTGAAAATAATAGAAAATTTAAAAAATGTGAAAAAAATTTTAAAAAATGAAAAATTCAAAGAAATAGATTAATTTTGAAGTAATAGATTACTTTGAAAGTAATAGATTACTTTGAAAGTATTGATTACTTTTGAGAGTAATGGATTACTTTAGGAGTACTTTAAAGTATTAGATTACTCTGAAATTAATAGAAAAAATATTTTAAAAAATGTGAAAAAATAAAAAAATAGAAAGTAATGGATTACATTTGAGATAATAGATTACCTTGAAAGTATTAGATTACTTTTTAAAGTAGAATACTCTGAAATTAATATAAAAAATGTGAAAAAAATGTGAAAAGAAATCAAACAAATTAAAGTAATGGATTACTTTTGAGAGTAATTACTTTTTTTTTTAAATATATTTTTATTACGTTTTCTCAAAACACACAGAACTGCTCAGACACGACAGAAAAGGAAAAACAAGCAGCAGAGTGGGCATGTGGGTACAGTAAACAGAAAATAATTATGAAAATAACAATTGATGAATCTCCTGCAGCAAGACGAGCAGCATCCAGATGAGAATCAATACAGAGCATACAAACATAGCAAGGCCACAACGTGCCTGTTAGACAGTGAGCACTTAAAGTCACAAAGACAGGCTAGGCTGATCCGGGAAAACCACGAAGCACGGAGGATGACAGCGTGGGCCCAAACCTTATAGAAGACCTTATAGAAAGCATCTGTTTGGAGTGAAGCATGCACGTGATGTATTCACTAGGAATGCAGTCCATCACAATGTTGTGCCATGATTTTTTCGTTGGAGCAACATTCTTGATCCAGAAAAGTAGAATGTTCTTTCTAGCAGCAACAGTCAGAATATTGAAAAGTCTCCTGTGTTCACTGTCAGTGCTGCGACCATCCGGCCAAGCACCAGACACATAGTTCATTCACAATACTAGACCAATACCTGTGTAGCTTCACACATGACCAGAGGCAATGAATGTAATAGATTACTTTTTAAAGTATTAGATTACTCTGAAAATAATAGAAAAAAAATGAAAAAATGTGAAAAAAAAATTGAAAAAATTGAAAGTAATGGATGACTTTTGGGAGTAATAGATTACTTTTAAAAGTAATATATTACTTTTGAAGTAATATATACTCTGAAAATAATAGAAAAAAATGTGAAAGAAATTGAAAAAATAAAGTAATGGATTAGTTGAGAGTAATAGATTACTTTAGTAGTAATAGATTACTTTTTAAAGTATTAGATTACTCTGAAAATAATAATAATTTTTTTTGGAAGTAATAGATTACTTTTTAAAGTATTAGATTACTCTGAAATTAATAGAAAAAAATGAAAAAATGTGAAGAAAAAAAGAAAGTAATGGGTTACATTTGAGAGTAATGGATTACTTTGAAAGAAATAGATTACCTTTAAGAGTAATAGATTACTTTAGTAGTAATAGATTACTTTTTAAAAGTATTAGATTACTGTGAAAATAATAAAAGAAATTGATAGAAAATGTAAAAAAACGAAAAAAAATCAAAAAATTGAAAGTAATGATTACTTTGGAAGTAATAGATTACTTTTTAAAGTATCAGATTACTCTGAAATAATAGAAAAAAGATTTTAAAAAAAGAGAAAAAAATGAAAATATAAATTAAAAATGGAAAGTAATGATTACTTTAGGAGTAATAGATTACTTTTTAAAGTATTAGATTACTTTACTAAAAAAATTGAAAAATAAAGAAACTAATGGATTACTTTGGGAGTAATAGATTACTTTTAAAAGAAACTGATTACTTTGAAAGTAAGAGATTACTTTTGAAGCAATAGATTACTTTTTAAAGTATTAGATTACTGTGAAAATAATAGAATAAAAATGTGAAAAAACAAAATCAAAAAATTGAAAGTAATCTGATACTTTCAAAAGTAATGGATTACTTTTGAAAGTATCAGATTACTCTAAAATAATAGAAAAAAAGATTTTAAAAAATGAGAAAAAATGAAAAAACAAATTAAAAATGGAAAGTAATGGATTACTTTTGAGAGAAACAGAGTGCTTTGAAAGTAAGATTACTTTTGAAGTAATATATTACTTTTTAAAGTATTAGAGTACTGTGAAAATAATAGGAAACATTTTTTAAAAATGTGAAAAAATAGAAATAAAATTAAAAAAATTGAAAGTAATTGATTACTTTGGAAGTTATAGATTACTTTAGGAGTAATAGATTACTTTTTAAAGTAACAGTCAACATTCGAAAGAGAAAATTCCAAAATTAAACTGAACTTTTTCCAGGCTGTTTGAAGACGATGCTGAATATTAGGATGAGAAAACACGTCGCCATCTGTGGAATCGAACAAACACAAAGTGAGAAAAAGACTTCATGTCCGAGCCACCTTTAACAAATCATTTCAGATTCATTATTAATTAACTGAATCTTTGTTTCATGGGACTTTAATGTGTCACGAAAAGGAATCATCCAAAAACAGATTTAGAGAGTCGATATTGGAGATGGACATGAAGAGCTGACGCCTTCTGGGTAAACAGTATTTATAGATGATTTTGGACTTCTTGTGTGAAATTATTATGAGGGAGATGAAACAGACTGACATGTTGTTTACTGTTTTAGTTTTTATTATTACGATTTCATTTCTGTCATCTTTAGTATTTTATTGTTATTTGTATGTTTTCTATGGTTCTGTTTACCTCTTCAGGTAAAAGTGTATTTACGTTTACGCATAATTAATCTCAATGTGTCACATTTTAAATCCAAACAGAAAAACCTTTCACATCATACAATCATTTGATATGAAGAATAAAAACATTGATTCAGTCTGAAGACACTTTTTTTATTTCATCACTTATTTAACAGTCAAATAGTTTTGCTGCCACCTGCTGGTACAAAAAGAGACTCTTGAATTCCAACAAATACAACTTTATTTAAATGAACAGGAAGAAGAATTCATTAAAATCAGAGCAAGCGTCTAGAAAACGACATCAGTGTTCAGTCTCAGTCTACGTTAATTCATTCATTAATTATGAAGTATTAATCATGTTCATCACCAACAACCTGAGATCTCCTCTTCCAGGTGAGCAGAGTCACCTGATCAGTTTAAAGCTCTCTTCACGTGGAAACTTTAAAGGAAGAGTTTGAAGCCAGCCAGTTAGCTTAGCTTAGCATAAAGACTGGAGACAGGGGGAACTGTTAGCCTACCTATTATATTTACTTTGTTTTACCTGAACTGTGCTGGATTATTTCTTCACTGTGAGCAGAGACCTTCAGGTGGAGGCTAGCTGTTCCCTGTTTACAGTCTCTATGCTAAGCTTAGTTAGCCTCATAGTGATGGAGCAGACGTGTATGAACATCGACAAAGAGTCAAACGTTCCTTTAACGTTTGTTTTGAACTTTTGGTGGTTTGTTGTTTTTCCTCGTTCAAACGTTTCCGGATCCGACCAGCCGAGGTCGGCACATCGACTCGCTCAGCAGAACGCAGACCTGCGATCAGAAGTCTGTCGGCCTGTCAGAGGGGACATCGTTCTTCTTCTCTGGTTCTAAAACAACGTGGGCGTGTTTCCTTCAGAGCAGAAGAAGAAGAAGAAGAACGTCTAAATAACACTTTGATCAACAGGCTGATCGAGGCCTCTTTAAACACTTCACAGAGCGTCTGTCCATCTGTCTGCTCCGTCCTGCTGCAAATCAGCTGATCCTGGAGTGATGATGTCAGTGTGATGTCACTGCGTTTGCTCTCAGAGCGAGTCGTCGAGTGGCGCCATCAGCAGCTGAAGCTCTTTGAAGGCGCTGCCATGACGACCGACGTGTGCCGCCTTGTTCTTCACCACGTTGCTGAGATTCTTCAGCTGCTTGCAGCACGCTCGACACTTCTGATGTCTGCACACACAAACACATCATCAACGTCTCCATAAAGCAACGGTGAAACAACGGTGAAACAACGATGAAACAACGGTGAAACAACGATAAAACAACGGTGAAACAACGATAAAACAACGATGAAACAACGGTGAAACAACGATAAAACAACGATAAAGCAACAGTGAAACAACGATAAAACAACGGTGAAACAACGGTGAAACAACGATGAAACAACGATAAAACAACGATGAAACAACGATAAAACAACGATGAAACAACGGTGAAACAACGATGAAACAACGGTGAAACAACGATAAAACAACGATGAAACAACGGTGAAACAACGATGAAACAACGGTGAAACAACGATAAAACAACGGTGAAACAACGATAAAACAACGATGAAACAACGGTGAAACAACGATGAAACAACGGTGAAACAACGGTGAAACAACGGTGAAACAAAAGAACGATAAAACAACGGTGAAACAACGGTGAAACAACGGTGAAACAAAAGAACGATAAAACAACGGTGAAACAACGGTGAAACAACGATGAAACAACGATAAAGCAACGGTGAAACAACGATAAAACAACGATAAAGCAACGGTGAAACAACGATAAAACAACGATGAAACAACGGTGAAACAACGATAAAACAACGATAAAGCAACAGTGAAACAACGATAAAACAACGATAAAACAGCGATAAAACAATGATAAAACAACGATGAAACAACGGTGAAACAACGACGAAACGACGACGAAACGACGATGAAACGACGATGAAACAACGATAAAACTACGATGAAACAACGATAAAACAACAATAAAACAATGATAAAACTACGGTGAAACAACGGTGAAACAACGATAAAACAACAATAAAACAACGATAAAACTACGGTGAAACAACGATAAAACAACAATAAAACAACGATAAAACTACGGTGAAACAACGATAAAACAACGATAAAACACGATGAAACAACGATAAAACAACGATAAAACAACAATAAAACAACGATAAAACTACGGTGAAACAACGATAAAACAACGATAAAGCAACAGTGAAACAACGATAAAACAATGATAAAACAACGATGAAACAACGGTGAAACAACGATAAAACAACGATAAAGCAACGGTGAAACAAAAGAACGATAAAACAACGGTGAAACAACGGTGAAACAACGATGAAACAACGATAAAGCAACGGTGAAACAACGATAAAACAACGATAAAGCAACGGTGAAACAACGATAAAACAACGATGAAACAACGGTGAAACAACGATAAAACAACGATAAAGCAACAGTGAAACAACGATAAAACAACGATAAAACAGCGATAAAACAATGATAAAACAACGATGAAACAACGGTGAAACAACGACGAAACGACGACGAAACGACGATGAAACGACGATGAAACAACGATAAAACTACGATGAAACAACGATAAAACAACGATAAAACAACAATAAAACAATGATAAAACTACGGTGAAACAACGGTGAAACAACGATAAAACAACAATAAAACAACGATAAAACTACGGTGAAACAACGATAAAACAACAATAAAACAACGATAAAACTACGGTGAAACAACGATAAAACAACGATAAAACACGATGAAACAACGATAAAACAACGATAAAACAACAATAAAACAACGATAAAACTACGGTGAAACAACGATAAAACAACGATAAAACAACGATAAAACTACGGTGAAACAACGATACGATAAAACAACGATAAAACACGATGAAACAACGATAAAACTACGGTGAAACAACGATAAAACAACGATGAAACAACGATAAAACAACGATAAAACAATGATGAAACAACGATAAAACAATGATGAAACAACGATAAAACAACAATAAAACAACGATAAAACAACGTTGAAACAACGGTGAAACAACGATAAAACAACGGTGAAACAACGATAAAACAACGATAAAACAACAATAAAACAACGGTGAAACAACGATAAAACAACGATAAAACAACGGTGAAAGGAGATTGTATCCTACAGGAAGCTTTGCTGCAGCAGGTCAACGTTTTAGTAACAATGTTGTAACTAAAGTTTGAGTTTGTTCCTTCAATGTAAAAAAATCTGAGCCTTAATTTTCATTTTTGATATGAACATTAATTTAAATGAATAAAGTTTCTATTTTGATGCTGTGATGATGTCATAATGATGTCACAACGATGCTGCTGCGACTCACCGTTCCTCTCGTGTGATGTCGACTCCGACAGACGGCGCCGCCTTCAGCGTGTCGGAGATCAACATCCAGAAATGTTTCATGATCAACTTCAGAGACGTACAGCCGGTCTGCATGTAGCTGTCACACACACACACACACACACAGACACACACACAGACACACACACACACACACACAGACACACACACACACACACACACACACACACATTCGACAGTAAACACAACAAAAATATAAAACGTTAAAATATTACGATACATGATGATGGATCTTGGCTCTGCAGCTCGCAGAGGTACGACTACACCTGTCTGCAGAGGTATGACTACACCTGTCTGCTGCTCGCAGAGGTACGACTACACCTGTCTGCAGAGGTATGACTACACCTGTCTGCTGCTCGCAGAGGTACGACTACACCTGTCTGCTGCTCGCAGAGGTACGACTACACCTGTCTGCAGAGGTATGACTACACCTGTCTGCTGCTCGCAGAGGTACGACTACACCTGTCTGCTGCTCGCAGAGGTACGACTACACCTGTCTGCAGAGGTATGACTACACCTGTCTGCTGCTCGCAGAGGTACGACTACACCTGTCTGCAGAGGTATGACTACACCTGTCTGCTGCTCGCAGAGGTACGACTACACCTGTCTGCTGCTCGCAGAGGTACGACTACACCTGTCTGCTCTGATTGGTCGCTCTGATCCTTGGCTCTGATTGGTTGCTCACCTCTCATATTTACTCTGCAGCAGTTTGTCGATCTGAGGAAGAATCGACGTGCACAGATCCAACTTCCACAACGACCTGAAACAATCAGAAACATAATTATGAATCAATCAATTATTAATATTATTACAAACTAAAACATCAGCTGATCGATGAAATCAATCAGAACTCCCTCTCCCTCCTTTCTCTCTCTGTCTCTCTCTCTCAGGGTTATGCCTAGTCAGGCACGGTACTGGTTGAAGATGTAGTCACATCTCCCTTTACTGAAAACTCTACTCAAATCTCTCTCTCTCTCTCTCTCTCTCTCTCTCTCTCTCTCTCTCTCTCTCTCTCTCTCTCTCTCTCTCTCTCTCTCTCTCTCTCTCTCTCTCTCTCTCTCTCTCTCTCTCTCTCTCTCTCTCTCTCTCTCTCTCTCTCTCTCTCTCTCTCTCTCTCTCTCTCTCCATCACCATCACCATCTGTAAACATACATGTCTCATTAAAGCATGTTAATGCATGTTACTAACTAAACTTCTTCCCCGGAGTTTCTGTGCTCTCTCGTCCAGCAGGTTCTCATGGATCGTGGCTGCTGCTGTGGTCCTGCACGACGTCCACTACTTATATTATTACTGTCATTATTGTTACCATATCTCTGTGTACTCTGTATACTGTAATCATTTTATCATTCATTGTAATTGTACAATATGTCTCTGTTGATTTGTTCTGTACATGTGACATCTATTGCACGTCTGTCCGTCCTGGGAGAGGGATCCCTCCTCTGTGGCTCTTCCTGAGGTTTCTTCCACCTTTTTCCTGTTAAAAGAGTTTTTGTGGGCAAGTTTTTCCTCACTCAAACCGAGGGTCTAAGGACAGAGGGTGTAAGGACAGAGGGTCTAAGGACAGAGGGTCTGAGGACAGAGGGTCTGAGGACAGAGGGTGTAAGGATAGAGGGTCTGAGGACAGAGGGTCTAAGGACAGAGGGTGTAAGGATAGAGGGTCTGAGGACAGAGGGTCTAAGGACAGAGGGTGTAAGGACAGAGGGTCTAAGGACAGAGGGTCTGAGGACAGAGGGTCTAAGGACAGAGGGTCTGAGGACAGAGGGTGTAAGGATAGAGGGTCTG